>OX328128.1:62190683-62747458 GCA_946811695.1 Gonocerus acuteangulatus
GAGAGAGAGAGAGAGAGAGAGCGAGAGAAGCCCGACTGGAGGTCAGGTCCTCCCCCTGACCGTCTGCGACCTAGTCCCGAAGCCCGCTACCTCCCACGCCACGTGTCCCTTAGCTGACTAGGAAATTGACGGAGAATTAGGGGAATACCCCATTTAGAACTATTAGCACATACCGGCTTCGGACGTTACATAACATCAGTGCACCTTGAAAATCCACTCTGTAAAAAAAATCCACTTCAAATTACACTGTATTGCGTGTTAACAGTACAAAAATTTGATGCCACCGTGGTCTGGGACGAGCACGTAGAATTCTCGTGCAGGAGATTCGGTTTTCAGTCCCGTCTGTGGAGTGTTGACTCTTTTCAGCCTTGAAGTCGATGAAAACATTCTCTGGTATCATGGGTGTTTATAAATAGTGGTAACCTGTAGTTAACCTTCGCAATTGGCCTATAAACAGATGCGCGCTAAACAAAACAAAAAAAAAGAGTTGGTGTACTAGAACACATATCCCCGATACGTAGTTTCAAGCCTTGTGCAGAGCAATCACCTTTAATTAGGAGGACACTGATAATGGAACTTAGCTTCTCAAAACCGTTCAATACATTTGGAGGAAAATATACATTAATTTTACTAACATCCCTTCTTTAAAATGAGGCCTCACTAAAAATATCCCAAAAATCCAAGATAATTAACGAGTATTAGCTAATCGTGGAAGTTAGTAGAAAAATATATTTATGCCCTAGTTAGTTTGTTGTAAGTATGACGAAGTAGAGGTTGCATTCACGAAAGAATTTTTACAAGATTTCTTCATATTCATATATAATTTAGTTATCATATTTCAGAGTAACATATAACTATAAGTATACTTGGTAGAGTATTTTTTATAATTCAGGGCCCACTTGGTCCAATATATTAATTTTCCCTTTTTTCTGACGTCAGATCATTTACTACGCTGATATTTAGCACTAAGAGAAGAATTTCTCTGTTTATTCTCTTCTGACTTATATAGCGCTACTGGGCTCTTTGGCAGCACTTGGTATTTGACGTCCTTGGGGACACGGTCTTACGGCTGTCCCTGTACACAGTCCCATTCCCTTTGGTATGTACGTACCTTTTTTGCTATTATTTATTTTTTATTTTTGTTTGGAGAAGGTTACTTGTCCCTTTTTTTTTGGAGGAGGAGGTTACTTGTCCTATTTTTTGCGCATCGGGTGCTCAGACCATTATCACTCCTCTGTATGCTACTTGTCTTCTGTTATTCTAAACTTTTTTTCTTTTCTTACTTTCTATTTTCTACATTCATTGCCCTAAAGCCACTATGAATTCTTCCTTCAGCCCTACTATTTCATCATGTAACGGTGATAATGCTCGTTCAGTTATTCTGCCATTGCATGGTGTAAATTGCTTCTACCTGTTGTATGAAATAGTTACAACTCAACGCCATTTCTTGAAATTTGCATTTCTAATTTTAAACAATGCATAAATGGCAGTTGTACCATTCGCCAAGATGCTGCTGCTATAACCTCATTTTAAAATATATGCCAGCTTTTTGTGGTTTAGAAATCATGAAGTTAACAATATGTATATTTAAAAAAAAAGGAAAAATTTTAAACTATGTTGTGGAATTCTATTATCTATTTATATATTTCTTATAATTTAGTGATCATTATTATAACGCTAAAAACAGAAATTGCATGATGTTTCAAGTTATGTTTTAGGAGAAGATATTAGTAGTGTATAACGTTCAATTCATGTACACATATTATTTAGCGTGTTAAGGTACACGTATTACTAGAATGGAACGTGTAGCGTTATAAATAAAGCGAAATTTCTGCAATTACATGACTTCCTATGTTCTGTTTTGGTACCCAACTATCAAACCAAAATACATGACGATGGATTCAAGAACATAGCAGAATGGGTCAAACCCAATACTGTTTCTTTACACAAATCTTTATTTGCTGCGTTCAAATATTTATTGTTTTATGCTTTTATATATTCTATTTGTTAATATGTTTTAATTGATTACTTTTATATGTCATTAAAGTTGTATATTATACCCACCCAACTGTACTGCTGTGTATTGCTTTCTTTATCTTATCTATTGCTTTATCTTTGTATTTAGTTCATTCATAGTTACGCTATAAAAGAGTATTTTAATTATTCCTCAATTTACTGCTTTATGCTTTAATAGAGCATTTTCCATAACATAATGTAATTAAGACCACTTCATTAATCAGTAATGTTGTATATTATACAAATCCAATCAATATTGCTTTTGATCTAGTGCTTTATCTATCTATCTATATATATAAAAATCACGTGTCTGTAGTTTTTCTGTTTGTTTGTTTGTTCCTTATACAAATCCACACCGTTTGACCAAACTTAGAATAATGGTAGGTCGTAATACGAGATATTTCCTAGGCTAGGTCAAAAAAATCTACCAGCTGTCTGTCTGTATGTTTGTCCCTTATACAAATCCACACCGTTCGTCCGATTTTGACTAAACTCAGTACACATGTGGATCTTAATCTGAGGAGTGTCGTAGGCTAAGTCAAAACGTCTACCAGCTGTCTGTCTGTATGTTTGTCCCTTATACAAATCCACACCGTTTGACCGATTTTGACTAAACTCGGTAAACATGTAGATCTTAATCTGGGGAGTGTCGTAGGCTCAGTCAAAAACCTCTATCAGCTGTCTGTCTGTATGTTTGTCCCTTATACAAATCCACACCGTTCGTCCGATTTTGACTAAACTCAGTACACATGTGGATCTTAATCTGAGGAGTGTCGTAGGCTAAGTCAAAACGTCTACCAGCTGTCTGTCTGTATGTTTGTCCCTTATACAAATCCACACCGTTTGACCGATTTTGACTAAACTCGGTAAACATGTAGATCTTAATCTGGGGAGTGTCGTAGGCTCAGTCAAAAACCTCTATCAGCTGTCTGTCTGTATGTTTGTTCCCTATAAAAATCCACACCGTTCGACCAATTTTGGAACAAGGAGTTAAGTTGGAACACAGGTAGATCTTGATACGGCGATTGCCATAGGCTAGGTCAAAACGGCTACCATCTGTCTGTCTGTATGTTTGTTCTTTATACAAACCCACACCGTTTGGCAGATTTTGATCAAACTGGGCACACAGGTTGGTCTTGATCAGGGGATTGTCATAGGCCAGGTCAAAAACGTCTACCAGCTGCTGTCTGTATGTTTTTTTTTTTTTAATAAAAATCCACACCGTTAGACCGATTTTTACCAAACTTGGCATACATGTATGTCTTGATACGGGGGGTGTTATAGGTTAGGTCAAAGTCGTCTAGGACTCACAGCTGGGAGGTCACGGGTTCGAAACAGTTACAGATACATGTTATTACATTTTAATAATACTTATTTGGTTTGTAATTTATTTAGGCTTTACTATATGCAGAAAGTAGATGTAGCATGGCACGCCGGGTAACAGCTAGTAAATGTATATAATGTATTCTGATTGTATATTGTAAAAACGCAACTGAACTGATTTGTATCGCTTTGTATAACTACCTATTGCTTTCTGCTTTTCTTTAGTGTATTTATTAGAATGCTTTATTAGTGTTTATTTATTGAAACACTTTAATTAATAAACATCAGAGTGTATTCTGCAATATCTTCAGTGTATATTAGACAAAATTATGTTTATTGAATTTTATTGCATTCTATAGCTAGCTATATGCTTCCATATATATATTTTTTTCTATTATGCGTTATTTTTATTATTTTTGTTAGTTAACAATGTTTTGTACGTGTAAAACAAACTCATTTGTATTGGCTAAACTATATACTGTTTTAGCGCCTTTGGGAGGAAATCTGTGTTTCGTGTCCTCTTAAGCAACCTTATGTCGCAATCCGAAAGTACCGACTAGAGAATTTAACTTATTACACTATTATGTGATTTGAGTGGTCAAGTTCCTTAACCAGCAGAATCCGTTCGGCGGAATAGACGAAAATCGCGCACAAATCAAATCGTAAAACTAACGTTCTAGCGTTAGTAGGCTTCCAGGTACACTTATAAGTAATGGGGTCTAGGAAATCTAATGAAGCCAATTTAAAAAAAAAAAAATCCATTTGCACAGTTCTTCCTTGTTTTTTAGTACTTTTAAAAAATGTAATGCAACACAAGGGTAAAGAGGAGGGACCCGTTTTTTATTTTTTTTTTTTTTATTTCTGAGGAAACCTTATTATAAATCTCGACGAGAACCACAACTTTGTTCTTCCAAAAAAGTTTGATATCTCCAACCTTTTACGAGTTATTTCTCGTGTGGATCGCTTATCTTGGCCACCCTGTATAATCGTTGTCGGGGAAAATGGAAAAACTAGATGTTTCTTGGTAATTTTCGGATATATTCTTGTGGGTATACCTTCGAACCGGTTGGAAAATCGTATTAAATGTAAAGGATCTATTCATGACGTTATTAAACGGTCTACAAATGCGCTTCTTATGCGATTTTCGATAAATCGATTTTATTCGTTGAAATCGCTGCTTATAAGGAGTAATTTACGCTTAGGACACAACTCATATTTACATTTTTCTTTATTCTGACCTTTTCAAATGACTTTAGGGATGTAGCACTTGCGAGTCGTAGTTTTATTGCTTTTGTAGAGAATTGTCTTTAAAATGCTTTATTAGATTATTTTATTAGCACCTATTAGTATTTTATTGCATATAAAAAACTCATTTCTATTTATTTATTTTGCTTTGTGTGACTAAATCGCTTTATTTATTTTTTTATAAAGCATATACATTAAATGCTTTAAATGAGTATTTTATTTGAGGACCCCAGAGGTCAAGGGGTCTAATTAACCAGCTCAATGTTTTGAGTAAAAGGTGAACCTGAATCATTAGATCCTTAGCTGTTCATTATCGATGATGCATAATAGGTACATCATCCGGTTTATGATTAATATGCAAAAGAATTGGAGAATTCTCATATAGGGGCCTTAATTTCTGGCCTGGAAAATCATTTGGATCTCTTTACCACCCATAAGATTACGCTGCTCACAACCCGTTTCTGTTCCTAACTCACTTTTTTTTCAAAAATTTTACTTACTCCATTTGACTTCTGGGGCCGTCATCTTTTCTAGTTGGTAAAGCAATCTGTTATTAATATTAGGCATATGCACTATTATGCAGTCTATCCAATGCATCGAGCTTTCTCCTAATTATGCACCGACCGCCAAGGTGAAGTTGTGGAAAAATTCATGAGACCTCGGGTTGATTGTATAGAATTATATGCAAGCGGCGTTGCACCATCATGTCTAGAGACCTTGCCTGCCGTCCAGGATCCTCATAGTAATAGACTCTAGTGCTTTCAAAGCGTTGCATTCAGCATTTACTCAAGGTTGCACGATTAATAGACAATGTTACAATCTTTGTTTTTGATTATGTGTGTGTTTGTGTGTTGTCACAGTAATTGTCGTCATTGAGTCGGTGCATATTAATTATTTATTTGATCAGCGGTACGTGTTTTGTCCAATTGCACTTCATCTGAGTAGGGCATTTTAATTATGCTATTCATTTATATGTGTATTTTATAACGGAATCATTAAGGGTAGTCAACAATAATCTATGCGGAAATAGAGAAAAATATGAATTAAAAAAAAAAAAGAGGAAGCTCTCAAAAATATATGTATTACAACGAAAAACAAACAAATTAAATCACTTGAAACGAACTAATGCCTTATTATGCAGGGTGTTTCAGGGTTAACTAGCCAAACTGAAAATATGAACTAAGGACCTCAAAACAAGAAAAAAAAATCCTTTGAAGGTATGTCCGCAAACGATTAGTTTCGGAGATATTCACACCTAAAGATTTTAATTGTTATGAATTACATAGGTTTATTACATAAATAAAACTTATTTATTTGTTCCAACTACTTTATTTATTTAACTTAAACATTAAATTCATATTAAATATTGTTCAAAGTGATTTCCATGAGCATCAAGAAAGGCTCAGCATCTACCTTCAAGAGCAGCAGTCGCAGAATGGCACTGGATATGTGTTATTATTTCGCAAGTTCCAATTATCCTTTTTCGTAAGGAATTGAGATCATTGACCGGTCTTGCATAGACTTTTTGTTTAATGAATGAATGACTGAATGAATGAATGAATGAAAAGTTTTATTCTTATTCCGGGACAGAAGTCCCATAGGAATAATTTTGAAATTACAAAATAATTTTGAATTTTACGTATAAACTTGAAAACTTATAAGTGCTATCAGTATCAATATAATAGTGTACAGCTTCAATATAGACTAGGTGTTGGGTAAAACTTGGAGGGATAGAAGGTGGTGGAAGAGTCGGGATTTAAAGGTTTCTAGGTTGGTAGAAAAAACGAAGGCAAGGACAAAGGACATAACATTGTTTAATGTTACCCCAAACAGAAAATCTTGCGGCAATAAATTGTGTACCTGTCAATAATAATACAGGTGATGTCCGTCTGCAATAAGAGTTCTCCATACTATAGTTGGTGTATTATTTAATTCTGCTCCAGTTCTTCGTACATTGCCAGATGGATTATCATCAAAATATTCTAATATGGTCGCATTCCTTTCTGCCTGGCATATTCAAGCAGCATTAGTATTACCATTGGAAAACCCATTGTCTTTAAGTAGCTTCTAGTGTTTGAACTTTTTGATATTGTAGACCTTATAGGAAAATAATTGAGATCAATCCCCAACTTTATAAAAATGAAGCATCCTTAACCTATATTGCTCCTTCTACAACCTATACTTTATTGCTGAACCCTTTTCTTTCTTAAATTAAAAATCATATTTATATGAACCCCATGGCAAGCGGGTCAGCAGATGTTCCCTTTTTCTGAACAATATATCAAATCTAGTGGAGTGTAATCTTGTTTGATATTAAAATATTGGAAAAGCATATTTTTATTATTACAGCGTTTTATTTTTCTCATTCATTTTACATACACCATTTTTTAATAATTTTTGATTTAATTTTTTCCGGAGAAAGAGAGGAGAGAGAGAGAGAGAGAGAGAGAGAGAGAGAGAGAGAGAGAGAGAGAGAGAGAGAGAGAGAGAGAGAGAGAGAGAGAGTGCGAGAGATGAAGAGAGAGAGAGAGAGAGAGTGCGAGAGATGAAGAGAGTGAGAGAGATGAAGAGAGAGAGACAGAGTGCGAGAGATGAAGAGAGTGAGAGAGAGAAGCGTAGAGAGAGAAGAGGAGAGTGAAAGAGTGAGAGAGCTGAGGTATATCGGAAGCATGACGTCCGTTACCTGGCTCAGACTAGCTACTCCAGACAGCCTGGCTCCCCGCCTACTGTCTACTTCGGCTCAAGTCGATCCCGGGGTCATTGGTCTCGTCGTACACAAAATGTTTTCTTTAAGAATTTTTCTGGAGAAAACTTCCCTGGGAAGATAGAACGGTCTTAATAAAAAAATGAGTTTTGTCAACCTTTTTGCTTTATTTTTTAGGCTTCCTCAGAGCTGAGGGCTATAAATTATGTGACACCTCCAATAATTTTTTATGAAAAATATATTTTGATAGAACTATTATGACCCCGACTACCTTCATCTTGAAAATCTCCAGGATGTATTCTGATTTGAATGAATCTGAAAGCCCTATATTCAGGATGAAGGATGAGTCCAACAGTGATGTTAGAAATACTCTTCTATTTATTTGAATAGTTTTGTTCACTTATCCGTCACAAGACCTTTCTACTGCTAATAGTGTAGTCACCGGCTCATGTAACGTGATTGTTGGATGCTATTTTTTACTTTGTATAAAAGGTTGGATGTTTTTCCCATATTAATTCAAGAAGCCATGAAAAAAAACATATATTTTTTCCCATTATATCGCAGCTGAATACATCAAAATATCGTCTTTAGGCGGTGTGATGAGTACATCATTATAGATAGTTCAAACTATAAGTATTATTATTAATATTTTATTATACTCGACATCATTAAGAGCTAAGTGATATTTTTTGTGCCATGTATTTGTACCAATTATTTATTAGGCTCCAAAATTTAATGATGTATCACTCTTCCGGCTCTCTGAACAGGGAAGATACTCAAAACTCACAATGGATACCAATCTTGCAACGCACAACGAACTAACGACATATTAAACGAACGAATTAAAAATTCTCTGGTACACAGTATGTGTTAAACAAGCAGTTACAGAATTTATGTTTTTTGCTTATATGTTTAATCCAAAATCTTCGAAACTTTATAGTCCAAAATGTCACGACTGTGATTACACTCGACTTTGGTTAACTATAGTACTGCTCATTGTGATGAAGAGTTCTACATCTGTAGATCTGTGGCGATCACGAGAAGATCACGTGGCGGGTATGTGTGAATTGCACATAACAGACGTTGGTGCCCTTGTGTAAAATAAACACACATGTGTATAGATGCCTGCTTTCATGATTGACAAAAAAAACTAGGTGTTATTTTTATTAATTGTTAATTTCAATTATACTGAATTTATATAACAGATTCAATTTTATAATATATAGTAAAAGTCGTATTGTTGAACTGTAGGCTACATCTTGTCCCGACGTAAGATGTGAGCGAGTCATTCAGGAATGACATATATAATTGGCCCCCAACTGTTTTTGTTCCGTAAACCACTTGCAAGGTTTTCCGGTATTATCAGGATTTCGAATCTAGTCATTCCTTCTTCATGACAGTTAAAATGTCTAAAAATATTTCTTGAATTTTCACTTATTATTTCATGTATTGTTTATTTTATTTTTTACATTAGTGTGAGGTCTTCGTGTTTTCAATTCCATCTTTGTTTAAAATTATGGGACTTTTTTCGAATAACACATCCAGTTACTTTGAAGTAGTGAGTTTGGTACTTAAGGATTAGCTTACAGGTTATCTAAGGTTATAACCCATATTACATAAATATAGTAATCAAAAGTTAATATAGTAATGAAAAGTATTTAAAATTACTGCAATCACTACTGAAAGTAACTTTTTTTTACTACTATATTTATATAATATGGTTTCTAACTAACCCTTAGATAACCTGTGTTTGTATGTAATACCTTTAGGCCTGTAAAGCATAAATGAAAATAAGCAGAATATATTTCAGTAAGAAATATTTATTAATAAAAAGGTTAATATTATAAACAATCAATGGTAATTGTGAATTTTAGGGGCTTCCTCGCCGATTTTTTTGTCTGGTGGTTCTATAACGTATTTATATTTTATATTTATTTTGCATTATGGGCATACTTACTATGCGTTTCCGCTCGCTTCGCTCGCTCAAGAAGATATCAAAACTCTAATCAATCCAATTCGCTAAAATTAATAGAATTCTATTAATTTTTGCGAGTTGGATTGGCTAGAGTGGTAAAGGTTACTTTACTACCAGCAACAACCAATAGAATTGCCCATAGGAATAGGCCAATAGAAATGCTAATGAGTTATGCGCGTGCCCTGAATCACTGGCAAAAATACCTAAAATTATCCCTCATTTTTGAGTCTCTTATATTTATTTTTTCGCAATCATTTTTACATTGGATAATTATCGCCTATATTATAAATCTGTATACAAATAAAATTATTATTGTACCAGGAAATTCAACAGCCAACCTAAGTCGAGTATTGATCTTGATTTTTTTTCTTTTTTCATAGGAAGTACAATGGGAAACTAATGAACGAAAGCGTGGAGTGTTTGTGAGTATATAAATTCATTTCATTTTAAAAACAAAAACCCTTTTGTGACCCTCAATCTTATTGCCCTCAGTGTGAAAGAAAACTGGTAAAACTAGTTGAAAATTACATTGATAGTTAAACTAAATTTCTCCCACCGGGAATGGCTTGGCACAATAATTTCCCATCACTAAAAAAAAGTAAATCTGTTATTTATTGCCCATAAATTATAACCAAAGCTGTTATTACCAATCCATTTATTGGCAAGGCAGTTTAAACAAGTCATTTATAACCAAAGCATATTTTTTTGGCGATGTATTTATTACCAAAGTTGTTATTGGCAATCCATTTATTACCAAAGTTGTTATTGGCAATCCATTTATTACCAAAGCATTTATTGGCAAATTATTTATTACCAAAGCTGTTATTGTCAAAACATTAATTAACAAATCAGTGTAAACAGAAAAAATGTATAATCAAAGCACGTATTACCATCACAGTAATTGGCAAGACGGTTATTGCCAGTAGAGTTCAACCAAAGCCATTATTGCTTAGCAATGCATATTCTGTGTTAATATTTTTGAAAGGAATAACCATAAAGTAAACCTCAATTCATTTCCTATTGTTTCTTTTATTTATATCTTCTTCTATTCATTCGTTTAGAGCGAATAAAAAGCTCTGTGCTCTAGAGAATAAAATTTGCATTTATTTCTGATGCTTCTAGTAAAATATTTTTGGGATACCTTTTAGAATGTTTGTTGTAAACATACAATTGTATTGGAGGCTATTTATTGAAAAAGTAACTGAATCACAAGTATATGTCGTCCATTGAAAACTTTCAGAAAATGTAATCTTAAAACAGCAAGACGTGAGTCATTGTGATCCGACTCAATATACCGGTTTTCTTCTTTACGCAGGTACTGACGTCAAAGTCTTACGTTTTATATTTGGGGGAAAGCTAACGTACAGTTCTCCGCTTGCACGAGTTTTCTAACGTTCTTAAGGCTAAAGAATTATAAATATATAGACCCTTTGTCGTTTTAAGATTTCTTCGTTAATTCAGCGAAATTTTGCGTCAAGAGGTATAATTTTAGTCATGAATGGCCAATCCGCAGGCGACAGAAAACGACTTCTCGTCTGTTAGATCTTCTATTTAAAGACAGTTCACAGGTTATTCCTTTGTTCTCCCTTACACAGTTACCAAAAAGAAATATGAGGAAAGGAACATAATTTATTTTAAGCTATAGAGGTCAGTGCTCTTGGTATCCTCATTCATATACTTTGATCTCTAGTGTACTCTTTCTTTTTTATTTTGTCGTCGTTTTGGGGATGAGGAAACCGCCAGCTGTCTGACATTTCCTCCCGGGCCAGACGTCTGGAATTCACAAAGTGACTCAGACTTCCTATGCGTAATTATGAAAGAGATAGACTTGTGTACTCAGTGACAAGGGCAGCCGTCTAGACGAACGGTAAACATCCACACCTATCTTTCGAAACACAGCAGATAATGGTCTTACAGAAAGGATCTTGTATCCGCCTCGATCGATTCCTTCCTTACAACTAACTCATTCAGTCATTCATAAATGGAGGTATTGTTATTTGATATTTATCCATCTATAAATATTTAAAATAATTGATATTTTCATGAGAATGTTTCGGCCTGAAACCCACCATTCTGCTTAGTTCTTCATGACTGGGAATTCGTATATATTCGTTTACATTATTATTATTCCATCAATGATGTTTATTTTAAACGTCCCTACTACTGGACATTATTTGATCACATTACTGAGCAAGACAGCGATAACAATAAAAAGAAAACGTTTTGCTCTTTTTTATATATTTTTTTTTTCTCGACTATCTCAGAGTGTTTAGTATCATCAAAGATAAGAAATAATTAACAAGATTGGATATTTACATCAACAGCTGACTCAATTTAAATCATACAGGTCATTGAAGACATATTATCTTCAGTTTTTCACCCTTTTCTAGTCAGGATAGGGTCCAAGCCTCTTCTTTTCCCCCCAAAAGGGTTTCTAAGGGATTTCATATAATATTTATTGATCTACAATACATTTCTTGAAATAATTTTTTTTTTTTTTTTTTGGGTCCTCCCGTGGTTTTATGGCTAACGCCTTGGATTCATATCTTACTAGTTATCAACATTTTCTAGTAAGGGTTGGCCCGATGCCTTTTCCGTTTTCTTATGGTGACTGAATTCTATCTGCCTCCTCATCCTCTCCTCCGTTAGATTCCTTTGTTGTAGCATTTACAAATCAATTATCCCTTATTTACATGTATATTCATTTCTCTTTGTTCATATTCAGACTTTAATATTGAATTTATGTACACTCTAATTTATTAAATTATGTACATTGACAATAAATACTTAGTTAGTAATATTTTTAGAAATTTTGAGGCTTCTAATTCCATATTCATTCTAAAATTTCCTCTTTAACATATTATGCACATTTTATAGTGTTTTAAATTGTAAGTTTATAGATTTCACGGTAATCCATGTAAGGTTAAAATTAATTTTAAACTAAAAGTTAAGGCTTTTTCTTTATAATTGAAATTATTATTTTCTTATTTATAATGCAATTTCATAAGAAAGAGATTCCAAGAGTCGCCACTACACCCATTTATTTTTATTATTATTATTTTTTTGTGTGTGTGTGTGTAGTTCATGATTCTTTTGCTCGGCTGTTTCCTTCTCTGTTCAGTACACATTTTAGCTCCTACCCTTATTTTTAATTTTATAACTTACATAGAATTTCAGACTACGTTGAGTAAATTTTAAACTACTTGCAATCATTACTTGAACGTGTTAAAGAGATAAATTAAGAATCCAAAAACACAGGGTAACAAAATGTTTTTCAGAATATGATGTCATGGTTGTGATGACACGATCAAGAATAAAGTCTGATTAGGCAGAAGACTCTTAAAGATAAGGAGGACATGTAGATCTCACATTAAGAGGGATAAATACATTATTTTACAGGAGGATTATTCCATAAACGCCGTATAATCTCAACGCTGATAGCTGTGTATTAACAGGCTACTTAGAATATATGAGAACACGCTAGAGTATAAATTTTCCATTCACATTTCGATATTTCATTAATAGGAATATTTAAATATATATATACATATATATATATATAAGGGGCGAGGTTAGCTCAGTGGTAGAGCACTGGACTAATAAGCTGGAGGACCTGAGTTCAAATCCCGAGCAAGCACTAAAGATTTTTTCTTCTAGTGTCTTCGTTCAAGGGTTGAATTTGGTCTCCCTGACCGTCCCTAGGCCAACCCAGCCTTTAATTAATTTAATAATGGGTACCTTGGGTGCTAAAGACTCTAACAGTCGAAGCAGCCAAGGGGAAAATCAGGCGGCCGGAGCATAGTACTGACCACACTATCTCCCTAGTGTGCCGTATGGTCATGAATCAGATACCTCTATAGTATCTGCCCCTCAGGGCCTTCATGGCCTGTTACGGGACTGATTTTTTTTTATATATATATATATATATATATGTGTGTGTGTGTGTGTGTGTGTGTGTGTGTGTGTGTGTGTGTGTGTGTGTGTGTTTGCGTGTGTCAGTTTACAACAATGGTGTATTATCAGACACACAATATTGCCATTTTGATCAGTGAGTGTTATTGTTTCAAAACTCGTTATACAAAATAACGAAGAACATATCTCTACCTTGGAACAAAAAGGGCCAATGTCCTAACCTCTGAACGCCTCACAGTGTTTCCATATGAAATCTGCACTGGCGTCTTTCTTGACTTTGATGCCATTATTTTATTTCTATTTCCTAGAAATAATTTTTCGTCAATTATCAAACCTCTAACTGCACTCGTTTTGAGGGAATAAGGCTTGAAACCCCTAAATTCAAAGTCATTTTTCTATTAAACTATAGTAGATATTAAAATGAAAATAATGTGAATTGAAGCTATTGATTAGGTGTACCTTGCGTATTTTTTTCATAATTTCGGACCACTTATAAGGTAAGAAAAAAAATTGTGAAGATTTGAAGGGTGGTTTTCCCTAACTACCCCTCCAAGCACACCTACCAAAAAAATCACGTAAAATCAGTAATGTCTCAACTATTATCCTTAAAAGTTTCATAGACGTGTGAAGGGTGCATCATACATGAAAATACAAAAACCCTATATCGATAGCTAAACACTAAAACCAGATGTATCGAAAATATCTCAAGTTACTCTTAGGACGTTTTTGTTATTTAAATATGAACCCTCAGATTGCTCAGTGCATAATCTGTATTATACAGATCGAAAACCTATTGTCCTATTGCAAGCCACTAAAATAATAAATACTAAAAATCTTCATTTTCCACAAAAGATAATTAAACTTAATCACTATTTTCTTCAGTAGTTTTGGTAATATTTGTTAACATGAAAAAATGTTACCTCTGTTCTATTAGACGGCAATAAAAACGATATTCATGTTGAGTACTTATAAGAAAATGGCAACATATTAAGGATTAAAGTTCGTTATCGCCACTTCAAGAGCAAGAAATATCGAATGTTTCATTGAATACAATTTTTTTTTGTTTTTTTAACTTTTTTTCTTATTTTTATTTATGAGCATCCAAGGCGTATCGCTCCAAACAGTTATTACATATATACATAAGTTACAATATTAAATATATACATCTATAAGCAAGATGTATTATTCGTACACATCTGGTTGATCAATTAGTTAAAATTGGATTACATAATGCTAAATATTAATTTCTCTAAAAGGAACGGTTCTTTTTTTTTCAAAGCTGCTATCGGTTTTTGTTTTTTTTTATTTGATGGATAGAATTATTCTTGCATGGAGTATCTTTTATTGATTTGATGAGACTCATCTACATTTAGACCTAATGCGGAAACCTGTGAATGTTTGAGTTTCTCTTTCAAGAAATGCATTGAATGAATTGAGGAAGTGTCCTTCGCTACTGTTGAAAAGCGTGTCATTTATATGAAGATGTCGCCGCATTGATTAGAATGTGATTAAGAGGCAGGGCAATCACGTGATACATCAATGTAGAATCACTGATAAGCAAGTGATAATTATACCGAGCTATATACTGGCTTATTCCAGTGACAATATTTTCAAATCAGTTTTTTTTTTTAGTTTTTATTTTTATGCTCTATAGGCTGGTAAAGGTCATTAGCACCAGTATTGCACTTAATCTGGGAGATGAAGCCCACTGCACGAATAGGTCGCTATCTTACAGTTGGTACTCCAGATCCTTTATGGTCCTCCAATGCAGTTATTTTTATTTTCACATATTATTAAGTGATATTTAAAAAAATAACAAATGTTATAATAAGCTATATACTTGCTTAATTACTTTAAGGTTGCAACAACTCATCTATGCCTTTAGATCTCCTGGAACGCCTTTCGCCTGTTACCTCTTTCCTGTGCAGACGCTGTGGGAACCTAGAAGTATTCGGCCATCGTTCGCCGCTCAATCCTGTCTCGGCATTCCTCTTAATCTCATGTAGGTGCTCACCAAATAATTTCATGCATCTGAAGCGCCTTATCAGGTACATTGGTTAGGGTTCCTTGGTTACGATTCTCGAGTCTGAGCCGTACCTGCTCGATCAAATGCTGCATACTGCACTATAAACCAAAATTAAACTCTACTAAAAATCACCTGTAGATACCTACACATCGCCATTCCCAAAAAAACAGTGGTGTAAATGCAAACACTTCAATTTTACAGGAGGGTAAAAAAACGAGTTGCAGTTGTAGGTAAAACATATAGGTAATTGAAAAGGGCGTAAGTAACAGAAAATAATTGTATACTAAGTATATCTCATACGCATAGTGCCACTCTGGACCGCCAGAGAAACTTCAACAGAGCTACACACAGAAAATTCTTCTTCTAGAACAACGAACAATATTTAGAGAAACAATGACGTAACTTAAGGGTTAAAATTAGGGTGGTCCTAATCTCTGGTAACTGAAAGTAAAGTTAGAATATATACTTTAATTTCATTTACCAGAGATTAGGATCACCCTAATTTTAACCCTTAAGTTACATCATTTTTTTTTCTTCTTTTTTGGTGCATCTTTTCCTGGATCATTAGCACCAAGTTACGTCATTGTTTCTCTAAATATTGTTCGTTGTTCTAGAAGAAGAATTTTCTGTGTGTAGCTCTGTTGAAGTTTCTCTGGCGGTCCAGAGTGGCACTATGTGTATGAGATGTGTTTCGAATATTCTTGTCTATGGACTGGCATTGGACACATTTTGGAGTTGCGTCATTGTTCTTACGGATCGGCGATATGGAGTACTTCTTTCCCATACAGAGGAAGATAGCGTTCCCATATATCGATGGTCACATGGAATAAATTGAAAAGTCAGAAAATGAGCAAAATGTGTTGAGCGCATTGCATGCATAAGTACATGTATCTTTCTTGGCATCTCGTAAAATAGCGTGTTTCCTCTTCTCTGTTAAAGACCTGCCCTATTAAAGACCTGAAGTTATTCCCTATGCTCATCGATATATGCCTTAAATGCGGAATATTTTGAAACCGTGTTTCATTGAATATACATAAAAAGGAAAATGCTTCGATATAATTAAGTCTGCTTACTGTCTAGTGCATTGTTTTAGCAGAATAAATTGAAGAAGGGGGGGGGTTAGTAACCCTCTGAAATCATGATAAAATTCTCTCTGCGAGAAAAGCCCTACGCCCCTTCCCCTAATCTGCATTGGAAATCTCAAATAAAGCCTTTCTCCAAAAATCTACTCCATTCCCCGCATCACCTCTCAATCTTATTAAATCAGTTTAAAATTTAGATTTATTCTACCTCTTGTCTTTATTCTTCGCCCTTCTTCTCTCTTTATTGCCACCGTGATTTTTTTTTCCAATCATTCGCTTTCAAAAGTGAAAGAAAGTGGAAGTTTAAAAAGACTTATAAACAGTCTATTGTTGGTAGGTTTTCATAAATAGTTTATTATTTATCGAACTGTAGTCTACAAAATAAATAAAAATATATTGTATAAATATAATAATCTATCTTATACTCTAAGGAAAATATAAAACTTTCATGAAGTGATGTTCGGAACAATAGGTCATTTGTCTTGAACCTTTCAGGAGTTTGCACGTTGACACTGGTGGCCTTCAGGCTCCTAAAGCTTTGTGAACCATCACATATAGCAACAGAAAATAAATAATAATGTCTAGAAAATCAAACTGATTTCGAAAAATAAGATCAAATTAGTTGAACATATCGAAAAGCAATTCGAAGGAAACTGAATTAATAATTAAACTGAACATTAATAAAATATGGAAATTGGTACAAACCAAACGATAATTTCTTCATTTATAATAACATGCCTAATAACTCAGACAGGTATTTTAAAATCTGCAAACTAACAAACAATTCTCTTATATTATTACAACTAAGAGACAGAAGAAATGAAATAAAATCAGTGCTTACTAACTAATAGACATTGCAGTAAGATAAAATGCCCTGATAATATTGCGTGCAATTATTTACGCAAAATGTTTCGGAAATATCAAAGATAACATAAACATACATACAGTAGAATGAAAAAGGAAAGGAAACCCAATATAATATTCTTGAATGTTTAGTTTAACGTCAGGCTAAGAACAAACCTAAAAAACTAAGAACAAAGAGCTGATTAATAAGGAAAAAAGGAGATGATAATTTTGCTCTTATTAATCAGGTTGTAACCACTATCTTTAATTGTCAGCACTATAACTTTAAAACCCTTTCGGAAGATTCTTACCAGGATCTAACGTTTACTATCAAAATTCAAAATTTATGGACCTTAATATGAAACTTAAAAATTATTATAGACCATAACACGACTTAATTTATTGTACTCTTATATACCTCATATATTGTACCTCTATCGGTGTTAGTCACTTAGAAGAAGTTTCTTCCTTATTCTTGCTTTTATTTTTATTTTGCATTATAGATGTGGCAAATATAAATTAATGTTTTAAACAATTTTGGGGAGCACCTCCTGCATGTTACATCAAAAATCCGTTGATCGTTCAACTTACAAATATAATTTATTTAAAATTAATGCCGCACTCTGTTAAAAAGTATGTGTAGAGGCAGATACTAAATAATATGAACAAAACAGCTCGTTAAAAACCTACAACGAAACTGACAAAATAATAATTTACTACTTCTTAAATAATGCGTATGTATGAAAAATTAATGTGTCAATTCTTTCGGTATTGTTTTGCTAAAAATTCTGGACTGATATTTGTTGGATTCTTGTTAGAGAAAAAGATCCATTATGGCCCAGGAAACGCTTTCAGTGCAGCCCGCATCCCCGAAAGTAGGAAGCCGATACGCTATCCACCCTACCAAGGGGAGACTCTTGTACCTTTTTCTTATTATTACACTTATATTTAATAGCACTCCGTGTCTAAGGTCGCGGGAGGGAAGCCCACTGGGAGCTGTGGCTTTTCTTTTGAAAAAAAAAATCAATGCTAGGTTAGAAGATGGTGGTAACCTGTAGGTAATCCAAATAAATAAATTATAATTAATCATCGGATAACATAATAATATTCCCTGAATTATCCTTCGCCAACAAAATAATTGAATATACAATTGGAAGGAATGCATTTCCTTGTGGAACACCTTTAATGAGAAATCTTTAACTGTTCTAATATTTGCCAACAAACGTCGGTAAAATTTCAAACTATTTACTTGTCTCGTTAAAAAGTTATTACTGTCACTCCTATCAAATAAGCAATTGCTGTAATTAGACGACGAATGCCAGGGTTCTTTCACTTGGAGTGGTTTTGTCTACAAGGAAAAAAAGCTGACAGTTAGTCGCGTCTCATTTTCATTCGTCAGCCATTCCATTTAGAGATAGGTAGAGACAATATAAATGTCTAAAGAACAATGAAGCAATCTTTCTCAGGATATCCTTTTCTTTGAGTAATTTCCAGTGTAATTTTATTTTAATTATTTATAAATTACAAGTAAAGCATACATTTTTAATAGACGGAACCTAATAGAATAGATTTTGTGGTGTCCCATTCACCTGAGAAATATATACCTGCATCAATGAATAATAAAATTGTATTTTTTTCGAACTTGATATTTCTTTTCAATTCAGTCTATTCACAATTGAGCGAATGTTCTTTAAAATATAATTATTGTATTAATTGAGTGAATGTTCTTTAGAATATAATTTTCCGAATTTTTTTTTATTTTTCTCATTTGTTTGGCTTCTTCTTTTTCCTAATGAATCCCTACATCTCACAAAAAACTCTTAGAAACAGAATATTGTACTGAATAATTTGACACAACAATCTTTCAGATGGATGCCGTCCTACGTTATTAATATTTCTTTTGTTTTTTGGAAGAACGTAACATAGGTGAAAAGCGCATCCATTTCTCAAGAAACGTTCAGAAGTATTAATTAAACTATTAAAAATTAAATATATACATATATTCCCAGTTTACCAAAAAAAAATTGCGGAGGATCTCTCTGTGGTCCTGTGCTTAACGCCTTGGATTATCATGAAGGATTTACGGGTTCGAGTCTCGCCTGCATTAGGTTCAGTTTTTTTTTCATTGCTCGGCGCTTATTGACTTGATGTCGATTCGCCTTTGAAAAAAATCTTGAGATAATCGAGCTGTAGGGATTCTTTAATTTCTCCGAGCCACCATAATCTTTTTTTGACAATAACTATTACTTTAAAGATTTGCCATAAATTACTTGGGAATATAATTTGTACCAAGAGCCTTAGTAATCAATTAAGTGATATAAAACTTCAAGAGACTTTTTGGGACAGGGAAAAAAATTATCAAACCCTAAAGAACTTATGCGACACTCTTCACGTTAATACTAAAGAAATTTACTACACTCCTAATTACCAAAAAGATAAACATCTTCAAAAAAAAAAAATGTATGCTAATAGCTCGGCGGAGGATTACGATGAAAGATATTCTAAGAAAAACGTCTGAGATAAAGGAAATAAAAAGACTAAAATTTCCTCATTAGTCTGGTTCTAGTCTGAAGCTATATGAATGCTCTTGTTTGTCTGAACGCACTAAACATGCCGGCGCTTCTACTCAGAGAGGTAATTATTTTTACATTCTAAGGAGTTACAGCATGATTTTTGAGATTTTTCCTTGTATCTTCATCCTATCTACAAGGTTCCAAGATATAACCTCAACAGACGATAACTTTATTAATTTTTGATGTTTTGACTATACTCGATAGACAAAATTTCCATAAGTTACTTGTATCATTTTCAGGGATATCAGTGCATTAGGAGGTACTTTGTATACATACTCACTATATGCATTGTTGAAGAAACTGAAATATTTGTTTGCGGTTTATCTCCCTAATAAAAGAGTTTTTGCCTTTGACCCTTCCATAATAATTATATGACATTTCTTACTGTCTGTAAACAGAGGATGGTCTTGAGGGACCTCTCCAGCTGTTTTGGCGGCTGATGAATACGCACACACACACACACACACATACACATACACACACACACACACACACACACACACACACACCATATATATATATATATATATATAAACACACACATACATATGGTATGGGGTATGGTTAGATCAATGGTAGAGGACTAAAATGCTGGAGGACCAGAGTCAAAGATCGCGCGTATCCAACATCTTGTGTCTTTGTTCGTGAATTGGATTCCAGACCGTCACAAGGCCCACCCAGCCTTTAATTAAATTATTAATGAGTACCGGCAAATCCCCGTAGGTTTGCCGTTTGGTCAAGAATCAGACACCTCAACAGTATTGGGCCCTCGAGGCCTGTTACGGGGACTGCTTTCAAAAACCTTTCAAACAGTGCCACTTTTTTTTTTACGCTCAAAAATTTCTCTGTTAGATAAACAGATAAAAAATATATATATACAAGAAATGAATATATATATATATATATATATATATATATATATATATATATATATATTATCTGTTTATCTAACAGAGTAATTTTTTAGCGTAAAAAAACAGTGGCACTGTTTGAAATGTTTTTACTATACTAGCTCCAGTCAAAACAAATAAATCCTTTCCTTTGAATAGATTAGAAATGTGGTTTGACTCAATTAAATAACATATTTAGGTTCTAAAATATACATATTTCTTTCTGTAAAGGTTTCTTTTACAATATTACTTTTTGTCAGCAAACCTGCATTCATTACTCTCGTTTTGATAAACTGAAAATAAAAAAATCATGTCATCATAAACAAAATCACTTAATATTATAGTCGATAAATTTTAAAACATAGTTAAATATATATTACATCCATTATTTCATTTAAGCTTGGATGACCTAGATAATTCTCTTTATGTAATATATAATTTTTTTACTATTTAAATAAATGAAAAAAAAAGTTCTTGCAATAAAAAGAGATATCAAAACTCCATAACCTTTATTATATCGTATATTACTTCAAAGATAGGTTAAAGTACGGCATTTATGGGCTAAAACCTATTAACCCTCTTTTCCATAGTTCAAATTACAGTCATAAAGTTAAAGGAGAAAACCTTTTAACGGGCTAGAAACTACTCCAGAGGTATAAAATAGGTTATAATTTTTATTTCAACTAATTCAGGTCATATAGAGAATAAAAAAAACTTAAGCAGACACTAATTTTGAGTCTGTTACTTTGTATTAATATACATATGGATTGTATTTTATTATGTGTCTACCTTTATGTGCGTGGTCGTGGGAATATGCTCGTATATTCCCACGACCATGGGAGAATATCTTAATAAATTATATAGAAAAATATTAAATATAAATATAAATGTACCTTGTGGCTGCGTTAACTACTACAACCACCTTGGATCTATCTTGACTTGCGCCCCTTTCTCGCTCATTTTCACATTTAGGGTTTGTCGCAAAACTCTTAACTCCTTAGGAGTATCCTCAACTTTTTCCCTAGCAGTGGCATTTGCTAATACCTCATGTTCAGAAAATATGTTCGCCGAGTTAAATATTTATTTATTTAAATATTAAAGTTTATTTACATTTTCATAATACAGATTTTTAGGACGGGATATCTATTGGTTACCGCCCTTTTCTTACCAGGATAGGGTCAATGCCTTTTCATTTTTCTAAAGAAAACCCACCACCCCTAGTGAGAATTGAACCCCTAACCTTAGGCCATGGATGCTCAAGCCTTAGCACACACGTTCATAGAATAGAAATATGCTAAGTATAGTAGTAAAAAGAAAATACTACTCAAATTTATCTGAAAACGTTATTTATAACAAGTTTATAAATATGTTTGTTTCTTTTGTTTTATTTATTTGTACGTATTTTGATAAGCACGAAAACTCGACTAATTTGAGTTTAGCTTATTATTTATTAAACAAGAAAAGCTGATTGAAGTTTTATGTAGTATCTATTCAAGAATTTAAAAGTAATCAATAGCTCATTCATTATAATAAATTATAATTAACATAGAAACGAATATATACCTCTACGTTCAATATTTTAACATTCAAAAACGTTTGCTAAATTTATGTAAAATGTTACATAAGAAGGACGATGTTAAAGTTGATCCACAATCAGCTGTATTCACTTTCAAGAACTTTTTGATTTGTGTGTAGATTTCCACTGGTATTATTTATTTGTCTGACATCACTTGATGATTTTTCGTAAATTCGAATACCTCCATTCATAAGCGGTCTATAATAAATTATTACTTTTTTCCAACGAGTCCTTGGAGTTAAAATTCCATGTTTTTCACCTGGAAAGTGTTTTTTTTTTTTTGGAAAGTGGTTTTATTCGGAAAGTGTATCTGGAAGCCTATGAATTACGGAGAGAGGGATTTAGAGGTAAGAGGTCTTTGGTTCGGGGCAAGAGGAGCCGTTCCTAGGACTACAGTATCATTTTTCGAAGAATGTTAAATAGAAGTCGAACATTTACCCAAACTGACTGACTCCATTGTTGTAGACTCACTATGGATCCTGCAACACCTCTTATACAAGGGATCTAGAAGAGGAAACATTTAAATGGACATTAGAAAAGATAGATGTTTTCAAATACAAGAATCTTCCTTTCTAACTAAGAATTATAGACAACTCTTTATTGAAGGACGGTAAATCTCCAACTAGGATTGATTGGTATGCTGTGTCCGAACTTCCTAAGTTGGACCATGAGTCGGATCGAGAATGGGCTTGGTGCACGTCTAGTAGGACGAGCCGGAACATTTAGATGGACGACTCGAAGGTCCGACATCCGGCTGGCGATGGAATTGGAGCGTGAGTGGAAGAGTCGGATCAAAGTGGTCCGACTTAGCTGAGTCAGGGCTTGTCCTTAGGGCATCTTCGGTCTGCACTCGATACATTTTCGGCTAGTGAGCAACGCACCTAGTCTTGAAAACAGACTAGGACTAAAGCTGGATCGCAAATTGGAGCGTGAGTCGACTATCCTACTAGTTGTCCCACTAAGCCGTACTGCAAATCGGAACGTGAATGGCCTGCTTTACCTATTTTGTTTGAAATCTATTATGCTCTGAAGTATTCTCTTTTTTTAAAACATCTTAGAACTACGAAATGTCCGAATAAATCGATGAATTTAGTTAATTTACCGTTACACTTTATTTCCCTATTGAAAATTTCAAGAAAAGGAAATCATCGGAACGTTATGAAACATAGACATTTCATCTATCCGGGATATATGTGGTGAAGAATGGACAACTCCTGGGATCCACTAGATCATAGAATCCGATAGGAAGCTGTGTGTGGAAGGGGGAAACCTTGGGTCTGACCTACTCAGGGTGGGTTACGCAATTTGCAAGGTGACCCATCGCTCTGGGTAATTGTCTCCAATTAGAGGATCTTCTCCGCCTTTCATAGGTCCAATTGCAAAACTGCAAGCATAGGACGTGCATTCTTTTTTTACTAGGAATTTCCTCTCCATTGCTATGTGAATACTGATACAACTGAAGCCCTAAAAGATGATGACTCCTCGAAGATGGATAAAATCTTAGTCATCGAAAGGGAAAAAATATGCTTTAAAATATAAGACTGTAAGGAAAGTAAAAAAATAAAATAAAACAATTAAATAAACTAAACTAAAATAAGACACCACAAATTTAATATAATATAACAATGTTTCAAGTATATATTCTTTTCTAGCAAAACTGCGTAATGCGTACCGAAATCTAAACAAAAAGATAAATCGCAGACGATGATAACCGTAGAGTTTTTTGCTCCAATAAAACCCATGCAACGTCATTGTGGAAAAATTATTTCATTCGGACAAAATGTTCAAGTTTGCTGTTATAACTGCGCTGGGCTTTGAACTCAGCATCGCAAGTCACTTACGGTGCATACCATCCTCTATACTCTTCAGTAGCTTAGAAAATTCCATTTACCTTTTAGGGGAGTTATTGTGGCAACTGCCACATTAAACTAAGCGCATTCTTTATCAACTAACTTCATAATATATCGCACTAGAATATCTAAAGAAACACAACTCAAAACTCAACTGAAAATGTGTCACTCTTGCCTGTGTAAGGGAAATAGCATTAAGACAGGAAGGGTAACACAAGTGCCCTCTGGTGTACAAGCTCTGAAACTAGGTAAATATAGTTTTGATGGCTGATAAAGAGATATTTACCACGTATTTTATAGTCATAACTGAAAAACGCCGAACTTTGAGTTGTGTCACTTTAGAAATACTAGTGCGATATTTCTATGTATTTTCTAGAGTTTTCGTAGTAATATCCTTAGTATACCGTCCAGTGGTTCTTCAAAATGTCGACAAATTCTGGGTGACCGCGAATGGTAATAAATAAATAAATCGAGGTCTTCTTGATGCTCCAAAAATCCAAGGTTTACCTAATTTTGTTTTCTGCTTGATGTTGGTTAATTGGATTAACAAAGCAAACGTGTTTTTTAGCTCGCCTTGTTTTCTAAGAAAAACAAATAATTGACGACATTTGTAATTTTTTAGTTTACAGATGGATTAGATAATTTTAATCTGATTCTCTTGGTTCAAGACACTTTTTGTTATATTTGTAATAATATTATTTAATTGATTAATAGATACGACAAACATTTCAATGTAATCCTTAATGGCCCGTCTAGAACATAACAGGCTGTTATGTTACTTCATTAGAGAAAATATAGTATTCCTAGGATAATAATTGTATTTGGTCTCCAATGAGAAAAATCCTCCTTTTGGCCTGAGTATATTTTGTCCAGAAGAATTTGACTGTTCTTTTAATATTCAACAGCAACCGACTCAAAATACGACTGGTATTTCTTTCTTATTCTATACAGCATATGTACATATGTACCGCGAGGAAAGTCGAAAGTTCAAACTATATTCAATGACGTATTTTTAACACATTATTCCACCTTAGGTTTTTGTAAAAGAATTTCTGCCTGATTGAATGCCTCCTACATTTGTCTAAATGTTAGTCCAGACCATTAAAATGCCTCAGTCTCCAGTTTCAAGACATGCATCAACGAAAACGCAACAGAATATTCTAGGATTAATGCATTTCCATGGGGAAATTTAAAATGAATGTCTTTTGTTTTAGTCAAGACTAGGTTTTCAAGGGTCTTTCCCGCACTTCTTGGACGCAATGAATATGCTCCAGAAATTCGTCTGAATAGTCCAGCCTGCTTGCCCTTTTTAATTGCGGAGGAAACCATTAGACTAACCCTTGTTGGCTAATATCGCTTCGAAAAGCTAATTTCTTTCTTTTAAGTGATACGATAATTGCAGTCTACTGAAGTATCTCCAAAAATCATGTGAGATTTAGAGTAAGCTCGACTTGTTGGGAAATCCTTTGCTAGAGTCAGACTTGCCTCGGTAGCCTTCTGACGACAGCAGCAGATAGGAGGATAAACTCCTAAGGATTTCAGAGCATCCGTCCTAAGCCATATCAATAGGGAAGGTGTGGCAGCTCACAGAAGAATGATGGCTTCGTCCTCATTATTGCCGAGCCGGTGTTTGCTAGCCCACTTCAGTAGTGGAGAGCGCCTGTAGGCCGAGAAAAAGGCATCGTCATCTCTAGGTTTGCTAAGCCGATTTAAGCTAGACCACGCCAGTAGTGGAAGGGCGGCAGCAGACATAGAGAAAGACGGCGTCGTCGTTAAGATTGCTGAGCCGATTTCTGCTAGATCACGCCAGTAGTGGAGGGGCGGCAGCAGACAGAGAGAAAGACGGCGTCGTCCTTAGGATTGCTGAGCCGATTTATGCCAGACCACGCCAGTAGTGGAGGGGCGGCAGCAGACAGAGAGAAAGACGGCGTAGTCCTTAGGATTGCTGAGCCGATGTATGCTAGACCACGCCAGTAGTGGAAGGGCGTCACCAGACAGAGAGAAAGACGGCGTCGTCCTTAGGATTGCTGTGCCAATTTATGCTAGACCACGCGAGTAGTGGAGGGGCGGCAGCAGACGTAGAGAAAGACGGCGTCGTCGTTCGGATTGCTGAGCCGATTTATGCTGGATCACGCCAGTAGTGGAGGGGCGGCAGCAGACATAGAGAAAGACGGCGTCGTCGTTAGGATTGCTCAGCCGATTTACGCTAGACCACGCCAGTAGTGGAGGGGCGGCAGCAGACAGAGAGAAAGACGGCGTCGTCCTTATGATTGCTGAGCCGATTTATGCTAGACCGCGCCAGTAGTGGAGGGGTGGCAGCAGACAGAGAGAAAGACGGCGTCTTCCATAGGATTGCTGAGTCGATTTATGCTAGACCACGCCAGTAGTGGAGGGGCGGCAGCAGACAGAGAGAAAGACGGCGTCGTCCATAGGATTGCTGAGTCGATTTATGCTAGACCACGCCAGTAGTGGAGGGGCGGCAGCAGACAGAGAGAAAGACGGCGTCGTCCTTGCCTGCGAGGCCACCGACCTCCGCCCGTCTGCTTCTCCCCACCGCCTGCCCCACATCCGACAGTTGATCTGAGGATCATGAGCCTCTTCTATCGCCTTTAGACAGTACCAACATTGATTTCATAAAGCACGAGCGTTTTATTCTAGAAATGAGGACTTCTCCAACCATTGTTATTTTTGTTTAAGATATTTACAATTTTTTGTAGATTTGAATCTATAATATGATGCAATCAACGTGCCTTTGTTTTTGAGAATTTAATCGAAAATATCACGCTCATTATTGTGTCATTTCAATAGTTGATTGGGTGAATCGCCTTTGTTGCGGATTCTCACAAATAAATATATAAAAAATAAAAATCAATATTGTATTACCAGTGGGCTTTTTTTAGTATTTGAAAGGAAATATACAAGGAAATAACAATGAAACAGTAACATCATTACAGTATTAATCATTTCTAGAATACTTGAAAAATACAATGAATCAATTTAAAGTTATAATCCCACTCTAACAATTTATGAATCTAGACCCTGACCTTACAGCATGACAGAAGCCTTGAAAACGGTTTACGAGCGTCTTAGACAATTTATGACAATTCATGATCCGTTGATATATCTTATTGCATAATTATTTGGCTGACAACTTGTTAAGGATTTGGCTCAATTCTGGGGTTTCTTATCTGTTCCAACTCTGTGAGTATAGTTCAAATTTAAGAAATGTGTACCATAGTAAAACGTTAAATATTTCTAGTTCCTGACCTATATAATCTGACCGATATTTTTCTACTTGGTAGCTCCGAATTCGTTATTCAGTTTTGAGAATCGTTTTCACTGCCATTCTTTGGTGTTGTGATTTTTATTTAATCATTCTAGGTATTTATGATTTTACTATTCGGATTACTTCGGTCATGTCTATCAATACTAAATAGTATTTTTTGACCATACTAAAAGCTATTTTAAAACTCGCCTATCCGGTTGAATAATGCTGTCCTATTTTCTTAGTAAAACTATAACTCATTTTCGGTTTGGATTATTAAACTACTTGCCTTTTAGATGTTTAGAGTACCAATAGAGTTCCACATTGAAATGCAATTTTTGTTGTGTCGTTCTGTCGTTGTATAGGCACTATACTTTTGCCAACCAATCTTATAAGATCCATCTAATTTGCCTTGTTTTGAACACATTGATAGATCCTCGTTTACCCAAGACAAACGACCACCTAAAGTCCTAAAACTTATCCGAGCTGAGAATGAGTTTTATTATTTATTTTCCTTCAATTGATTCACGATATTATCTTTGGTTGGAAG
This sequence comes from Gonocerus acuteangulatus, assembly GCA_946811695.1. Classification (NCBI taxonomy): domain Eukaryota; kingdom Metazoa; phylum Arthropoda; class Insecta; order Hemiptera; family Coreidae; genus Gonocerus; species Gonocerus acuteangulatus. Next base: position 62,218,514 of record OX328128.1, read on the forward strand.
GGGATAATTATTTTCTTATTCTCATTATATCTCAATAAATTTACCAAACTATTATCATTCAAAAAAGTGGAAATCAAGACCCCAACCTGGTCTCATTATTCAGGAATTTTTACCGTTCTTTATGTATTTAGATCTTGAAATATTTGTTTTTCGATCATTGAAGGAGTATTTTAAATACCTATTCTTGTTTTTAGTCGATGGTATTCAATGGAGGAGGATGTAGGGCATTGGTCAGCTTTAGGTTCGTCCTTCAGGATCACGGGTCAACGGCCTATTCAACCCCCCCCCCCCTCACATTCTCACTCTATCTCTCTCTCACACACACGCACACTCGCACTCTCTTTCTCTCTATCTGTCTCATATCTCTGTCTCTCGTACACATAGACAGAACACATAATATTTTTGTTTGCCTCTCTGCTATGTGTATATTTATTGTTTGTTGCTTATTCTTGCTAGTTTGTTCTCGGTCCATTGTATTCATATTTCGTCCTGTAGCTCACCTATTTCCACTTCGCCTTAACACATTGTCAATAGGAAGATTCTGCGTTATGAGAGTCTTGATAATAAATAAATAAAAATATGAAGATTATTAGTTAAATTAACATACACATAGTTGCGAAATCATGCTTAATGCCAGACATTAAACCTCGACGCAATGCTGGATTACTCTGTCGCCGCGTCATACTTTTAAAAAAATGTGTTCTTTTGTTTTTTTGTGAGGGATCGACCAATCTTTTCTAGTGTCAACCTTGAAGTATTTCGGAAATTAATTTATAATATTGAGAAACTTGATTCTTTTTAATTTGATGGGTTGCATTCCAAACCCATCGAAAATAATTATGATATATTTTATTATTACTTCAAAAAGATATCCTCTTTCAACCAAAAAAAATATACTAAGCCAATCAAAGAAAAATAAAATAAAACCCATTTTTAGGACTTTTAGGAGGGGTCCTTCGTTTGAGTAAATGACTTGTGTTTTACCAATTTGGTGTTTTGAAACCAATTTGACTACCTAAATTGGTAAAACAACACAAAATGGTCTCCAAATTTAATAGACGAAGAAAGATGAATCTTGTCAGATTGGTTGGTAAAAGTATATTGGCTACACTATGACAGACCGAAACGACTAACATTTCAGTACTAACTGTTTTTTAAAAAAATCAATTGTTTCGATGTAGGTTCTTATCTTCTTGGAAAGTATTTTAAAAAATCCAAATCTAAATATTCTCCTAGTTTTTCTTTGGACATCAAAAATCATAAACTTAAATAACATTAGTGTGTTTGACAAAACCATTTAGTATTGTTAGACGTGACCAAAATACTCCGAATAGTAAAATCATAAAGATCTAGACTAATCTTGACGCGGCAACAATATCTTCTGATATTTTATGACTGTTGAATAGATTTTGGACCGAACCAATAGACCCTTAACCGCTTTGGGGTAGGATAGAATGTTGTGTAAGTAATATCATATATTGAGAAGTCTGTCTCGCAGGAACTGCGTCTTCTTATTGTACTGTTATAAGGAAACATTTCTGGTTTGAGGGGAAAATCTTAGAATAGGCATTTCCGAAATATCGGTCCCTGTTTATTTTATTTATTTATTATTTTTATCATATTATCAACAATTGGGCTATTAACGCCTGGCTATCTACAGGTTGCCACCCTTTTATAATACCAACGGCACGTGGTCGGTCACCCATTCAGGTACTGGCCACGCCCGACGTTCCTTGACTTCGGTGATCACTGGGAACTGGTGCATTCAACGTGGCTATGACTGTTGACGTCACTGTTTACTCCAACTAAGGTGCTGTTATTGAAATCTAGGTTGAAGTTTGAGTTGCCTCGAATATTTTGACAATTTCAAGAAAATATAAGAAATGTCAAAAACTGCTGAGGTTTGATGAAATATTTTTTGATGTGCTCCATTTCGAACGTATCCCGAATTCTAGATTAGTCTGAATAATGTTCAAACGCGTGAAACAGAACTGATTGATGCAGGAAATCAAGAGAGGTTCATTCGATTCCCAACAAATTGAAAGTAATTCTGGAAGTGTTTTAACTCAAAACCGCGTTGACCTTTGTTTTGTTTTGTTTGAAAAATTATTGTTCTGTTGGAATGATTTCTCTAATTAACTTAAGATTTTTTACTTGGTTAGCTTTCCTTTAGACAATTTATTTGTTGAGGGCAAACTGCATACATAAAACTGCGTAATGAACTCTATTTTCGTTTTTTAGTGACTAAATTGGATCAGTTTTATACATACTAGAACGCGATCAGAACTAAAAAAAAAAAAAATGCACTTGCAACAGGAAAAGTGATAAAGCGGGCGGCCTCAAAATTCATTTTACAACAGCTCAGATGACGAACGGTGGAAGAGGTAGTTTTAATCAGCTTTCGAGCGTTCAGAGAGTTCCTATCATTTGTTTTTATGCTTAAAATACAGAATTACATCAGGGTTTTCAGTTATAAAAAATCTCTAAAACTTCTTATGAGTCTGTAAAATTTTATGCTTTTGAGTTGTGTCACTTTATATATATATATATATACATATATATATACAATATATATATATATATATATATATATATATATATATATATTAAACGTAGATTTTTCTCCGTCAGAAACATAGGATTGCGTCATCGGATCGACGTCATAAGCGAGTTTTCCCCCAAATGGCAGCGAGTAAAAACGCTAAATAAAGATATGAAGCTCACTCATATTAGGGTCATCTAATCTTGACAAAACAGACAAATCATTTGTTAGTGCTTGTCGAGCCTTGAGCCGATCAGCTGTTATTGGATATTGGAGTGCCATGTTAGGATTCCAAGGTCCGGCGTCTTATCACTGCCAGACATGCCTTATCATTAGAGACACCGTCCTTTTCTAGTCATTGCCTCCCCCCTCTCTCTCTCTCTTCCTCTCTCTTATCCCTCCTGCTGTATTTTTCTATCTTGCTAAACATTTTCAGTGATGAATATATAATTAGCGTCGAACTATCGATCCATAAGTGGTTTTTGATGAGAGTATAAAGTGACTGCATGTCTAAAATTCACAATATAATACCATTATTCTAATCGTAAAAATTATCCAAGTAATAAGAAAATATATGAATACACCGATATGCACTTAGAGAATAGATCATTCGAGACTAGCAAACCAAACCGTCGAATTGTATGAAAATCAAGGTTATACAATTTTATGAATTTCGTCATGAAAAGACGATTTAATCATACCAACAGGCATCATTTCAGATAGAAACAGATTCAGACCAAATCTATATTTCGAAAGCCTCGGTATTCTCTTTGGCCACCTTATTTCGCTAAAAAATATTTTTTTACGGCGCACCGACATCTTGGCGATTAGCGCCGATATCCATGGTGTAGCAAGGAATTTTCTCAACGAGCCGTAAGGCGAGAAAATTCATGCCACCGGTGGGACTCGAACCCACCATCTCCCGCATGTGAAGGCGTTAGCCACTAGACCACGATGCGACCCGCTAAAAAATAAATATTTATAATTACAAGAGAATAATAAAAAGGCAGAAAACATAAATTAAATTATGAAAATATGTTATAACAAATTAATTATTTGCATATTAAGTGAACAAAGGGGGTCCCAGGGGCTGTTAATTTTTATGTACTTTAATCTGTTTATTTTTGTAGACAGTCGAACATAAATAGACACACATATATATAGGACCTGAATGTAATACACACAACCTGTAATGGGTACGTGAAAAGAGAAAAATCTAGCTACAGGGGCGTAGTACGTACCACAATATATCCCTATAAAATCATATTTTTGAATGAAATTTTGCTTAAAAATAAAAATGGATGGGGCCAGTAAATACCACACTATTTTCCTTTAGTGAGCGTTAGGTTGAAGATACCTCTACAATATCTGCCTATTACACGATTCATATTTTACGTGTATATATATATATATATATATATATATATAAATAAAACCTAGACATTTTTCGTCTGTACATTGGAATTTGCGGATCATAAGGGGATTTTCTTCCCTTTAGGGAGCGTAGAAACACGAAAAGCGATATAGAGTTATATTGTTAGAGAATGTAACGATTCTAAGAATGTGATCTATGGAAGGAGAATAGAATATCACAGGGATTTAAGGGATCTCTTGCCATAATAAATTCTATCACTTCGTATAAAAACCAAGAGGATTTATTTATTTTAGAAATGAAGATTTATCGCCATATAATACTCAAAAAAACAACACAGACATTGTACTGGGTCCAATACAAACTTGTTATGCATAAGGAACAAGATTTGTTTTTACATGGCTGCCATTTTGAAATTTATAGATTTAAAATATCCTGTTAGTGTCTGTTTTTTTTTTTTTTGTTTTTTTTTCGAAATATTTTATTTTTCCCAATTGGTTAAATATGGAACTGCTGGAGTCTGATGGTATTTTGCAATATTTTTTCTAACTTAGTGAAAAATAGATCAACCTCTAATTCTCTGTTTATCTGACTTTTCAGTACGAACCAAGGAGCTCTGGACACTATTCGGAGTACCTTGGTTTGAAATCTTTGTTATGTGTGTGTTCCTCGCACCAAAACTAAACCGTTTTCTATTTATTATTTAGTCAATTTGCAACAATCGTTTGTGTGATTCTTGTACGTTTTCTGTAAATAACTGTGTCACCAAGTGAGTCTTCTATCTAGATGTGCTCCAAGATGGCGTATACTGGTCTTTTGGACTCCTTAAAATTGAGTTATGTCCAATTGGCAGCTGTGGTATGTCTTCATTGTAAAATGATCCGATTGAAAATAAAGTTACACAAAGAGTTAACGGGGCTAAGTGGGAGTTTCCATTTTAAGAACCATGATATTTTTTTTTTCAGATTTGTTATTATCTTTTATGTTATCATCATTAAAGTATTGAATTAGATAGAAAGAGTAGTGGGCATAAACTGGTGTTGAATCATTACCTATGTAAAACAGCTGATTTTACACAATATCTACTTCTCTTCCTTTTAGGTTAAACGACAGCTGTGAAAACAGCTGTTGAATAGGGGCAGTGTTGCCAAGAGCAGGCCACTTGGTATAATAATTTGGGGTTACTTCAGGTTCTGAAGTGAGTGGTAGATTGGCCGTTGCCAAGGAAACGTCTTCACTTACTTTAATACAGCTTAGGTTAGAATCTTCCTCCACAAATTCCAGGCTCTTCCTCATTCCTCCTTGGAATACATTTTATGATAATTTTGCATCTTTAGCCGACGCCCCTTGGTTCGTTCGAAAGAGCTTGCTCCATCGGGAACTGGGAGTTGATCCTCTCGCATTTCAGATAGAAGAATTAACCCGCAAATACCACGATAAACTGGCTCTCTCTTCTGGTGCCACGAATAACCAACCACCTTGGTATAAACTAACCACCTACAGCCCATCGCCTCAAGCCGAGGCTGTACCAAGACATTTTGTTTTAATTTTATTTGATTTATTTCCTTTGTTTGGGGGGTTTTTGTTCCTTTTTTTTTCTCTTCAATTTGTGTAAAAAACTATTTGTTTTGGTCTAAAATAAAAATGATTTTTGTTTGTTTGTTTGCATCTTTAAACGGAGTGAAGGAAAAATCTTGTGAACACACTCAACATGAACAGCTGATCTAGAAAAAAAAAAATAAAACTATCACGTGAAACCACTCTTATTGTAAATCATTCGGAGCCAGTAAAAGATATCAGAATGCATATTATCTCAGAATTGTTGTTATCTTGTTATCTTGTTTTATTTATTTATTTTTTTCAAAAAAGTCTTTTTGTTGAATTGTTTTATTTTCTGAAAGTGTTTTTTTTTTTTTTTTTTTTTTTTTTTTTAGAAATTAAAAGAAGATTAAAATATAGTATAAACTTTCTTTGTTAGATTAATTGTTTCTCTTGATTAAGAAGACCGTAATAAGACAAAACAAAAAAATGGGGTTGGTCCTGACTAATGCTTTGCACTTGAGAATTCACAGAGATAGTGAACCATGTTTGCTCCTTGTTCTTTTTAATAAATAATTGTTTTAAAAATTATTATATTAAATAATAAATATAATTATTTATATTATAAATAAGAGCCGCTTTGCAGTTATACTTATATTTTATTAATTATCTCGAACATTTGTTGAGAAATCTTGGTATTTAAAAAGGGTTTACTTATAAAGCTTTTAATTTTTTTTTTATTTTTTTTTATGGTGCATCGGCATCTTGGCCATTAGCAGGTGGGAATCTAACCCACATCATATTTTCCAACATACTACGTACTAAGATCACGCATTTTTTTTAAATGAATGACAAGTGAAAATGTTTAAACGTAACAAATGTCAACGATAAACATATTTAAATCAAATATAAGGATTATTGCTATACCTGAACATATATTTACCTAAAGCCCTTTCAATGCAAACATCACATCAACAGTGCTGCTACTATCCTTCTTTCTTCAACCTCTTGATGATGATTCCCTTGAAGCCAGCTAAACATCTTATGGTAAGCTTTTGCTGGTGTATTGGATATGCCTTGAGGCCAGAGTTGAACTGTACAGTCCATGGATGTAGACTGATAACTGTACAGACCAATGAAGCCGGGACTGTGCAGGCCAGGTTCGACGTTTGTGGACAAGAGGATATTTGCTTCACATACAGTGGTTCTACCATAACTAGGCTGTGTAGTCATTGCCTTGAGATTTGAACTCAACGTATATCGCCACCTCAAACATTGGCACTAGATAACACATCATAATCTCTGATGATATGGCTATGGCAGAGAAATCGCTTTGTGCCAAGAAATATTTATGGATGAATTGGTTTTAATCTCTTGTTGATCCCTCCCAATCTAGCAAAATGTCCTGTGGGTCAAATGATAATAAATTTCGTTTGGTTTTATTGAATAAAACGATCATTTTAGCAAATATAGTTCAGTTTTCATTAATTTTATCATAATTTATAACTAAATGCCCCTTTATTAATGAACTGGAGAAATAGGCGGAATGTCATTGGACTTTCCTCCTATTCCGACGATTAATTTTATCGTCCTATAAGTCTATTAACGCAAAACAGTAAGGGCCAATCTTTCTTTCGCGCTAATTTTGCTTGAAGTTTTATTTTAGGCGAAGTAATTTTTAGAAAATTTTCGTAAGATTCGGATCATTTTTGTAGACGTTGAAACGCGATCAGACACAAGTACATATATGCATGCATGCACGCGCGCGCGCGCACACACACACACACACACACACACACAACACACACACACACACACACACACACACACACACACACACACACACACACACACACCCGATATATATTTTACAGTTTTCTTGTTTTATTTTCTGGCAGGGGGTCGATAAAGCAGTACACTCTTTGTTCACATTTACTACTTTATTTGGTATGTTTCGCCCGAAACATGACAAATATCGACCCCCTGCCAGAAAAAGAAACAAGAAAAAGTGGAAATATATATATATATATATATATATATATATATATATATATATATAATATATATAATATATATAATTATATATTATATATATATGGATAAACATATATATATATATTTATATATATATATAATTTATATATATATATATGTAATTTATATATATATATATATATATATATATATATATGTATGTTTATCCATTCACCCTCCCTCAACATTGACCCTGCCCACAGTTCCAGCCATCCAGACCGGTAGCCCGCGCCAGCAGTTTTCAGGACAATAGAACGCAAAATGAAAACATCATAACATTTGTAAAAATTTTAAAAACTTATAAGAATGATAACCAAATTTTAGCTAGAACGAAAAGAAACGAGTTAGAATATTAAATTCTCTTGACAGGTCATACCCATGCAGGCAACTGATATCAATGATATTTTGAAATGTTAAGATTTGATAAAGACCTGGATTCTGATGTATATAACATAAATTAAAATAATCTCTCTCCGTCCGTCTAAAGCGAGTAGAGTAAACCTCTTTGAGAACACTGAGCTAGTGGTGTTCCTACTCGGGTTTCTGTGGTGAATCGATCCTCTTGTAAGGCGATATCCGTCCCACATCTCTCAGACCTTCTACAAATACTTACAGGCCCGCATTCTAGCGGCTCTCATGGGTGTTTTGTCCTTTTGTCTCACGAAGAAGTGAAATCGACGTAGTAGTGAATAACGAATAAATAAATGATTCCTGAGCCTTAACCTTTCAAAATTGCTTATATATTTTCATAAAATAATCCTATTCTAATACTTCACCTGTTCAAATGTCCCTAAATGTATTATACGGATTTTACATTGTTATGTTTTAAATTCCTTGACTGGGCTTGAATTGATTGGTTAGTACAAATGGGTAATAAGTAAAACTTATCTCAGTTGTTTTTTGGGCGCCTAAAACGAAAATTCTTGTCTTTTTTTTTTTTTTTTTTTTTTTTTTTTTTTTCTTGTACGGCGCATCTACATTTAGGTCATTAGCGCCGATTCTTGGTTCTTCAAATTATTTTGAAAACTGTTAAAGATTTCTCGTTAAAATGTCTCTCCCCTATCAAATTCACAACTTCTGGTCACTTTTATACTTCAGTTGCATTTTTTTTCCCCCTAAACACTGCTTAAAATCGCATTGACTAATCAGGGATTTTGTATAGTGATTTTTGTATTACGTTAGATTTGCTACCAAAAATTCGATCATAGCTCTGAGTGTGCTTTAAACGTAATCCTTCAAGTTTATTTTGAACTTTATTTTTGACATTTTGTGCTTCCACGAATGACCAAAAACAATAATATAGTTTATGCTAAATTTGATTTAGGGTACTGAACAGGCGGAGCTCAAGAAATAAACTTGAATTAATAAATTTCATTTATTAAATCATATCTATACTAGTTTCGAGCTCATATTGCTCGTCAGGAGCATTCATCAAAACTATGTAGAGCATAGATTGGTGTCAAACATTCACTGAGAATCGTTGGCGTCTTAGTTTCATTCATGACGCAGCCCTAGTATTAGAAGGTTTTGTCTTTCCGACCTCTCAGTATAATAACTGGATTCATAATCAGTTCTCATTAACTATTAGATTTAGTTATACCACCTCTGCACAACTTCCAAATCCCCCAATTCAAAGGATTCAATCTCCATATCCAATTTCACGAGAATTCACAGAAATATATGTGTTGCAATGATTTCCTCTTTAGAATATTGATGTGCCAAGGACCACGCGTCAAGATCTTAAATTATGGACGATGGTGGTTCATTAGATGTAGATAGAAATTGTAATCAAGTAAAAACAAACGAATGCAACCAAGAAAAATCTGTGATTTTATTGAGAGTCATGAATTCAGTGATCGATGATATCAAAGGATTTGGAAAAGTCAAAGAGCATAAGAATGATGAGTAATACATTAACCTCTGAAAAAGGAATAGCTTATAATATTTTTTTTTTTTTCAAATTTTATCTCCAGCATTAATTAACGAGATGATATCATTAAGATAATTTTGAAAATACTTGATATTTATTTATTTATTTTATATACACTGTTTCATGTGAAAAAATAAATCTGTAACGACAGGAATTTCCTCAAAGATAAACACATTGCAACATAATATATTGGAAAAAACTCATTTGATGTCATGTTGACTCCTAGACCTTGATCCGTCGTTCTTTATATGCAATTATTACGAAAGCTAGCGCAATTGTCGATTTTTCGCCACGAAACGGTAGTACATAACATTTGATAAGGAGCGAATATAAAACAGTTCCTTCTAATGGCTCGTTTGATCAGAATGTTTTTAGATGTTTTACCGTGTGTAATGATCATCGGCCGAACGGCCGTCCAATATTTTGCTCCCACGATGATCCCATAAATTATTCTTAATTAATTAATTTTTATCTTACCTATTAAGTAAACAGTCGTTTTACGATGGTATTCCGGTTGGACGATTTAGGTCAAGGACGTTATCCGTTTAAGGTCGTTTTGTTATCACGTGGAGCTGATTTAAGTAGAAAACAAATTATATTCGATATTAATATCTAAAATTTTAACTGTGTTATTTCTGAAATGTCTAAGAATTCTAAACCTTTCATTGAAAACGGCAATATTTACTTTATTAGTCTGGACTTGGCCCTACCTGTGGAAGATCGATCTCAGATATAGGTTAATTTGGATTTATATCTATGATCACAGGGAATAAGTAGATATATTGTAAAAGGGCAAAAAGTGTTACTTTTACTTATCCTTGTTCTTGGAATGGATCAGCAGTTTTCTTACAGTAAGTGGCCTATTAATGGTATAAACACGGGCAATAGATATCATGTGATAACAGTATCAGAAGAGCTTATCACTTACTAAAGCTGTCTTGGAATAGATCAGGTGTTTTCTTACAGTAGGTGGCCTATTAATGGTATAAACACGGGCAATAGATATCATGTGATAACAGTATCAGAAGAGCTTATCACTTACTAAAGCTGTCTTGGAATAGATCAGGTGTTTTCTTACAGTAGGTGGCCTATTAATGGTATAAACACGGGCAATAGATATCATGTGATAACAGTATCAGAAGAGCTTATCACTTACTAAAGCTGTCTTGGAATAGATCAGGTGTTTTCTTACAGTAGGTGGCCTATTAATGGTATAAACACGGCCAATAGGTATCATGTGATAACAGTATCAGGAGAGCGTATTACTTATTAAAGCTGTCTTGGAATGGATCAGCTGTTGTCTTACAGTATATCGCTTATAAATGGCATAAACATGGGCAATAGATATCCTCTGATAACAGTATCAGGAGTGCGTATTACTTACTAAAGCTGCCTTGGAATGTATCAGCTGTTGTCCTACAGTAGGTCGCTTATAAATGGCATAAACATGGGCAATAGATATCATGAGATAACAGTATCAGGCGTGCGTATTACTTATTAAAGCTGTCTTGGAATGGATCAGCTGTTGTCTTACAGTAGGTCGCTTATAAATGGCATAAACATGGGCAATAGATATCCTGTGATAACGGTATCAGGAGAGCGTATTACTTATTAAAGCTGTCTTGGAATGTATCAACTGTTGTCTTACAGTATATCGCTTATAAATGGCATAAACATGGGCAATAGATATCCTGTGATAACAGTATCAGGAGAGCGTATTACTTATTAAAGCTGTCTTGGAATGGATCAGCTGTTGTCTTACAGTAGGTCGCTTATAAATGGCATAAACATGGGCAATAGATATCCTGTGATAACAGTATCAGGAGAGCGTATTACTTATTAAAGCTGTCTTGGAATGGATCAGCTGTTGTCTTACAGTATATCGCTTATAAATGGCATAAACATGGGCAATAGATATCCTCTGATAACAGTATCAGGAGTGCGTATTACTTACTAAAGCTGTCTTGGAATGGATCAGCTGTTGTCTTACAGTAGGTCGCTTATAAATGGCATAAACATGGGCAATAGATATCCTGTGATAACAGTATCAGGAGAGCGTATTACTTATTAAAGCTGTCTTGGAATGGATCAGCTGTTGTCTTACAGTAGGTCGCTTATAAATGGCATAAACATGGGCAATAGATATCCTGTGATAACAGTATCAGGAGAGCGTATTACTTATTAAAGCTATCTTGGAATGGATCAGCTGTTGTCTTACAGTATATCGCTTATAAATGGCATAAACATGGGCAATAGATATCCTCTGATAACAGTATCAGGAGTGCGTATTACTTACTAAAGCTGTCTTGGAATGTATCAGCTGTTGTCCTACAGTAGGTCGCTTATAAATGGCATAAACATGGGCAATAGATATCATGAGATAACAGTATCAGGCGTGCGTATTACTTATTAAAGCTGTCTTGGAATGGATCAGCTGTTGTCTTACAGTAGGTCGCTTATAAATGGCATAAACATGGGCAATAGATATCCTGTGATAACAGTATCAGGAGAGCGTATTACTTATTAAAGCTATCTTGGAATGGATCAGCTGTTGTCTTACAGTATATCGCTTATAAATGGCATAAACATGGGCAATAGATATCCTCTGATAACAGTATCAGGAGTGCGTATTACTTACTAAAGCTGTCTTGGAATGTATCAGCTGTTGTCCTACAGTAGGTCGCTTATAAATGGCATAAACATGGGCAATAGATATCATGAGATAACAGTATCAGGCGTGCGTATTACTTATTAAAGCTGTCTTGGAATGGATCAGCTGTTGTCTTACAGTAGGTCGCTTATAAATGGCATAAACATGGGCAATAGATATCCTGTGATAACGGTATCAGGAGAGCGTATTACTTATTAAAGCTGTCTTGGAATGGATCAGCTGTTGTCTTACAGTAGGTCGCTTATGAATGGCATAAACATGGGCAATAGATCTCCTGTGATAACAGTATCAGGAGAGCGTATTACTTATTAAAGCTGTCTTGGAATGGATCAGCTGTTGTCTAACATTAGACATCGCATAGATTAGTGACTAATGATGGTTAGGGGTAGGGGGAGAGGTAGGGCATTGTATCTAACATTAGCTGCAGGATGGGCCAGCCTGCCTGACGGCGGTAAATGCTGCACTTGTTTATATTCGGTCTCTAAGGTCGGCTCTTTGTTCCGCCTCCGCCAGACCATTCGTCTTCTCGGCATCACCAACTCTTCATTCCGACTCTTATGTAAGTAGTTTCTTTCATCTTAGCCGCTCTTGTCTGACGGCTCATCTAGTAGTCACTTTTTATGCTCTCAACTCATCTGGTGGCTTCTGTATTAAGTTGAAGCCACCAGTCATATTTGTCTGTAACTGTTAAGTTTATATATATATATATATATATATATATATATATATATATATATATATATATATATGTATATACCGGACACTTTAATATTTTTTTAGTTCACTTGCCGATTTTGAGTGATATTTTCATTTTAGCACTTTCCTCCGAAGGAAAGTAGCTATTGAGGTTGGACTCATGACGGAATTTTTGAAAAATTTCTTCAAATCTTTATCGATCCTACCTAGTAGACACCGAAAATGACCCCCGTTAAAATTTATATATATCTATATCTATATATATATATATATATATATATATATATATATATATACATACATATATATGCATATATATATATATATATATATATATATATATATATATATATATATATATATATATATGTGTGTCTGTTAACACGATAGCGGCCAGAGGTTTTGTTTTTTCGTCACGAAACTTGGTATATAGCATTCAATTAGCAAACGATTGAACGAGTTCGTTAACCACCAAAGTCGGTCCATCAGAAGGGGGGGTTTACCCCGAACCCAAAACACTAATTTGACTATGTCAGCCGTAATATTTGTTATATTTCAACGAAACTTGGTATTCGTAGTGGTAATATAAAGTGAGATATAAAAATGAACTAAATCGGTTCATTAGAAGGGGGGGTTTACTCCGGACCCACAATACCAATTCGCCACTACCAGCCGTGATTTTTGGTATATTTCGACGAAACTCGGTATTCGTAGTGCTAATCCACAGGTAAATATGTGTTGTAAAAATAAACTAAATTGGTTCATTAGGATGGGGGGGGTTTACTCCAGACCCACAATACCAATTCGCCACTACCAGCCGTGATTTTTGGTATATTTCGACGAAACTCGGTATTCGTAGTAGTAATCTACAGGTAAATATGTGTTGTAAAAATAAACTAAATCGGTTCATTAGAAGGGGGGGTTTACTCCGGACCCAAATTCCTAATATACTCGTACCGGTCGTAATTTCTGCTGTATTGTAACGAAACGCGGTATACGTCGTGGGTAACTGATGAGAAAGAAGTGTTGTAAAAATGAGCTGAATCGGTCAATCGGAAAGCGGGGGTTTAATTTGTAATATATTTCAATAGAAAAGCCCGTCAGACGTAGGTTCACAAAGCCGCCGCAAGGAGCGCTATCTACCACTAGAGTGACTGTATCCTGTTCCTGCGTTAGATCAAAATACGATAATATGAGGTTTTTTGTATTTATTACGTAGTGTAGTAGGTACCATGTGTAAACATAACTCTAGAAGCAAATTAATAATTGATCAGTTACTTATTACAAAATTAAAAGAGAACTATTCACGTTTTTCACGTGTAGGATATTTTAAGCAAATTATTCTGGAAAGCAGTCTACACCACCCAAATTCTGAGGAAAGTGCTTAGTTATGCAGCTCCTGCGTGACGGACTTTTTAGCTGTAAACCGACTAGTGTTGAGTAGGAACGAACTATGTCCACTTAAATAACCCTTCAATATAAGGCAGACGAGATCCTCGAGGCTAGATCTGAAATCCCTGACAGGATTAGGACACTTCAGGATGGGGTAAACTCTTGTTCTTTTAGCATAAATATGCTCTAGCGGTGACTAAACTGATAGTGTCCGCTGCCGTTCACACATGCGCGGCGGCCATGTACGATAAAGAAGACTGTATCGTGTGTGTGTATTTTGCTGTATCGTGCTGTTATGTGTGTGTGTATTTTTGTTTTCTATGAATTGAATTAGACAACTAGTTTTGAAATTAATGATATTGCAAGCTCTGACTTTTCTAGTAATTCCTAAATATTTCTGCGCTTCTTAGACTATGTTTCTAATACTCTGGCATTATAAAACGTTCGACAACGTCCCAACTTTTGGCTACATCGGTACGACTAACCTGAGTTCCTAATATTACCACAGACGGGTCCAACTATTCATCATTTTTTCGCATGCAACTATAGATGTTTTTGATTTTATCCAAATTTGTAAGCTTACGCTAGCTGGCAGCCCGTCTACTTCAACACGTTACTAGATCCATACGCCCACTACAAGGAAAAAGGCTGGGATTCAGCCTACGCTATAACTAAAACAGCCAGTGTGGGTATTGGAGATAAACGCCGTAAAGGTCGCCGAATCCTTCAGGTCTTTGATGCTTCCACGATTCATTGCCTCCTCTTCATCGACACATGTTAGTTCAAGCATGGTCACCCATTCACTGTCTACAAGGTCGTCAACCTCTTCAGTTACCTATTCAACTACTTTCCTTGGATAAATACTTTATATATATATATATATATATATATATATATATATACATATATATATATATATATAAAGTCGCGAAAGTACATTGTATACACACTAAGACAAACAATAGGAAAATACTAGAATGTCCGGCAGGCAACATTTCTATACCATGAAAAAAATAATTTTCTTCTTTGTTAAAAAAATGTTCTTCCACTGCTGCTTGGAGCTATTCGTCGGTGTTAAATCGCCTTCCACGAAGGTCAGATTTTAACTTTGAGAAAAGGTAGAAATCGCTAGGGGCCAATCTGGGCTGTAGGGTGGATGAGAGATTTCTTGGAATCCACCGTCCTTCACAGCGGCCTTGGAAATCAATGCTGTGTGGACAGAGGCATTGTCGTGAAGGAGGCGGACACCTCTGCTTAACTTCCCTCGCCTCTTCTCTTTAATGGCGTCTCGTAACCGGTGAAGTAGGGCTGCATAATACTCACCATTCATTGTGGTATTCCTTTCTTTAAAATCTATCAGTAGTATTCCTTTACAGTCCCAAAAAATTGTGGCCATTACCTTTTTTGTTGACTGCGTGACTTTTGTCTTTAAAGGAGGCGATTCTCCTGGTCTTCTCCATTCCATGGACTCTCTTTTGCTGAGTAGGTCATAATATAGAACCATTGTCTCATCCCCAGTTACAATTGAGTCCGAAAAATTCCTTGGGTCAGCATTATACTCGCGTAAAAATTCATTGCAGCAGTGAACTCGTTCCTGTTTTTGAGGAGCTGAAAGAATTTTTGGAACCCATCTTGCACTAACCTTCTTCATACGCAAATGATCCTCAAAACACTTGTTTTTGAAAGCCCTAACCTCGCTGCTATTTCCTTGGTTTATAGTCGCCGGTCAGACAGCAATTCAGATTCCACAAGTTGGATTGTTTCAGAAGTGACAGCTTCCAATGGGCGACCGGGAAGTGGATCATCTTCTAGACTTTCTCTCCCTAACTTAAATAATTTTGCCCATTCTTTCACTGTGGAATACGAGGGGGAGGACTGCCCGTATACACAATCCAAGCGCTCTTTAATTTGCGCAGGAGTAAGACCCTCTTTACAAAAGAATTTAATTACCGCACGGTACTCGAGTTTGAACATTGTAAAAATGGGGAGTTTCCTTCAAGGCTGGACACTGACTGACAAGGCTGAGGAAGTGCGGGCGATGGGTATGGAGTGAGCAGGCATGGACTTGCATAGGCGTGCAGGTCCCGGCACGTTTGAAGGAGGGGAAGCAGGACAGGCCGGAAACTTATGGACCTTACTAAGTATTTTGATATTCTTTTCTATTTCTTAATTAAAGAAATGAAAGGAAACCCGAGAAAGAAAATAATACTTCGTCAATTGAGTCTTGTTTACTGTCTCTTCTTATTGCCGGAAGCTAAGGTGATATACAGGGTGTCCCACATTGAGATGTCATAACTTTAGGGGTTTATTCTACATCTCATTTGTAGTTCAGGGATGCAGAAATGAGCGTTCTATCTCAACATGCAGAGGAGCTACTCAAACTTTTGTCTTTTTTAAAAACTACTGGCTTTTCTAAAGAAAAACTGAGTTTTCGGAATTTCTGATCAATGCATCGTAAATAAAGACCACATTTTTAGAATCTACATTAAATTTCCAATAAGAAACACCCGTTATTGAAATATTATCACGTAAATTAAACACCGGTGACTTCAGTTGATGTTCAAACATTATTCAGTCCCTTCAAAAATAAAGTCAATGAAAGCTCAACGCTACGAACCCAGCTACTGGGCGCTTTTTCAATTTTTACGGGCCACCACGTTGATGGACAAAATCTAGAACATACAGAACTGAAATGCTCAGTTGTTTATTTTATTTATTTATATTTTTTATAAATTATATTATTCTATTTATTATTATTTTTTTTAATTATTCTTCATTTTTCTTCATCTTTTTTTTAATAAGCAATTGAGCATTTCTCTTTTGTCATTTGAACTAAATGTGTGCAAATAAAACAATTATTAATAGCAATTCATTCAGAATTTACTCAAATTAATACTTATTCCAAAATTTCAATGAAAATTACCACCTAAAGGAATGGCGTTAATGACCTTAAGAGTTGACACGCCATTATAATAAAAATATAGTCAGATCAGTCCGGTGTCCCTATATGATCAGATGAAAATCCGTTCCCTATATATTAGTATATACTGGATGTTGAGAGAAGCCTAGAGAGAGAGAGATGCGGCTAGTGGAGCTAGAGTCTGAATGCTGTTTCCCGTCAGCCTTTGTACTGGTTACACAATCTGTCTGGAGCCCGCAGACGGTGAAAGTGTGTCATCTCCGATAGGGCATTTCTTTCTCCCGCGCTTTTCTCTATTCCAGCCAAAATTAGTACAACTTCCAATTAGTATTTCACGCTAGAGTTTTCTTAATTTTTAATATTATCATATTTTTTTATCACTTTTTAAAGGAAAGTAGCTATTGCGGTTAATTCGTCCATCCTACCGACTGCAGCCCGTTCAGATAGATTCCGCTTGCACGATATTCTGAAAGATATTCCTAACGGTTCTGCCATTTGCGAATTCCCATTTCAGTGGACAACAAGCTACGCAAACCATAATAAAAACTGATTATGTACTGTTTAGAACCGGGGAAGGCTTTGTGAGATAATGTTCAATGTTAACCAAACAATTTAAACCATAGCTTTGCTTGTCCAAAAATATGGTCTAGTTAAAGGGAAAAGAGCCTAGTATATATTCCCGTTGTAGTAAAATGCGCGGTGAAAATTCCCTCAGTTATATCCTTATCACTAGGAAGTTTAAAATATTTTCAGCCTTAGCTTTGGCATAGAATTGATAAATATTAAACGCTATCTCCTTTGCCTAGCCTCTCAATGCCTTCCCCTGTCTTAAACGAAACATTATTAGTTTTTATAGTGATTCAAGTATAGTGTTGGTCCTTGAAATGGAAATTGAAAAATGGTGGAACCGTCGGGAATATTTCCCTAGGAATGTCGCGTATGCAGAGTTGAACTTTTCCTGATCTGGCTAGATATAGAAAATATGATATATATATATATATATATATATATATATATATATATATATATATATATATATATCTTTAACTTGGAGCAAAAAAGGCCAAAATCCAAACCTCTCAAATTTGAATGAACTACACGAGTGACATCAGGGTGGGATAAACATAATTGTTAAAAGGATCTTTGTTTAAGGAAAATATTCGTTTCCTCAAAAGCTCTTTATATATATATATATATATATATATATATATATATATATATAGAGAGAGAGAGAGAGAGAGAGAGAGAGAGAGAGAGAGAGAGAAAGAGAGAGAGAGAGAGATAGAGATATCACAAAATTGTAAATTACCTCTTTTTGAAAAGTGCACAAAAAAATGAAGCGACGTGTATATTTTTGTTTCGCTTAGTATTTAGGGATAAATGGTGGCAAAAGTCGTAAATACTTTGAATGTAAATACTAGTACAAATTTCATGTCTACCACCCTTTCACGTTACTTCTTTTTCTAGTAAGATAATTGTATTTGTCCCTTACGATTCTACTATAAAAAATCATGAATGTATGCAAAATAGTTATTCAAGGTAGTTAAAACTAATATAATATACAAATTTCTGAAGGATATAATTAATATAGTACAGTAATTTGAGGAAAGTTAAAACTAAACTAATATAGTAATTAAAACGATTATTATATTGCAATTAAAGATGATAAGGAACAAGATATAGGAAAAATCATTTTGTTGGAGGAATACAAACGTTGCTCGGTTCTTGTCCTTGATTATTTAATTACGTATAACTATCTTTCAGAAATAAGTTTATTGTAGAGTGAAATAATTCTGAGAACTATACTGTATAACAATATATAGGAAACTATTTGATGAAATCCCGTAGAATACCAAGGGCACCGCCATTTTCATGAAAAACCCCATGGGAACTTCCGAACAGCAATCGACCTTCCTTTTGAACGGTTAATACTCACTTTCCGCCGTCTGGGCCGGATAATATTTTCAGTCTCGCTATCCGCCTGTCAGACATACATAATTATGTCAAGAGGAAACGGGACAGCAGACAGAGAGAGGCCGGTGGATTGTGACACAGAACGCTGCCTGCTTTAACAATCACTGTCTGCTGACTCTGCACTTCTCAGGAATTAGAAAGAATTGTCTGTCTAGCAAGAGCTAACGCCATTCTTCTCCTACGCTGAAATGTTCGGGTGTTCTTGGTAGAAATTCCGGAGTCCTCTATTCAACCGAATGCCACTTCATGAACTGCCGGTTGAAAACCCGAACGTTTTCCAAAAGAAATTACATCCAAATATGGACTGATATATCCAGGTATATAATTTCATTTAAATGAAGCTAGATATCGTTCAATACTGTTAATACAGTGGCTAGAGAACGGCTTGCTTGTGTCGAATTCGCTGGCCCAAAGGACTTCAAATATTACCAGTAACAACATTCTCCACCCTAAGGTATGACATAATCCTACAGTTTATATATATATATATATATATATATATATATAAAAGTACGGTAACTGGCTAAGGGGCCCTGGGGCAGATACTATAAAGTTATCTGAATAAAAATACATTAAACCTCGTAATATCTTTATTAAAATAAGCTGTTTGTGATATAATCTACGAAAGCTTATTACATTTTAGAGAAATACGGATCTTATGCTATTTTTGATGGAGCGATTTTCATATCGGAAATGGAGTAATTTCCGCCCAGGAATCTAGCGGATTCTTGTTTTAGCGCCTAAAATCTTGCTTCGCTTTGAGATTTAATTTTTCGCTTCTTATTTTCGTGGTAGGCGGAAAATCAAATAATAAAAACTTCACCATACAGTATCACCAACTTTATTACGTCCCTACATGTTTCACACCCTTTTTGGTGCCTCTTCAGGGGAAAAAGTCACATATACAAAACTTACAGCCTCAATCTGAGGAGGATAACCTTCCACGAGTAAGGCCACGTCTAGACTGATCATGGTCTGAGAGAATCCAACATGGCGAAATATAATCAGCTGATCCATAATCGATTTTTCATACATTTAAAATTAATTTCCAGAAGAAATATAGCCTTAAAAATTAAAACCATCTTCCCACCCTCTATTTAAAACATATTTTTACTTTTTGTCAAATAAATTAATTAAGCGTTGGCTTATCATGGTATAAAATATAAACATAGTTTTGATTTTGAAAATATTAGCACTTTAGGTAAAGAAAGAAATAGAATGAATTAAGGAAAATATCCATATCATAAAAAATAGAAAGAAAGTGGTAAATAAAAAAACTGAAATACTACATTTGAATACGATTTTTATTAATTTATTTGACAAAAAGTAAAAATATGTTTTAATTAGAGGGTGGGAAGATGGTTTTAATTTTATGACTATATTTCTTCTGGAAATTAATTTTAAAATTTTAAATGTATGACAAATCGATTATTGATCAGCTGATTATATTTCGCCATGTTGGATTCTTTCAGACCATGGTATGGTGAAGTTTTTATTATTTGACCTTCCGCCTATCACGAAAATAAGAAGATTAAGAAAAGATTCAGTTGAAGAATTATTACAATTTTTAATTTTACGTTTTTCACGAAAGATTAAGAGAAAGCGTTAATTGTCCCTTTTCTACGTTTTTCAAATGGCACTGGAGACAAGAACGGAAACACACAAAGGTGACGCGATTCCCGCGATTTGGCCTTTTTTTTTCAAATAGGTGTAAAAGTGTTCTTCTGGCTTGTAATTTGCTATACACTAGGTCGTTATCAGCTGTTCTAACAGGAGTTCTAAGACCCCATTGGGCAGATAATAGGAAGGTAAACTTCACCAGTTGACCTTTTCAAGTGCTTCATGAAGCCAAAGTTGCAAGAGCCTAGAGCCTTGGAGCTATGTTAATTCAGCCAGCTGGCCCTATCCCGGTCTAGGTCAGAGTGTGGCATCGTATTCCTATACGGATGACGCACCTGTTCTGTATTTATCTACAAATAGCTCCTGTGATGTCGGCTATGGTGAAACGGGAGTCCATTCGGCACCGCGCTGGCTCTTCTTATCTCATTAGGCGGATCTATTTTACCCTAATAGTATTCGTTAACAACAATCATTTAACATGTGTTCGCTGGTATGAATATTTTAACATGTCCAACGTTGTAAAGAAACATTTTGGTTACACATTAACATTGGTTTAACATTTAAATAACTCCTTTTTGTGGCAATTTATCATAAAAAGTGTCATTAGCTTGAGCCGAGTTACCACAATTATTGTTTTTTTTTGTTCTGTATTTAGCATTATTAAGCTAAAACAGGCATCCAAAAATAGACCAAGGCAAATTTGTTTTGTTAGGTGTTGAAAGAGGACACACTATTTTTTGCGGCAATATCTTCAGAATCAAATATCATAATTCATAATTGTGTTATGCGAAATCGATCAATTCCTGGAACATTTTTAAATATAATCAAAAACAAGGGGCAAAAATTCAGTTTTGTGTACTTCTTTCGCTTATAGCTCCAAAAATATACGTGCAAGAGACCTTCCCAGGGCATCAAAAAAGGCACGATTCATCGGTTCTGCAAAATATTGTATTTATTAGGTAACTATTATTATTTTATTTATTTATTTATTTTTTTGCGATGCACCACATTTTGGCATCGAATTACTCATTTGGTTTTAATTACTGCTCATAGTGATAATAACAAGTCATTAAATTTAAACTTAAATAAAATATTAAAACGCTTTACAAAATAGGAATGTATGAAGAAAGGTTATAAAATAGACATTAACCTCGCCCCCCTTAAAATTAAATTACATACACAATGTGTGTTTGTATTTATATATACTAGCTGGCCCATTCTCGCGTTGCCGTGGCTCAGTAGTTATAATAGATAAAATTAATTGTTTACTCATTAATTTTGATACAATTAAATTAATATTTACTAATAAAGCTGATAATAGTTTAGCCGATTTTAAATCATATATTGTGTTCTCATACCTGTTTGTGGAGACCGTCGTCACTGGCATCGGTGAGATTACTATGGGCGTGCGCTTTCGACGCAATTACGTCATTATCAAGCCACTGTTGGGGTAGTACTGAATCTGATTTGTAATTATATTAGGGTATTTATATTAGAGTGAACTAAGTCGTTTATGTCGGTGAGGGTCGTCCAGGTAATTTGATTGTCTGTAACCTGTGTAAGGGTTCGTTTAGGTATGACAACAGTATATTTACTGGCAGGCCTAACCCCTTAGATCATATATTGAGAAGGTTACGCCAAATTTCAAAGTGGTAGGTAAAGTATTGGTATCTTGAAATTAAACACAAACCAGCATATGCTTTTTGAATTTATATTTTATTCATCTCATCATTAATTACGGTTTGTAATCGATGACTTATTTACAAAAAAATACTAAATAAATTAATAACATATAAAAATTATATATATATACTCGTAAAACTGCTTTATAAAATGATGCCTCCTTTCGAGTAATAACATACTATTGACATCAATAAACTAGAGATTTTATTTCCTAGGTGTAAATGGGTGTCTATTATTGGAGCGAGGCCGAGCTGTGTCTTCGGCTCTAATACTAGCTATTAAATAGATTCCAGGGCTAGTCGATCCTTCGAATCGACCAAAAAAAAAAAAAAAAAAAAAAAAAAAAAGGTAATAGAAATAGTCTAAACCAGTTTCTTCAGTAAGTGGAAAGTTTCCAGAGGAAGGAATGCTAAGACGCCGTTGGACTGGAATACATTCAACAAATCACCCAATGGATCCTAGTCCGATTGTTTAACGATAACAATAAATTGTTGGAAGATATAAATTACAACTCTTTAATGATAGACGACCCGTCCGTCACGATATACGACTTGGACAAACTATACAAACTAAAGTCTATTTTGTCTAGGATTCGGATAGGTCTACTTATCCGTTCATAACGCACGAAAAATAACCGCTTGTGGATAACACAATAGAACACTATCTGTTTAACATATCGCACTAGTATTTCTAAAGTTACACAACTCAAAAATCGGTTTTATTCACACCTTGATAGTTAGGACTATGAAAGACATGGTCAATATCTCTTTTATCAACAATCAAAACTGCATGCATCAAGATTCAGAGCTTGTAGAACAGAGGGCACTTGTGTCACCCTTCCTGTCTTAATGCTAAGCCCCCTACATAGGTAAGAGTGACACATTTTCAGTTGAGTGTTATTTTGAGTTGAGTCACTTTAGAAATACTAGTGCGATATACTGACTGACTGTACATAACTCAGCAATTACTGCAAATACTCTTTATACAAGGTGATTCAGGTCTAAGTAGCCCAACTCTAGGTGATTCTAGACTTAATATCCAACAAGAAAGTTCATTTCATGTATGGTCAGATTCGGAAGGGAAAAGCAATTATGTCCAATTTTCTGTTTTTTGTTGTGTTTTTTTTTAACGTAGACATATTTTTTATTGAATAAGAAAGGATTTCTCAAAAACCGTTGAAGATAATTAAATTCTAATTATGCCATCATAAAATAGAGAAAATTTCCTTTAAGAAAACAGTGCTTTAATTATTAAACCCATTGATAGAAGATACTTTATGGACGTCCAATAACGCACTTCTGTTTTTCTCGATGAAACAGAGATTTCGCGCGATTTTTTTCCTCAGCCCCCTAACTGGCTACAGATTCACTACTTACGCGAAAACTTGTACATTTAGTTAGCATTAAATCTATGCAAATGAAGTGGAAGTTTATTGAAGGATGGGTTGAACGATTGACTCGCTTTTGTCAAAACATTTAAAATGAAGTTTTGTTACTTTAAAACTCATTTTTCATTGGCCAAACTGTGGGAATTCATTGTCCAGTCTGGAAGCAATAAGAAGTAACTAAAAGCAATAATTGGAAGCGTGTTTCATTGGCCAAACTGTGGGAATTCATTGTCCAGTCTGGAAGCAATAAGAAGTAACTAAAAGCAATAATTGGAAGCGTGTTTCATTGGCCAAACTGTGGGAATTCATTGTCCAGTCTGGAAGCAATAAGAAGTAACTAAAAGAAATAATTGGAAGCGTGTTTCATTGGCCAAACTGTGGGAATTCATTGTCCAGTCTGGAAGCAATAAGAAGTAACTAAAAGAAATAATTGGAAGCGTGTTTCATTTGAGAGATGTGTCACATTTTGTGTTTTCGAAATTTTCATTGATTTATCTTTTGCGTATGTACTCTTTAGGGTACACTAAAAAAAAATATAACATAGCTTTTTTACTTTATGTACAGTATTTTAACTTATTTTCAACAAAGTTTTACATAAAACTGGTGGACAATTTGGTCATAAACCTTGATTTATCTAATATCCACTTAAAAAAGTTGTTTTATAACCTAATGTCTTGTAGTAAAATTTTGATTACTGTTGTGGTTATCTTGTTTGTAATTGTGTTTATTTATTTTTTATCTTAAGGAGGCTGCCAAACAGCATGCCGAAGCGTTCAAAATGAGAGTTTCCTTAAAATCTGACCTTTTTTTTTTATCCGAATCCCAGCTATTCATCAACTTCATGCCACATCATCTCATTATAAATATATCTCTTCTTTTATGAAAATATTTGATTTATATATATATATATATATATATATATATATATATATATATATATATATATATATATATATATATTATCAGTTTGTTTTGAAATCTTTGCTTGTCTTATTTTTTTATTACAAACAAACTAATACGTTAACGGACTTTGATTCTACTGCCCTGATGAGCTAGTTGCCACTCTTGGAGCTCATAATAATAAATTAAAGAAAAAAGGTCTTCATATGGAAGATGAAGAATTGAGGTCATTAAAAAATTCCGCCATGGATTTTTTCGGAAGGGTGGCAGCCTATATATAGCCTTAAAAAAAATAAATAAATGAATAAAAAAGAAATAATGATATTAGAAAAACTGCTAGTTTTTTTTTTTTTTTTTCAAGTGGGGCTTTTTGTGAATCAAAGTTCCAAATAAATTGTATTAATAGGCCAATGGAAACAGTTCTTTACAATGTAGCAGTGGTATATAAATACATGTCTCACAAACACTTTCATCACAATTATCAAAATGTCTCTCTTACTGTAATTCCTATAAAACGATGGCTGACAATTCGCATTAGAGCAAAATAATTGTAACTGTAAAGATTGTAAGTACAATTTACCTTTGTACTCTACTTGAGATATTAACCCCTTGAAATATACCTTTGTACCTCCTTGAAATTAAACTTTGTGATGCAGTGTGTTTCTACTCTTACAAGTATAAAAACATAAACACATTTATTTCCTTGATAGACAAGCTCAGAAGATACTGTTAAGTTTGCTAAGGTCATAGAACACTTTATACCTACATGTTTGAAATATATCACCATTATAATGAAATATAATGAACACATGACACATGATGACATGATGAAACCTAATACAATCGTATAGGTACCTAAAATAACAAAGACATTATACATATATTCTTATGTAATTTCCTTAGCCGATTCGAAAATAATGGTTTCTTTGTAATTTCCAACTGCGAATTATTCTCCATTTTAAATTTATTCCTTTTATTTTCCTACAAATTGAATGGATGGAAGGAGTGTATTTTCATTAAACTCTTAGGCCTCTTAGTATAAAAATACCTTTAATCAGACCAATTATTCATTTTTTGTGTGAATACATTTTAAGGTCTTAGTAGTACTTGAGATCATTAGGAACACGATAAAGAAGGTGAGATGCATTTTATTTAGATATGTCATCAGCTATATTTACTTTTCGTAAACCAAATTCATTTCCAATTATCCGATGATTTGATCCCCATAGGTAAGTAATAGATATTTGTAATTTTATATTATGAATAGAGCTCGTTCAAACAAATATTTTGGATACATGTATTATTTAATGCACTGGAGTTTTTTCTTGATTTTCGGACTTACGGAAATAAGTTTGGAATTATTATCGAACGAAGGGTAGAGATTTTTTATATATTTTACCAGGAAGTTTGTATTTCGACTGTTAAAAAATCTGGGTTAAAGCATAGATGTAAAAATGTGATTTTTCTAAATTTTGTTGTTGTCGCCTCATTAGATCTTGGAGTCGCCGTCTATAATGAGTTAAAATAATTCATCCTGATTAAGGTTTAATCTGTAGGATTTGGATGCTTGGTTAACATACTGTGAAAGAAGAATTACTATCCAAACAATAGAAGTAGGATTCACTACAGAAGGTCGGACTTTGGATTGATTTTTTTGTATTCGGTAGGTGTTGGAATGTTTGGTTGGCCACCTTAAAACTAGGTTATATTTTATGACTTATAGGCGATATATATTTATCTACTGTTAAATGTGATGATTTTTTTAATTTAAAAATAAATATATTCTAGATAGGCTCAGATTCGGACGGGGTGAAGGCATACCTCGCCCGCAAGGCCGCTCTGCAGTGTATTCCACTATTACCGCGGCAACACAAAATCTAAAGTGGTCGTTAATTCCGTCTTATCCCAACAAATAAATTATATTAATCCCTTTGTCGTAGAATAACCAAATCAAAATGCACTGCTCTCAAATCCAGTTCTCAAGTCATTGTTGATTGATAAGAACGACGGGTAATTTTATTGAAGGTTGATGGAAAATCTCGCAAGTATTTTGATCGTAGAAGCGAATCAAAAGGGGAATTTTAAATATATATATATATATATATATATATATATATATATATATATATATATATATATATAATACTAGCAACGTTAGGCAACGTTGGGCGTGGATAGTACTTCCACCGGAATAGGTGACCGTCCACGTGTTGGCTTTATAACAGGATGACAGCTGTAAATAGCCCAGTTGTTGATAAGCCGTAAAAGAGCCAGCAAATGATTCAATTTGAATCACAATAGCTTTTATTTAACGGGATTTGACATTTTTCGAGAAGAAAAGGAACATGGTTAATATGTTTCATTTCCATTATTTTCTTCCCGTATATATGTTGGTATGTTTATTTAGTGTATTATTTTGAAATAAATACTTTTTTTCAAGATATAAATTTATTTATTTTTTTTGTTTTAGTTTTCACCATTTGGTGATAAAACTATATCTTTTTTCTTAGATTCTTATTCCTAAGAATCTAAGAAAAAATTCAATACTGATACAAAAGTATCCGTCTGTTGATTATGTTGTGTATTGTTAAATGTTCTGTATGTTTTGTTACATTAATCCAACAAAAAGGGAATATATTTTTGTCGAATTATTAAAAAAAAAATCAAATTCGCTCAATGGCTGTTGTTATTTTTACTTTTTCAAATACTGTTGTATAAATGTGTATAGATGAGGTATTTAATAAATTCAACAATGTACTGGCTATTTCTTATTTATTTATTTTATTTTTTTTTTTTTTGGTATTTAACGGTGTATCAACTATTGGGCTATTAACGCCGGGCTATCTACAGGTTGCCACCCTTTTAAAATAAAAACAGCGCGTGGTCGGTCACCCATTCAGGTACTGACCACGCCCGACTTTGCTTAACTTCGGTTATCTACGGGAACCGGTGCGTTCAACGTGGCTATGGCTGTTGGCTGTACTGGCTATTTTTTTTTTCCTCTCTTATTTTAGGGCGCATCAACAAATCTTGGC
Source organism: Gonocerus acuteangulatus (assembly GCA_946811695.1). Lineage (NCBI taxonomy): Eukaryota > Metazoa > Arthropoda > Insecta > Hemiptera > Coreidae > Gonocerus > Gonocerus acuteangulatus. Next base: position 62,246,209 of record OX328128.1, read on the forward strand.
CATTAGCGCCGTGTACTGGCTATTATCGGAAAGTAAGTTGGTCGAATTGTACGGTAATTTAAAATTTGTCCTGAGTCTACAATCTGTGAGTATTTGGTTTATTGTTAGGTAAGTATTGCAGTATGTACATGTAGAATCATCATAATTTACATGCCGGTCTGTCTTGTCTTGTCATAATGTAGGTGTGTGTCAGTCGTGTTTGGCCAATCCGTGCATAAAACCACTTCTTCCCGTAATTCTTCAATCTGACTTCACTCTATTAAAGGGAAAGTATTCCACTATCAAAAGGTCAAATCTGCCGAATATTTGAATGTCCAAAAAAAAAGTTATGAATAAATACTTTTCCACTCTGAAAAGTGGTGATTTTCATATTCGTTAGTTTGCTTTTGTATCGACGATATGTCAAAAATAGAATACTATAAACTATAAATATGCCTACAAATAAGTTCCTTTTATGTTGCATTATTCAACAAATAATCACTATTTTTCTGAATGTAAGTCGAAAATAAATTTATATAAGCTCTTTTTACGTCAAAACTAAGTTTTCTTTGGTGTTGTATTTTTTAATAAACGTATCATATTTATGAAAAATTATCTTTATAATTATATAATTAGCTATGCTTATGACGGCAAATAAGTTTCTTTAATGCTACTACTAACTTCTCTTTAGTCCTGCGTTAAAACATATCCATTTAGACGTATACGTCTGGGATACTAAAATAAAATTACCTGCTCATCTGTGAACAAATAAAGTTCTTTAAATTTGTTTTCTTTACCTTTAGTGGTACATAAAAAATTAATCTTTATTTGCACGTAGATGTGTTGAAAATAATGGTTTTTGGGTGTCCCCGTGGCCTAAAGGGTAACGCCTTGGATTCTCATGCGGGAGATGATCGTGGTTGCAGTAGGTTTGAGTTTTCATTTCACAATCTCTTGAAAAAAAATCCCTCCAGCGCCGCGGGTGATGGTAACCTGTAGATAGCCCGGCACGATGCTGAATCCCCGTAAAAAAAAGAAGGGTTTTCACGTGATATTTAATTCTTTGAGTTAGTAAGCTTAGGCACGTCGGGTTTACCCAATACGTGAGGAAATGTGCCAACAAGAAAATGCTCTAAGAAAGTGCTGATCGAGTAGGTAGTGTCCTCCTCTGCGGTTATATGTTGCACCCGGAACGTGACCAAGAACCTTTCCGAGGCCCTATGTAACCCCACCAAGCTGAAGCCGAGGTGAGTACTAAGCTACTACTGGGTCAGAGCGATGAGGTGGGGGTCGGAGTCGAGTTGTCTGCGAGTCCTGCTAAATATAGTGATGGTCCTAAGATGTGACTCATGACGGCTTCTGGCACGTCACGTGTTCCGCTTTTCGATCCGACCCCAAATATCCTGTGGAATCTATTCGTTCCAATCTCCAGTTCCAATCTTCTTCAGAAGATTAGACGATTTCTTCTGAATAAATGGAACTATACTCAAATGCTGCAGTTAGAGCGTTATTTATTTATTCATTTTTTATTATTATTTAATAAGTGCTATCACCTTCTTGGTGATTTTACTCCTTCATATAGTCAAGACTTTAAAATATTAACTTACTACTTATTCCCCGACTGTACAGATCTTTGTGACCCTTGGCCTTCCAGACTATGCCCTTCCATCCGTCACGGTCCATGGCAGCGTTCCTCCAATTTTTGACGCCCAGTTTCGCAGCATCTCTTGCTACTTTATCTTTCCAGCAGCTCCTTGGCCTTACTCTTTTTCTCTTTTTCCCAAGGATTTCCAAATCTTCTTCTGCAACCTCTCTTCCATATTTCTCACAATGTGACCCGCCCATCGCAGCCTATATACTTTTATATAATTAACAATATCGTAATTTTTCAGTATGGCTGCTATTTCAGAGTTACTCTTTATCTCCCAAAAGAATCACATACGATACAATTTCAAACTACTGGCACACAATATCGGCCACTTTCACGAGATAACAAACGCAGAGAATTCTAATGTTCAGTTGAAGCTGGGTCATCCAACTCCTACGAGCTTAGATGAGAAGTAGTTTCTATGTCGTTTGAGAATCGGACACACCTTAATCACACACTCCTACTTAATGAATAAAACTGAAAAATCTACTCGCAGACAGTGTAATGTATCTTTACATAACATTTAAACATATACTTACAGAGTACAAGACGAGACTATTTACAAATACTTCACGACACGACTGAACATACGACAGAAAGTAGTCATTTCATAAACATTATACTTCAACATCTGAGACACACACAGTTGTACAAAAAGATTCAATTCCAAAATTATAAATTACTTCTGATATCCAAAACCCTCAGTTTGCCGTAATCAACAACAAACGCGTTCCACCGCGACCTTCCTTGTCATCGAGAGGAAATATTCCAAAATGGATTTTTGGGAGCCATCTATACATTCACTGATGCTTCCTTCACCCCAAAAAACATTACTGCTACGCTAGGTTTGAACAGCACTTCGAAAATCTTGTTTTGACATGTTGCATGCAGTGAATGTAAGAGGATTATCTTTGTTTACATCGCAATCACTTGCTTAAACAAAATGAATATTCAAAAACCTTATTTGCACACTAACTCAATACCATGATTGCAAACAAACTTCTTGACCTCTATTAACGATTGTTGATATATATCCAACTAACCAATGTATCTTGTGAGTGAATATATAGTTTGTTTATTGTCTATACGTGTTCCAGAATCTGTGAGAAAATTGGGGGGTTGTTTGAATGTTATATAATGACTAAGTTATTCTTGGAGTACGTGAGAAATCCTCTCCGATGACTCAAATGTAGTTTCGGTGCATTTGTCGAGGGAACTGAGGTTCAGACCTTCCTATATTTCGGGAACGGTATTAAAATTCGAAAAAGTAGATTCAATTTACTTAGAGGAAGACTTGATAAGACAAAAGATGCGGATGCGTTGCCAAATACTCGGCGTACACCCGGTGATTCAGTGTCTTTTGACGCAGGTCGAGTTGTATTTATACAAATAGTCCTAGAATGTGAATCATCTAATTTATAAATGGACGAGAGACTATAAGCCGGACGAGCCCAGATGCTAACGACCTATCGGGGGAGTCTTAAGAAGAATGCGACCTCAAATTGGGATCGTCTGAAAAACAACTCCCGCCTTTGGATAAACAGTGATAACTCCGATGAAATAAAAGCATCCACTTCTGGCGGTGGTTCAAGAATGCCTGTTTAGATGCACTTCCATTCACACGTATAAGTTCCAATCTTATTTCGCAATCTTCCAAAGATAGAAAGATATAGTTTACAACTCGATGCAGATGTGATTTAATATGGTTCAATCAATTTTATTTTCCGATATTTATGTTATTACACTTAAAATCTTATGGCAGGCGAAAATGTTGGAAACATTGCCAAATGTTTGGTACTTTCCTCTTGAAAGTTTTCTGCAGCCACTTATACAGCCTGTTGATAACGTTTTAAACCAATATATCGTAAGCTGCTAAGAATACTGGAAGATCTCTGTAACCGCGACTTCTGATTAATCGAATTTTCTCTAGGCATTGTAGCTCAGCTATATAAAATCTGTCCACACTCTAAAATCAAAATTTTCCCATTGCTTGAAATATTACTATCCCCAGATAAAGCTCATTGAACTTTAGCAAATTGAATAGATAACCATTAAAAAAAAAAAAAAAAAAAAAATGTAATAAGCCGACTCATATTATTGTGATTTTTCAAATATTTCCAGTTATCTGTTTGTTGTCAGGACAATGTCTAACAAATAACCTGAACTTTGAGGAGGCATGAAGTAACATACAACTTTACGAGTAAAACCTTCAAAACTCTTAATACAAAAGTATAAAAGTCCGTCACGCAGGAGCTGCATAACTAAGCACTTTCCTCAGAATTTGGGTAGTGTAGATTGCTTTCCAGAACAATTTGCTTAAAATATCCTACATAAATAAAATAAAAACATGCATAGTTCTCTTTTAAATTTGTAATGAGTAACTGATCAATTAATAATTTGCTTCCAGAGTTATGTTTACACATGGTACCTATTACACTACGTAATAAATACAAAAAACCTCATACTATCGTATTTTGATCTAACGCAGGAACAGGATACAGTCACTCTAGTGGTAGAAAGCGCTCCTTGCGGCGGCTTTGTGAACTTACGTCTGACGGGCTTTTCTATTGAAATATATTACAAATTAAACCCCCGCTTTCCGATTGACCGATTCAGCTCATTTTTACAACACTTCTTTCTCATGAGTTACCCACGACGTATACCGCGTTTCGTTACAATACAGCAGAAATTACGACCGGTATGAGTATATTAAGAATTTGGGTCAAGAGTAAACCCCCCCTTCTAATGAACCGATTTAGTTTATTTTTACAACATATATTTACCTGTAGATTACCACTACGAATACCGAGTTTCGTCGAAATATACCAAAAATCACGGCTGGTTGTGGCGAATTGGTATTGTGGGTCCGGAGTAAACCCCCCCTCCTAATGAACCGATTTAGTTTATTTTTACAACAGTTATTTACCTGTGGATTACCACTACGAATACCGAGTTTCATCGAAATATACCAAAAATCACGGCTGGTAGTGGCGAATTGGTATTGTGGGTCCGGAGTAAACCCCCCCTTCTAATGAACCGATTTAGTTTATTTTTACAACAGTTATTTACCTGTGGATTACCACTACGAATACCGAGTTTCGTCGAAATATACCAAAAATCACGGCTGGTAGTGGCGAATTGGTATTGTGGGTCCGGAGTAAACCCCCCCTTCTAATGAACCGATTTAGTTCATTTTTATATCTCACTTTTCTCTCTATATTACCACTACGAATACCAAGTTTCGTTGAAATATAACAAATATTACGGCTGACATAGTCAAATTAGTGTTTTGGGTTCGGGGTAAACCCCCCCTTCCGGTGGACCGACTTTGGTGGTTAACGAACTCGTTCAATCGTTTGCTAATTGAATGCTATATACCAAGTTTCGTGACGAAAAAACAAAAACTCTGGCCGCTATCGTGTTAACAGACACATATATATATATATATATATATATATATATATATATATATATATATATATATATATATGCATATATATATATATATATATATAAATTTTAACGGGGGTCATTTTCGGTGTCTACTAGGTAGGATCGATAAAGATTTGAAGAAATTTTTCAAAAATTCCGTCATGAGTCCAACCTCAATAGCTACTTTCCTTCGGAGGAAAGTGCTAAAAAGAAACATTCACTGCTTGTATTTAATCCTCATTTGAAGTCATTTCTTCCTTATAGTTTCTATTTTTTTTTTTTTTATTTGAGCCCATAAGCTATATGAAACTTGCAGTACGCAAACAGAACTATTAAATGCATTTTATATAGGACAATTAGAAAATATGTAGGTATATAATAACTGAACATAAAGAATAACAGGAAAAAAAGGTAAATCTAATCAATTATATAAAAAAAAAAGTGGAAATGAGATTCTTCTGCGCATTAATTTGTAGAAAACCCCATTTATGTGTATTCTTATGTGTCCATCTTTACTAAATGAATTGTATTTTTCATGTTTTCTCGTTTTCTACAATTCTATCCTACAATGTTCTTCACATATACCGTCGTTTCGCAATGTGCGCTGCATAATGTTTTTGCATTAACTGAGAGTGGGTAAGAAGTATTCCTCCTATTCGAAATCTTGTTAAGACCTACTTCTCCTCGTCTTTTTTATTATTATTTTATCGGCTGAAAGGACTATTTCCTAGAGACTTAGCAACCCCTAGCAGAGCTAGCGACACGAGGCGGTCCTAGTGGAGTCGCCGTGAACTATTGAGCAGGCGACGGGCTGGACATCCAAACAGGTAGGAGGCGGGAGCAGATAGGCCTACGTATTGATCCATCCCGACGCAAGCTCCCTCTTTCTCCGACAACACACATCCTGTCCGACAAGCCTCCTGTGGTTCGCCAGGATGGCGGAGCACATTCATATCGAGCTTCACAAGTTGACGTCCGTAGGAAATGTATACTACACTTCGTAGGAAGCGTATTTGGTTCATTTTCAAGTACGACAAGAAACCCCATACATTCATTGATGTATCCTCTAAATATTCCCCCACGAATTTACTGGGTGTCAAGTTCTTGTCCACATATTTTTGCTTAAACCATAACATTCCTTTCGGAGAGTCAAACGAGGCAACCACTTCATTCCCGCGCTTTTGGGGCTATGACGCGAGAAATATCTCTTTGGAAAGTAATATAATACGAGTGTTTTCTGTAATTTATTCATCGATTTTGGTAACGACATATTATTTTACCGATCGGGAATCGTGTTGGATACATTTTGTACTTCATAGAGCAAACCCACAACCGAGATTTGCCTCTGTCGTAAACTATACCTCAGAAGAAAAATCTGGATAAAACATAAAGATAAGAAAATAAGGAAGTATTATTGCACTGATATAGTTTGTGCGCTCAAAAAAATACATATTTTGAGTTTAAATTGTTGTTGATGTCAGCCAGTACGAGTAGTGGAAGTGGCATCAGTAAGTCTTGAGCGATGTGTACGTCGATTGGTTCACTCTATGGATGCCAGAGAGAAGCAGATGAATGGAAATCGCCAACAATGCTGTGTTTGTAATTAATAATAAATAAATAAATACAATGATCATTAAGGAATGGAGGAATACTTGGTGAAAGATCGAGCTGGAAAAGTATAATCCTTGGGCTAAGACGAAATAGAAGTAATATTTATCTTACTTCTCGACTTATGGTTCTTCCATCTTATCAACACAGCACATTCGGCATTTCAAGCATTTTACTTTGGGGTTTTCGCAGATTTCAGGAGAGTGCCCGTCTAATTGTCAAATCTGTTTCTTCTTGTTCTGTTTTAAGAAGAGGAAGAAAGAAGGAATAAGGAGGAGAGAGAAGGGAAGGAATCCGGCGAAAGACAGGAATAGCGCGGCGAACAATACAGACGATGTAAAAATAGTCGTGTTATTGTCGTTGGGTCAGACCCGACGGCGGCAAGAACTGTTCGTCGTTTAGTCTTCGGGTTCCTTATCAAAACATGTTCTTTTCAGATTGCCTACTTTTCATCTACACGTTTTGTTTTTTTTCTTCTATTTATTTATTAAATGAATTCTATAACATGGTAAAAATTATCTGCCCATTGAGAAAAAAGAATTGAAGGTTACTGCCGTACGTGTGGCTGCATTCAGATTTAGTTCAAAGAATCTCCGTAACTACATCGAAGCTTGCATTCAAAAATACTTCTTTGTAAATCCTGTTAGTCATATTTGAACACTCATTTTATGTGGAGTCTAAAATGAAAAGGCGTAGTCAGTATCTGAACTATTTGATGTAGATGAGGTACACTTCTTAGTAGGGTTTGGAGCCCACATTATTTTTTAAACAAAGGACCGGTAGAGTAAGACAAAGCTTAATAATTTCTTGAGAAAGAAAACGCCAAATTGTTCTTATTAAACAAACTATCATTTTATAATATATGTAGTGAGCTTAAGCTCCTTCGCTGGGACTACGTAACTGATGTAAACAATTTTATTTGTTTCTCCAACGGTAATTGTGATTGCAGTACAAATGTCCGGTGATCCCATCTTATCTGGTATGTCTTCTGGGATTTGCTGAAATTAAGCTCTTTCTTCTAATTGGAAGGTTCAGTATTTCAAAATTTCTTAGGGAGTACAGTATGGAGAGAACACAATTTTCACATTTTATAGTTTAATGTATTGCCGGAAATGTGTCTCTAAGGTACAATTTAGAATATTACTGCGTTACCAAGTGAGCCACAAAGCAGGTAAACACACTTCGGAAAATCATCCTTAATGGTGATTCTTTGGGGATGAGTGGGTTTATATAGAAGCTGATAAGGCTGTTCTTAAAAGAATTGCCATATTTTAACATGGACATGTTGTCCTTTTCTACAGGGTGTCCCAGTATATGTGTCCACCCCCTTTTCCTCCTAGAGTTGTTGGAATTTCGAAATGAAACTTAGTAGGTCTTAGTTATGTTGCTTGAGGTTACTTTTGAAGGTTTAGTTGACTCTAACATTCTCCAGTTTTTCTCCAGCGCATCTAACTCTTCATTTTCCAATGGTGGCAGGTATTTTTATGCCGAATTCTGATAGATAATTTAATTTTAAGACTAATTTATTCCGAGACATATTTTGATCCGACGCACCGTTTGCGCGTAAAACGCAAAAAACTGAAAAATATCGCCCTTTTGCAGACAAATTCCTATTTATCACTGAAACCAAGCCTTGTACGTAAAAACACCTCAATGTAAACGTTGTAGCCTATTAATTTTCCTTTCAGATGATACCAAGATCAAAGTTGTAGATTAAATATTTAACGGGGTATTATGAATGAAAACAAAGGCAAATTGTTTTTTTTAGTTATATGATATAATAATTTCATATGGAAAAATAAACTTATTCTGTTCTGTTTTATAATAATTTTTATATACATTTTTCATAAAGTATATAAGTACTTTTTTTTTATTGTTTATGTCAGCTACTTTTTTTCTTATTCATATCGATTTTCTGAATTGTTACTTTTTAAAACTTTTAAGGTATATTTTTTATTCATAATATCCCGTTAAATATTATACCTACAACTTTGATCTTGGTATCACCTGACAGGAAAATTAAAAGGCTACAACGTTTGTATCGAGGTGTTTTTACGTAAAAGGCTTGGTTTCAGTGATAAATAGGAATTTGTCTACAAAAGGGCGATATTTTTAATTTTTTTGCGTTTTACGCGCAAACGGTGCGTCGGATCAGAATTCGTCATAAAAAATACCTGCCGCCATTAGAAAATCAAGAGTTAGATGCGCTGGAGAAAAACTGGAGAATGTTACAAAGTCAACTAAACCTTTAAAAGAAACCTCATGCAACATAACTAAGACCTACCAAGTTTCATTTCGAAATTCCAACAACTCTAGGATGAAAAGGGGGTGGACACATATACTGGGACACCCTGTATATAACAGTATTCTTGTAAGGGTGTATATACCAAAATTAATTCTTCTTACAAAGTTTCAGCGATAGTTTATCACTACATTAGACACTTATCCGGTAATCATCAACTTATCAGGAATAATCAAGCTGTACTAAATAAAATGTTGGGAGGTCCCAGACCGTGATGGTATTTCGCTAGGCTGTGCGGTCAAAGAGCGGCGCTTGAACCCATCCTAACCAAATGAGGAAACTAACTCCTAGTCGGACAAGAGAAAAGGGAATTTTCTTTTCAGAACAAAAGTAAATAAGATTCGCACTTGGAGAGCTGGATGTGGGTCATAGCGGGAGTGGGTTAGCGAGCCGTAACCATGGCTACTGTATCGAGCGGTGCCTACACGTGCGCGCCCACGTGTTCCTCTCACTTTCACTACTATACCCCCATCCCATTGCGCCATTTCCCCTCCCCGCCCCCCGCAAAGACACTAATTAACAAGCAGTATGCCGCCCATGCTGTGTTTTGCCAACTTTTCATTTTGATACGAGGGGAAAGTGTTCGGGAGACCTCACAAATTAATTAATACTTACTCCCCTACGCAGTGCAACGCACTTACTCCTATTCATTACTTTATGTATTCATAATGTATTATACATACCCTACTGTAAATGTAAGCGAAATATTACTCACATTTGGGTGATTTGAATCAAATATAAAGGACCCGAAAAAATCGATGTTTAGAAACTGCCTCGAAAAATGATGCCTTATTTAAAACTAGTTTATTCCTCTCCACATACATTTGAGCATTTTTCAAATGTAAAGCCATTTTTTAAACCACCCGTTTTCTCAGGATAGACCAAGTAGAACGTTTTTGTTTTTTTTTTCGTGTTTAACGGTGTATCAACAATTAGGCTATTAACGCCGGGCTATCTACAGGTTGCCACCCTTTTTATAATACCAACAGCACGTGGTCGGTCGCCCATTCAGGTTCTTACCACGCCCGACGTTGCTTAACTTCGGTGATCTACGGGAACCGGTGCATTCAACGTTGCTATGGCCGTTAAGTAGAAAGTTTGTTCGCTAATACCAAGGAGTGGTGGCGTAGTACATAATTTTCATCTTATTTGACAAACAAGTGTGGCGTTGCTAAAGGATGAACTCAACAAAAGGTAGTGTGAGGAAAATGCTTTAAAATATTTTTTCCATAAGTGCGAACTCCACTTGAGTATATTCAAAACATTTGTTCGTTGTGTGATGTCCCATTATTAATTTATATTATTATAAACCTTATATAATAATTGACGAGGAATTAGTGTGAACTTGATGTTGAGTTCACCCTTCGTATCCGCAACGCCTCAATTTTTATGCATCAACAATGATGACATTGGTTGTAGTGTCATAGAAAAGTTGTTTCGTTAAACAACTCCACTTATGCCTTTTAATGCACAGTAACAGATGCCGTTACTCAGCTCTATTACGCTGGAACAGCAACATTGCAACCCCAACTTCTAACATACTCAGTAATTTGTTGCTAATTTGTTACACTATTTTCAAATTTGTTGCTCCGGCCGTTTCCGAGAAAACGTGGCTGTGCTACCGTAATATTACGCCAGCACAGCCACCCCTGTAACTTTTGATCTAATTGTCTGACGAAATTCAGACTGGTGCCATAATTTATAGCTCTAGTAGACACCAATCACGAATTTGTCGCTCCAGCCGTTTCCGAGAAAACGTGGCTGTGCTAGCGTAATATTACGCCAATTTGATTTTTAAGAGTTTCATCCGTAAAAAAAAAAAAAAAAAAAAAAAAAAAAAAAAAAAAACATGTTAAAGAGTTTATTTCACCTAACCGGATCCGAACATCTAGAGCCTTCAGTTGTAAGATTTTCAAATTGTTCATCACTTATACGTAGGTGAGGATTTTTTTTTTTTTAAAGCTACATTAACATGGATTGGACTTTCAATAAGGCACTTATTTTTGTCTGTTACACTGATACATTCTTTTGAAGCACATTATAAATTCAACAATGTTATCAGCACAATTTGTTCGCATTCTGGTTGCTTTTCAGTTCTATACACATTTAAGATATAGCTGCTATTTGTGTAAAAAAGGTACGTGGTAGAAAAAAAAAAAAAAAAAAAAAAAAATTACAGTTTTGGGATTAGCACACCAAATTTAGTATATTAGACCTATTTTGAAAGAAACTCAAGAATCATGCATATCGGTGTTATCGGAAACAGCTGGAGCAACAAATTCGTGATTGGTCTCAATCTAGAGCAACAAATTATGGCACCAGTCTGAATTTCGTCGGGCAATTAGATCAAAAGTTACGTGGGTGGCTGTGCTGGCGTAATATTAAGCTAGCACAGCCACGTTTTCTCGGAAACGGCTGGAGCGACAAATTCGTGATTGGTGCCTATCTAGAGCAACAAATTAGCAACAAATTTTGGCACCAGTCTGAATTTCGTCAGACAATTAGATCAAAAGTTACGGGGTGGCTGTGCTGGCGTAGTATTACGCTAGCAAAGCCATGTTTTCTCCGAAACGGCTGGACCTACAAATTCGTGATTGGTCTCAACCTAGAGCAACAAATTATGGCACCAGTCTGAATTTCGTCGGGCAATTAGATCAAAAGTTACGGGGGTGGCTGTGCTGGCGTAATATTACGCTAGCACAGCCACGTTTTCTCGGAAACGGCTGGAGCGACAAATTCGTGATTGGTGTCTATCTTGAGCTACAAATTATGGCACCAGTCTGAATTTCGTCAGACAATTAGATCAAAAGTTACGGGGGTGGCGGTGCTGGCGTAATATTACGGTAGCACAGCCACGTTTTCTCGGAAACGGCCGGAGCAACAAATTTTAAAATAGTGTAACAAATTACTGCGTATGTTAGAAGTTGGGGTTGCAATGTTGCTGTTCCAGCGTAATAGAGCTCCGTTACTCAGACTGCTTTGGTACCACGAGTCCCCCTTGGATGTGAATAACATTTCTGAAATCATAGTGAAGTTTATGAGGAAGAAAACAGAAACATTTATTTAAATAACTATGATATTCTCATGTTCGGAACAATCCCCCCCTCACACAAACGCACTATAGCTGCATAATAGCAAATATCAAAAATAGTAAGACACTCTAGGAATTTCTACACGCTAGGAAATAATTTATGCAGTTCCGCTTTGAATTCGGATCATGATTGATTACGGAATTTGTGGTTATTTCTATGCGTCACGTAATTCCATTATTATAAATTTACGTGATATCCATGCATTTATTCAATACCCTTTAATACGATATTTCTTGTGTTAAATATTTGAACACAATTGGTCTGTATTTTTAAACAGTTATCGGAAAATGAACCTGTTGTATGCATTAAATTCCTCCTGGAAATAATATTTTACAGGAAGATATATAAAATTCAATGAATAACAATATTAGTATTTAATGGTTCAATATTCTAATTTAATTGATTAAATTCAGAGGTTACTCCCCTCATATTTAAGTTTCTGGGAGCTTTCTATCTTCTAAAACTGCCTCCATCAAATTATGGGGTTAATTTTCAATATATTTTAAAATAGGGAATAAGTTGTATTTTTAATACACACACACACACTTAGCATGTAACATAAATTTCTATTAAAAACATTAAATAAATGAATCATGATATTATATAAAGTGTATTTTCAATAATAATAACAACGCATATATATATATATATATATATATATATATATATATATATATATATATATATATATTTACAATGGAAGAAGAGAAGGATGGAAAGCTTCCATTTTTGGATCTTCTGATCATCAAGGAACCAGGCGGTGGATTGGGACATACAGTCTACAGGAAACCTACATCTACCGGACGATATCTGCATGCTGAATCCCACCACCACCCAGCGCAGAAGAGAGGAGTTGTGCAGACTCTGACTCACAGGGCTTTCGAATTATGTAGCAACGAAGCCTACCTGGATAAAGAACTCGCTTTCCTCAAGAACGACCTCAAGTCTAACGGCTATGCAACAAGGGAAGTAGATAGAGCAGTCAGTCGTATTAAAAAGAAAAAACAAAAAGAAATTGTTGAGACACAAAATGAAGAACTGGGTCACAGAGTATCGCTGCCATACGTCCGAGGGATAAGTGAGAAGATAAGCAGACTGTTCATAAGTCGAGGAGTAGACGTGGCTTTTCGACCTTTGGATAAAATAGGCGACTGGCTAGGATCGGCAAAAGATAAACAGAGGCTGCAAGACAAAGGCGTTTATCTTCTCCCTTGCGACTGCGGGACAGTCTACGTAGGACAGACGGGGAAGAAAATAGCCACTAGAATAGGCCAACATTGCGCTGACTACCGCCTGAGACGCACAAAAACGTCTGCCGTTGCAAGACATGGTGAGGAATGTCCCGGGCAAATGCTTTTTGACGAAGCCAGAGTCCTAGCCAAAGAAGACAATCGTCAAAGAAGGCTAGTAAGAGAGGCTGTCGAAATATTCAAGCAACCTAAGACTCTGAACAGAGATGAAGGTGTCATTCTACATCCTACATGGAAACCCGTTCTCAGAACTATTGAAGGAAAATCGGGTGGGAGAATACAAGCAAGCGCAAAGAAGCAAGACGTAGAACAGTCTCAAAGCAGTCCCATCGGCTCTACTCTATGTCAACAGACCTCGGTACAACAATGCACATCTGAAACTTGCCATATGGCAATATGATTAATCGAATATATAGGTTATTAAAAAATAACAAGTATACAAAAAATTTAAAGCCATGGACCGTCTGAAGAAGCAGAATGTGATTTCTGCGAAATATTACGCAAATAAATCGACCGCTGGAGAATGCCGTATTAACACAAATAATTCTCCCCAGCGAAGAAACCTCAAAAATAATATATATATATATATATATATATATATATATATATATATATATATATATAAACATTTATTTATTAAATATTCTAGAGCTCCTCAATCTTTGCGAAAATGTTTACAAAACTAAAAGTTCTATAAAAAGAAGAAGTAAAAATAACATGATTCCTTCATTAAATGCTTTTCAATAAGAATTTATTTTATAGTCTAATTACAACCTATTTTTTTACAAATAATTTTGTAAAATATCGACGTCTGTAAAGATCTGTTAAAAAAATATAATATTATCCCGATATTAAAAGAGCCGAGAAAGAAAAAAAAAGAAAAGTTCATTGTTACCTTACATTTATTTGTTTGTGTGTGTGTATATATATATATATATATATATATATATATATATATATATATATATATATATACTAACATACCCATGCATATATACATCAGATGATGATATATTAATTTCACTGTATTCTTATCGCCGTTTTTAATTAGAAGAAGGAACCAGAGAAAAAAAAAAAAATCTGCTAGGCCTCGGCTGTTGAGTATTGATTGTTTAGTACACGTGTCTAGCCACGTGGTGTCTGGGGCGTCATTGATCCAGGCTTTCACTCTCGCCCAGACGGCCTTACTCCATCCCCACCCACGCTACCATCCCTTATCTTAACAGTCCTCCCTCTTGTCACTGATTACTGATATGGGAAAAAATAGTGGGGGATCTGTTAACAGTCAGGGGTTCAGTTGACATTTCGGTTGACGCTATGTCATAATTTCGTTAGCAGATGCGAAATAATCCTATGTTAAATAATAATCTCTCAAGCTCTGTTAGAGAAGATGTAGTCCTTACAAGACTTCGAATCGGGCAAACACTACGAATAAAGACAGTCACAAAGCGGCATTTTAAAGATTTTACTGTTATCGGAACCATACTTAAATGAGGTAGTTGGGAGTCAAGCATTCAATCAATGGCAAACTGAGATGTCACATTTTAATGAAAACAAGCTTCAAGTGATAAATTCATTCATGAAATCATTTTCAGAAGCTGTCAAATGTGTGAAATCTTACAAGATGTCTAATTTGAATAACACTAAAGTAGTTAGTACTATGTAACTTGGTAGTTGGCTTAGAGACAAAGCAAGACATACTTGAGTGTACACAATAAATTTCAAGGGGTCTAACTGACATTTTTGAAAGAAATGAGTTAGATAAAGGAATGGGTTGTGAACATCGCAACCTTATGGATGGTAAAGAGAACCGAGTGGTTTTCTTGACAGTTGCTGCCGCTTAGCTTGTGTTCTCTTAAGTATTGTCACGTTTGTAACATTTAGTCCAGAAGGAAATTAAGGGATATATTTGTGGATAATCCAATTATTTTGCATATTAATCATAAACCGGATGATGTACCTGTTATTTATTATCGATAATAAACAGCTAAGGGCCTGACGATTCGTACAGTATGATCGGAACTTTAAAGTTCTAGTTTTTGCTATTACCACATATGTTCAACTTCGACTTTATTTTCCTCAAACCATTGAGTTTGTTACTTAGATCTCTTGCCCTTTGATGTCTTCATACATGAACTGTAGCCCACGCGTAGCGCTTGTCATATATTTTCTAAGAAATATTAACATATGCGAATACATTCGGAAAGATAGAGTTTACCCAAAACTGTATGTACAAAACCAGCATGTTTACTTTGTTTGGAATGAGTTGCTCTTTTATTTTCTTATTTGTTCAGTATTTATGATACTAATGTATTGAGGTTTTAATTTAACATTTAGATGTTATAGTTAGGAGCCATTTATTTTGCTAGCACCCTGCAAGTTAATTGACAATTTTGGGTTTTTTGAAATCTAATAATAGATAAACAATATATTAAAACTGTAATTTGTCAATTGATTAAGAATAATGGTTACGTTGCTTTTGAAGAAGTTAGTTTAGGAATTCGTTACTACGGGTTGAAATGTTCATAAATACGTTCCTCGTCGTCAAATTAAACAGATTACAATTCTAAATTTTAAAACCGCCTCAATTACGGTTTGGTGACTGGCAATCGATATTTTGATTGAGCCACTGTGCATTGCACGGGACGGCATGCACAGTCTGTGACTTAATATCGAATCTTTAACACTATAAAAACCAATTTGTCAGGCTGTGACTATTTAAAAAGAATCAAAACTACTCATTTCAGAACGCAGCGTGGCAAGTTAAGGCGCCTACTCTGACCTATATATGACAACAACATTAGTAACTTCAAAGTAATCTCTATCCTTGGCTCCATTAGAGGACTTATGATTTCATGATGAGACAGGAAGCCCGAAGCTATTTCAGGGAGATCAAAGAAACTAGGCAGTTTGTTAAAAAAGTTTAGCTATGAGCATTCATAAGCTTCCTCAAAATTTGAATACAAAAATAAAATTCACTCTTAAAAGCGCACCCCAGTGTTCAAAAATATTAGAAACATAGTGACAGAAGACGGCCAAAATTCCTTTCTAGATAGAGAAGAAGGACAAACATCCCACAGAGCGAAGGGGTCAGGAATTCGGGAGTGTTGCAATGTGTCCCACTGGCTCGCCCCGCCCTCCAGGAAAGATGTATTCTAGGGTCGCAGCATCCTTAGAAGAATTTTATCACATATATGAAAAGCTATGTTTTTTAGCTGACTAGAACATAAACCCTTTTGGGCATTTTTCGTTTAATGCTTGCATCTCTAATTTAATATTAAAATGAGCAGATGTTCTTCCTTCGTGACACCTCCATCTGTACCATTTATCTCTCTTCTGCAGACTCATTACGGCATTTTCTTTTCTTATGAAGAAGGCCTTTTTCTTTTAAAATGTATATTTTTTTTTTCTTATTGTTTCAAATCATCATATAACTTGAATAAAGCCTTGTTGCAAAGTCATATATCCCTAAAATACATTTTCTACGTTGTGAAAAATTAGAGATGTGTGTATTAAACGGAAAAGACGTACCCTTTTTTCCGGATTCCTAGTATTTTAACATGATCCCATCTAGGTAAGTATTTTATCCAGCCTGAGCCGGATACTGTACAACTCCCTATTTACACTTATCTCTTTCAAACTCATCAGATGTTTAGGTTGGACAATTTTTCCAGCCATTGAAAACGCCTCTCCAAAATAAAACAGCCATTTCGTTACAGGACCAAACGAGACATACTTCACTGTTTCTTCTTAATCTAAGCAAAAGTAGTTATAAATTTCACTTCATGCTGATGATGTTGCAAGGGTGGATTGTGAGGGTTCTTTAACGCAAGATTATTGTCTCGCTGTGTTCTTTCATGGTGTAATAAATTGCTTTGTCTATCTCGTCGACAGCTAGTTCTCTGGGAGATTGTTTTTTTTTTTTTTATGTGTGGGGGGGGGTTGCTATTCATGGCACAAAAACATTATTAAGGTAAAAGCTGTAGTAAATGTAATTCTCTTTAACCTTTATATTAAAAAAATTGCCGCTAAATTCTACCATTTTGAGATTTTTAGAAAAATAAATACAAAAAGATTTGTGGTTTTTTGGCCGTTAAAAGTTCAAGTTCAAATTTATGTTAAATATCTTGATTTTTTGATGTTCATATTAATGAAAAAAGAACTCTACCCCACATTTTGTATAATACTGTGTATTTATTGAATGGACTAGAAGCTGTTTGTTTCATACCGCTCTTATGTTTGCCAGTGGTAGTTTAGTGTTTTCTGTGGTGTTTTATCATCTAAACTCCTCCTATCTTAATGCGGCGAGCCACAAATTCAGATATACGTATCACTCTTGCTTGTCCATTGCTTCGATAATAAGTGCTGTATATTTCCGCGTTAGCTTTGTTTCGAATCGCTCTCTTTATGTATCTCTCTATAAGAAGGTGCAGTAAAGGATGCTATGCAGCTCAGTCTATCCTTGTATGTTGCAATTCGTCCTTGGTCGCGGCTAGAACTGCAGCATTGCACCGTCAGTGCAGCAAGGCTGTCTACACGTCCTTCTCTCTTGCTCCCCTCCTGTCGGCGTTCTTAGACCCTAGTTCGTAGGCTGGAAAAACACCGGCATACAACCACCTGAAGGAGCCCCCTCTGTCTCTGGCAAGGTAACTTGTTATCTTTTTCTGATTAACTTTTAAGTTTTTTAACCACTAAACAAGTGTGTGAAAATAAAGAAAATATCTTTGGTCCTTTCGGCGGATTTTATTTCTTCTTACACATTTAGTGATTTGTATAAGAACAAATAAAATTTGTTTTATGATGGATAGAACCTGCCAAATGTTTATATTTAATTCTTTCTGCGCCGTTTCGGACCTTATTGTCCTTCTATAGGCATATACAATTAATTTTGTTTCAAACTGCAGTATTTTTAGCACAATTAATACTTATTCAGTTGTATACGAGATATGACAATTCCTTTTCTTTTTCATGAACTATTTTTTTATAAATGCCATTTTTGTGGTCCCCGGAGGCATCGAAACGTGTAGAACATTTATAAAATAAAATGGAACAAGCAAAATATGTGCTATTTTTTTTTAATGATCTATGCAGCATAAAACCAAAACAATGAACACATTATTTTATCAATCGATCTGCTAAGCATACTGATCAACTCTGTACTCATCTAAAAAAAACGTGAACACATTTATTTAATCAAAAGATCTACTAATTTCTGATCAACTCTGTACTCATCTACTCATGAACTCTGTGAAATTTTGTAGAGAAATTGTTTAGATCCTTTCGGCGGAATTATATTTGTTCTTTAGTTTTTATCAAATATTAACAATATTTTTTTCAAGTCCGCAGTATTTTTGGTGCAATTAAGTATTGGGTTATATGCCACATAGATCATTATAAAAGTAATACTTTTCATTTTAATAACCTATGCCACATACAACCATAAAGAAATTGATTGCAATCAATAAATCTCTGATTTCAGATAGGACTAGAATCAATATTGCTTTGAATATGATTTACTCTTACTAAGTCAACTTTGATATTATGTAAAAAACGAGCACTTCCTTCTGAACGCCATTGATAAATTTACGTAACTAAAGCTATAGTCTATCTAGGTGCTTTCTAAAGTATTTTCTACAAATTATGAGAAATTATGAATTTTGTGTTCTTTCCTATGAATTTTGTGTTCCTTCTGCAGTTACTAAACCTTTCCGTTTAGTGACTGCAGAAGTTACAATTAGACTTTCATAACTGAAGTTTAGGAGCGTCGTCAAGCAGACGTGTAGCGATATTTTCTGAGTTCATCCTTTCTGTAAAAATTTGAAATTACCAAATTTTTTTAGTTTTAAGATATGTCCAATATTGTATGATATGTTTCCTTGGAAAACTACGGTCCAATTAAAAACTCCCATATTAGCACCCTTTAAAACTATTATTTTAATTATGTAATAGCTACATTCCTCGACAGTACAATTACTTGATAGAGTTAAAAATTCTGAGCACTTTTATTTGACTAGCGAAGTCAAGTAATTAAAAGTAAATACATTCATAACGTAAATACTTTTGGTCCGTTTTTTAAGGTTTTCAGAATACATCGTTCTCCTTAGTTTTTATTAGCTAATTTAGTTATAATAATAAATTGAATAGCTGATTAAAGAACTCTCCTATAATCCTTGGAGTTATTAAAAGAGATGTTCCAAACATTTTTAGAAAATTATAAAAAATGTTATTATACAATTTTTTTTTTCAATAATAATTTTTCCCAGAAAAAAATGAGTTTTGTTTCTCCTGTGAAACCTATTTCTCCTCTGGCATTATCTAGAATTATTACTATGATAAGGTCAAGTCGGACTATTTTGCTGTCAATCTGATTTACTCTAGTGATGTATATGGGCATTGTTTGAACAAAAAATAAAAGGAAAAAATATCTTCCATTCAGTCAATTTATTTTTAGTAACCATATAGACCATTCGGTTCTCCTGTAATCCTGACTAAACGGAAAAGAAATTATTCAAAAACACAAATAATGCTTATAAAGCCTGTAGTATTGGACTCTTCCTACATCTTAAGCCCTTTTTTTGTAAGATGCCCTCTTTGGAAGTGCTGACCGCTGGTTCTCGAAGCCCTATTGATGACGAAGCGTCTGCTATGCCTGGGTTCGGGGCCCTCAGATTGTTTATCTCATGGGCTTATGTACATAAGTAGCATTCATTTTAAAAATAAACATCCTTTCTCTGGTTTTAATCTAAATGGAGTGACATATATTGCTCTCATTGTTTGTGATAATTTCGGAAATGACTCTTTTTGCCAGTTTTTTCCCATAAATATTTTATTTTATCAGTAATTCAATGTGGTTACTGTGTCACTGTTCGAAACCCTTATAATGTTTAATAGCTATTTCTTACAGCATTCCGTACATAATGTACTGAACTTTTAAATATGTATTTCTCTTTTCCGCTTTGATGTAGAAAACCACTATAACTGTATACATAAAAAAAAAAAAAAAAAAAAAAAAAAAAAAAAAAAAAAAAAAAAAACTAATTCGCATTAGTACTTACTGTTCTATGCTATTATTTGTGGTGTATAAAATATATACTAGTTTACTTGAAAATGTGAGCATGTTTTTTAATTTATTTGACGAAATTTTAATTATTGCTTAACGATCGTATTTTTCCTTTAATCTACTCTCTAAAAAAATAAATTGGTGAAAGAATTATGTCGATATCATTTTCTAAACTCGATATAAAAAATAAAGCACTTTCAACCTATTTTATTTTATTTCTCGGCTCCTAAGGCGCATTGGACGGAACGCTCGGACACGTGTCGACTATTTTTCGATGTAGAATCACCAGACAAAAATGGTCCAGCAGCGCTGAACACCTGTTTCCGGTTTCTGTGTTTGTTATTATTGCTGGATGTCACCTTGTTCATGCATACAATTTTATTATTCGTTAATCAGTAAGATAAATAAACAATAATGTGAATTTTTTGTGAATTTATTAATTAGTGTACTACATCGCATACACAAATCCCAGTAGAAAATGAATTTAAAAAATAATAATTGAGTCAGCTGCTTATTACAAATAAAAAATGTTAAAACTATTCAAACGTTAAAATTTAAAAAAATAAAACTATTCATGTTTTGTTGAGTACTATTATTTATACATATTGCAAACCAATTATTCGGGAATACAGCAGACATTGCCCACCTTCTGGACTGTGCTTAGTTATCATACTGACATTTTTGCACAAGCGTTTACAGAAATCGGATATCAGTTACGGAATGTACAGCAATAAGAATTAAGTCCACTAAAAATATCTTTTAAAAGGAAGTACTCGAAACATTTTTAATAGAAAAAATACACAACTTTGAATTCGTTCCCTGCCTCATTGTTTCATCGACTATTGAGTGATAAAGGACAGAAATGCACCTAGCTACAAACCAGGAAGACAGTGCACTATCCCTACAGGTGTTCTTCCATCATTGCACGTTGCACCGAGTGTAATACAAGCCTTGAGAATCTTGCACAATCAAACTAATGGCTTCGTGAGGAAATAGTTTCTTCTTTAGGATTTTTATTGTGGGAATAAGTAGGGTAATGAAAAATGAGGTTTAGTTCAGTTTATCTTTTTCTTGTAAAGTCTCATGTCTTTGTATTTTAAATTGCTCTACGTGCTGAAGTGTCGGGCACGTCGTTTAGAGGTTTCTTTGTGTTGTCATGGATTCATTCTATTTTCGAACCTTAAAATGAGCAACTGACGTATTGGACGGAATTGTTACAGTAAATATACGGACAATAATCGATAACTTTTAATACATAATTCGTAATATATGATGCTATGTGTTGGCCTGAATCTTTGGATTCTTAAGTTGAATGGGCTGTTATATCACACATATTTCAACTTACGGGCTTAAATTATGGGGAACAGCGAAACACTCAACACATACAACGAATACAAACATTCCGATTCAAAGTCCTTCGTGGAATAGTCAATGCACTCCTTCATACCTCCAACAAAACCCTACATAACGACCTACATATTCTCTTCGTAAAAGATCTCGCTAAATCCCGATTCCTAACATTTATTACAAATTGTCATCCCACCAAAATTCTAGAGATCAATCCTTTTCCACTCGAACCCATCCTAAAGACCTACCCAGGAGGTTTAATAGACTTTGACCCCATGGCCAGCTACCCTAATAGCGTTTTAAAAAAGTGAAAAAAAAAACATTTCTTAGGAATTGTCAATCATGATTGGCTTCTTTAAGATGCTATCATTGCCGTGTAATACTTAAAAGGTACTTTGGGGGGGGGGGTTAGGGGATACCTTGCAATTTTTGTTTTACCATTTTCTTTTTTATGGCCTTAAATGCTTCCTGTACTAATCAAAAATGATATCCAAGAGTGTTTATGTGTTCTAATCTTATAATTTGAATAAAGCCATGGTGAAAAATAATCTAGCCCGGACCAATATTACTAAAATAGTAATGCCTAATTTATCATATGTTTCCAAAGTTATTGAAAATTAGAGATGCAGTTATAAATGAAAAAGTCCGACTCGCAGGAACTCCGTCATATTAACGCGGTTCCCTACATCTCGAAGAAATGGAATAGATTAGGCCTCACAAATCACACGAAACTGACAGTAGCCAACATTCACTGAAGCGGATAATTCTTAATCCTCATTCTTGAGGAAGGTTGAATAAGTCAATACAATTATGTACTGAAAACATACTCACTCTTCGACTACTGCTCAGAAGGCTCTATTTCGAACCAAAAATTCGTTGTCATTTTAAGTTTCTTTTGTTTTACTAGCAAATCCATTTTACTGTTATAATCTGTAATCTGTTGTAAATATGTGCTTCATGGCAAATAAAATTCCTTTCTCTCGAGTGTAAAATCTTTATATAAAATAAGAAATAACGATAGCTTCAGTTGTAGGCTATGAGGAAGGTTATATAGATAGGAGAATTAAAAACAAACCTATGTATACGCCATCATGATTAGCCACTGCCCACATGATTACCACAGCCACTCCAAACTTATTACCGTTACCTCTCACAGTTTCTTGGCTTATTTAACTAAAATACTAATTTCACTGATAAATGCAATTTAAAACAAAAAACAACCAATTAAAAAGTGAGATAAACAAAGACGAAAACCCATTCAAAACAACAAAACAAACACTTTTTAAGTTTTAAGTGCTTATATCTCTGATTGACGTTGCCCCATCGAATATTGCTTCAGAACCTTTTTTCTAGGGAATTTAGTATGCATTCGAATGGTCACCTTCCACTTACCATGATTTCACAACCGTTATCGAGATATTTACGAAAAATGTATGAATATCCGAAAACTTTTCATGTCTATTAATAAAATATTTTTTTCGCATACTTCATTAACTCCAAATATAACCAAAATTTAAACATCGTAGTTGGGATTAATTTCCAAGATGTAGAAAATATTTCAATTGAATCCCGCGATTCTAAGTACCCACAAAAAAATAATGACTTACGAAAACATTGATTCCACTTTTCTCCAAAACCGTTACAGATATCGTCTTAATTAAATTGTTTCATTCGTTTTCCTATGTTAAGAAACCTATTAAACAAGTACCTGCAAGCATATGAACTCAAAAGCGTAAGCGTTACGAATTTGTTTGCGCCAATTTCGCCCCAAAAACTATCTTCCAGTGGACGGATTCTGCTGGTTAACGAACTTGACCTTTCAAATTAGACGACAGATTTTTGTACCAAATTTCATCAAAATCGGATCATTTTTGAGCTTGCTAGAGAGCAAACAGACAAGCATATATATATATATATATATATATATATATATATATATATATATATATATAAATTTGAACCACCTATATTTTCGTGATCTATGGGGTCTGAAACGAGAAATTTTCTAGTCGGCACTTCCGGATTGCGTCGTGAGGTCAACATCATAAGCGGGTTCTCTCTATGGAGTTAGGGAGTAACCGCAAAAAGACCCGTTTTTTCTTCAACACTTTTTTATCCAATTGTAGCTAGTCATACCAATAAGTCCAATTCTCTGGAAGCCAATCGACACCCTCGTAGAAGCATCTTGCTCGGCCCGAATGTAGAATTTCCTACGAATTTATATTCTGCGAGAGGACTGGAATGGATAGCAGTGAAGTTTGTATGCAGGCGCCTCGCAGCCTCGCTAAGCGAAAGGATTGTATTCAGACAGTCTCGTCCGTATATGTAAACAGGTTTTTTGGGGTGACGTCTCAAAGTCAATGATCTCTTTGGCTCTACGCTAAATCAAAACTTCACTAAACTTTTGAATTGATTCTGCACCGCCAAATGGCTGCAGAGGAGAAACCGCAAAACAAAAACAATGCACTCGCAGTTCTACAACATGCTTGTTTGCTTGTTATTTTGTCGAATCATCAACATCATTTTATTTTGTGCGCTAATGGCAACAAACATCATTTTCGCGCGTTTCCTCCTTCCCTACATGGGGAGCAAACGTATGAATGAATGTTTTGATCCTTGGTAACCCACTCGACAGGGACCTATTGTAAGGATATATATATATATATATATATATATATATATATATATATATATATATATATAATATGATATATTGAAATACAGTTTTATTTTCTTCCTTTTAGCAAAATCTCTGCACTTTATTTAACTATATTGCTGCAATTACTAGTCAAAATAACAATTATTTACTTAGTTTTTTAATAAAAATGACAAACGAATATGTTTGTTTTCAAGAGAACTTTTTGATATAGTTTAATATGTATAATTTATAGTGGAGCCCCGGTGGCCGTGAGTGTTAAGGCCTATGCTTTCCGTGCATAAGGTCGTGTGTTCGATTTCCCACGAAGGTGGTGGCTTTTTTAAAAAAAAAAAATAAATAATTTAAAAAAAAAATGTAAAATGAAAAATGGTGTAACGTGTGAAACTTCAGGATTCAAAAATTACTTTAGAATCAACCGCCCATTTCATTTATTCATCGACAGAAGAAATATCCATAAAATATTTTGAAAAACAGTTAAGAGTGAGTAAATAGATATAAACAATTTTTGCTAAGAACAAAATAATTAATTGTAAATAAACTTACGTTTAAAGTTGGTATCAAATCACGGGAGCTCGTATAGTACACAAGTATCTGTTTTAATACTAATAAACTCGGGCAATGAAAGCCACGTTGTTCTTTGCCCTAAAAAACAAATAAACAAACAAACAATACTAATAAACATTTTTAATACAATATAAAATTAATATAAATTATTATTGACACCAATGTATAGCCTACTATAGACCACGAAATATATCTTCTTTCAACATTGCTTTATTCTCTGTTGCTTTCGACCTTTCCAATATTTCTTCATGCGGCCAGCTGTTGCTCTCTATCTTCAGTCCACGGCGCAACATTTTTCTTCTTTCGTTTTTGCTGTAATTCTGAAATAAATGTCCACTTTCTGCCTGAGCACATTCTTCTCGAAAATATATTTCTCCTCTTTGCCAATTTTTTTCTAAATCATTCCTCACATCTTTGAACCGGGTGATTTGAGTTTTCGTCTCTTTTGGTAAAAATAAACAAAAATATTTTTTTACAATCTATTTTTATGCATCCTTTTGATATATGGGAGAAACATAGCTATTATTTTCTTCGTCATTGTTTTTAATATCATAATTTACAAGCTTTTTTTTTTTTTCATTTACAGGTGAGTTCATTATTGCCTTTTATGGAGATTGCTATTTGTAAGTAATGGATTGTGTACATATAAATAGATATATAGATAAATTGTCCTGATATGTTACTATACATATGGTCATTTAGTATTTTCTTCTATAAATTGTAATGAAAAATAATTATTTAGCATACAAGCAATAATTATTAGCGCTTGTATGATACAGTTCACTAGTAACACATCAATTTTAAGGCACTTTCCTAAATTTGTAATTTATTATGCGTTTTATCACTTTCCGAAAAAAATTCTTGAACAATCACTTCTGCCAAATTGAAGTTAGGGTTTACTCCAGAACAAGATCAATAAAAATTGTGAACATATTCTTCAGGGGTGCGGAGTAAACTATACGCCTTTCTGTGGAATGTGCTTAGTTGTGCAGCTCCTGCGTGTCAGACTTTTTATTAGGCGTAGGGCAACATTGATGGAGTGCTACCTCTGCAAACGTTTTGCCGCTTAAATAAATTTACAGAAGTACAGGATTCGCATTTTCGATTACTATGTTCTACCTTTGAAATTCTGAGTTACATTTTTAAGAATAACAGAATTCTCCGCTGACGTAAACAAATTTTATTTGCTGAAAAACTTCTCTGTTAAATTACATTTTCTCTATTATTTTTAGTCTTTGCTTCCATGCAAGCTGCGGAGTTCTTTATAAGAATAATGAAAGACATTATTTTAAATATGAAAGGAAAATAGGAAATTACTGTATGTAAAGTCAAAAACTTTACTAGTTTTAAGTTGATATTTATATTCAGAGCGAAGCCATTGTCGCGTAACCACCTGTTGTAACTTCTAGAAGAACTTTCCTTTGTCAGGTTGACATATTAATTTCCTTTTTGACATATTAATTTTTATTTTAAACAAAAATTCATTATTATTATTATATACATCTCAGATATCGTGTATAACGCATATCTAGGCGCACGGTAGTGCGCCAGGCAAAGTTCCAGCCTAAGCATACTGTGTGTATATTACAGGCGGTCTTAGAGCCGATTTTTACCCTCTCATAACTTTCAACCAGGTAAAGATAAAGTTATGAAATTTTGCACAGGTATTATACTACCAGATGTGAGTAAAACTGGAAGTTTTTATAATTCTACATCGAATAGTTTCTGAGATATAAGCGATCGAAAATCGGGATTTATAGGACTCACTCACTGACTGACTCATCAAAATTATTAGGCACTTCCCATGATGCTAGAGACTTGAAATTTTGCATGAAGATAGATATGAAGACGTTATTAAAGGAAAAAATCGAAAAATCGCGAAAAGTTGTTTTTGACTCCGCTTCTGGGGCGGGGGCGTTCCAGTTTTGTACTTCCTTCGGAAACCCATCATTCCGTCCGAAACCCATGATGTGGGGTATCAAATGAATTGACTCGGTATGAAGAACCTATATTTGATGTTTTAAGAAACAATTAAAACATATAGGCTCAGTAAAAATCTTATACCAGCTGTCTGTCTGTATGTTTGTTCCTCTTAAAAATCCGTACCGTTTGACCGATTTTGACCAAACATGGGACACAGATGGGTCTTGATACGGGGAGAATCATAGGCTAGGTTAAATTGTCTATCAGCTGTCTGTCTGTTTGTTCCTTATACAAATACACACCGTTTGACCGATTTTGACAAAATTTGACACACATGTCGGTCTTTATCCGGGTAGTGTCATAGGCTAGTCAAAATCGTCTAACAGCTGTCTGTCTGCATGTTTGTTCCTTACAGAAATTCACACCATTTGACCGATTTTGACCAAACTTGGCACACAGGTAGGCCTTGGTCCGGAGAATGCACTAGGCTAGGTAAAAAAGGTCTTTCAGCTGTCTGTCTGTATGTTTGTTCCTTATACAAATTCACACCGTTTGATCTATTTTGACCAAACTTGGCACGCAGGTAGGTCTTGATACGGGAGTGTCATATTACCTATGACATTTTGTACTTTTTGTTCCATCGAAATGCCATCATTTCTTCTGAAACCAATCATGTGGGGTATCAAATGAATCGTGTTGGTTAGGAGAACCTATATTTGATGTTTGAAAAAACATTTCGACGCATCTTAACAAAAACAGTTGTGACTTCTTTCTTAAATGTAGTAAATAAAGTCTTATGGGTTCACTGCATAATATACTTCAAAGCAGATACTAAGGTTTTCAAAGTCGAGCCATCTAATTACAAAGTTTAGGATCACAAACCCAAAATGTATCGTCTTTGTTCTTATATTTCTTGAAGGCCTTCTGCACTATTCCCTATTGTGATCTTTATCCTCGGGATAAGGTTCCTGTGTTTTACAGTGTAATAGTAAAGTTAAGAGAGCAATCAATTTGTTCTCTAGAGTAATGTCATCTGGAAGAGCTTCTAACTTTTCTAGTCTAGTGATTAGATGTATGTAGGTTGATTATTGGTATCAAATATCAAGCAGTAAGGAGAACCTTATGCAGAATCCAAAGACCCTGGTTTTATATGAAGTACAAAAGCCAGTAGGTATGCGCAATTAAATTCTATTTAATACTTAGAAAAAAGTAATGAGATCCCCAAAAAAACATAAATGTGAAATAGAGGCCAAGTTCACCAGGTATATTCTTAAACTTGGCAATGTTTTTTTTTTTGTGCCGAAATTATCTTTAGAGAAAAACTAAACATTGCCAAGTTTAAGAATATACCTGGTTGAGGAAAGTGATATTTTAGTAACTGGATATAAGTATTTTTATTGTTGTTTTTAAAGGTCAGTTGAAGTGTCTTTACTGTTCTTAGTAAGTAATTATGAGGTCTTCCAAGTAATGAACTTGGACATTTCTTTCTTGTAGATATCATCTCTTGTATTGGCAAATATTTTTGGTTGAATTAATAAACCAACTCATACTACTTTTTGGGGCGTAGAATGGTAAGGCGTTTTGGGGGGATTTAGGAGGGGATATTTTTCGGGAAGGGAGTGTTTCTTTGTGGGGGCAGGAACTTGGCCTCTATTTCACATTTATGTTTTTTTGGGGATATATGTTAACATCTAACATCTGACTCAAAATAACTTATTTAAGTACTTATTTAATTTTTTCGATGGAAATTAATTTCTGCAGTCTTTAAATTCCACCATCAGAACTGAATAAAATCCTACGCTTTAGACTTTAAAAGTTTAATGTTCTAGACAGATGCATTTCTATGAACCCTGAAACTACAGTTTAATACAGGCGAATGTACAATTGTGTTTATTTTATTGTGAGTTTCTTATTTTTTCTGAAAATTTCATGATTACAAGAATTTGATGTGTCTGTCTAGTAGCTCCACAGCGAAGCAAAAAATATATAAAACAAATAAAAACTGTGAGAAATAATCAGAAAACAAAAAAATCTGTTTATGTATGTGGATACCTACATACATTATCATAATATATACTTGTTGTTTTGGAACTAGATTCAGAAAATAAACAAATACAAATAAATAATTTTTTTTTATAAGTTATTATATAATTTTAGTGTCTTAAATTGATTTACTTCTGCATCGTCTAATTTGCAAAGATTGGGCAATAGTCATAGCGAAGTCAACATTCTACCAGTATACGTCAAATTGTTAGGGCTCCATTAAAACATATAGATTGGTATATATTTGTTTTCCGGCAAGTAGGAATTAGGTGTCCAATGCGAACCCTTGTCAAAATCACTTGCGAAATTATAAGAATATATACTCTTACAGTGCCTGTAGTATTACAGTCTCTTCAGATGAACGAAAATGTTCAATTCCTCACGCGCGAAATTTATAACATTCGCTTGAAGCTATAAAAACGGATGATGTCTCTTTTAAGGTATGGAAAAGTTTTGAGAGTTCAGGTAAAGGAGATGATAAACAAAGTGTTTAATATTTATCAATACTAATATTTATCGATACTAAGCCAAAAGGCGCGAATGGCCCGGAAGTTGGTGCGCCGTAAAAAAAATAAAATAAAACTTAGCCAAAATTAAGACTAAACACCTTAATTATTTTAAGCCTGCTAATAATTAGTGTGTAACAAAGGGAATTTTTACCGCCAATTTTCTGCAGCGGGAATATAAGCCACGCCGTTTTCCCCTTGAACTTAACCATCTATTTACTTAGCTCACTTAGCTTTGGCTAATTATTGATAAACATACAACAACTCATTTTTAACTAAATATCAATTACATTACGTACTTCGTGTGATATGTTTGAATTATTTTATATTTTATAATAATTTTCGTGGATTTATTTAAATTTCCAAATACACTAGAGGAATTAGTGGATTTCTTGATGAGCTCAAAAGTTTACTGCGATAAAAGATTCAGAGATTCTCTTATTCAGATTGGTGTAAAGGCGGTTTTCCAGCTCGTTGTGAATTCCAGTCTGCTCGGATTAGTAATAAGAAATTCTCAGAGGCACAGCTCATGCAAATTATGTAGATCAACATAATCCTCGCATGGATTATGGCGTCGGAACTGCACGGAGCAGACCTTTTCATAACATTCATTTTATTTGCAATCTCTGCTTTCAAATAGATTTAAGGATATTTTTTTTTTTAATATTTGTAAAAAATATGAAATTTACCCAAATTGCTTCGCAATAAACGCATCTCGGAGAACAATGTATGTAATACATTTTCAATTGGGAGGTCACAACAGGAAGAGGCTTACATATAAAGATGTTTTTTATAACAAATTAAACGCACAAAAATAATTCCACTACTGACGCATCTTCCCATTAACGCGATTATAGCCAAGATATGGAAATACAAATACATACAGTTACAGATTTAAACTTGCAGACATAGGCACTTGCTCGTGCTATAGCCCCAAAATACAAACATAACCCCATTTAATATATAAATTCACACAAAACACATCTACGAAATTATTTAAAATATAATAGTAATAAGTTAGTATCCCCGTGGTCCACCAGAAAACTATTTTATAACTTCCAGAAATAAAATAGCCTGCAAAACAATTGCAAAATGCAAAAGTGCTGTTTGCACTGTATTTGTCTCAAAAACGATTTTGATGAAATTAGGTACAAAAATACTTTGTCAAAAAAATAAAACGTCTGTTTTGTTAACCAGCCGAATCCGCGCAACGGAACACCCTATATTCCTTTTATAGGTTTCCAGGTACACTTTATATAGTTTTGTGACTAAATAAACTATTGGGAATCAAATGAAACCATTTCCAGTGCCATATCTATAACCCTTTCCCGGTTAGTAAATAGTGGTAAATGTGAGGCATACATTCAAAACCTCAGTCCATTTAATTCAAAAACAGTTCTTATGCAATTTTTGATTGAGCGTTCTCTTTAGGAGAAATCGGTGCTTGAAATCTGAAAGTGTTGGTTTCGTTCAAAAGAACGGGTTTTTGTCTTTCTTTTCCTCAGATTTTCGGAAATTATTTGTTGATTTTAAGATAAATAAATCAGAAGCATGTGTTGTATTACTTGTTATTTTTTATAGCGAAAGTGGCTTGGCTACTGTCTGGTTAATGTACATTGTGTTGCGTAAATTTCGCTTTTCTTCGAAATTTCGCTTTTCTTCGCATGGGGTGTTTTCATTTTTCACGAAATATCAAAACAAAGGATGGACTGTTTCTATTTCAAATTTTCCAAATGACACTAGGGGTCAGTTCCTGCGCGTCGGGAATTTTGGTTTAATAAAGGAGTGGAGCTCTACTTGTTTAACGAACCGTATTCAATTTTACGGTCTCAGGGATAAAACTTCAGTCCTGTTGTTATTTAAAGACATTTTCTAAAACAGAATTATCTCTTTAGAGATTTGTCATTGCCCGAAACGCGTCTCCGCGGGGAATTTTAATTCATTCTTTGTTTGAATTGTTTAATGAACTTGTCCCAATGAGGACGCTGTTGTTTTGACTTGTTATTAGAGCAGTCAAATGTAAGTAACTGTTTCGGTGCAATTGTAAGTTTAATTTATTGAATACATCGCTCCACGGCACCTGTTTACATTTTGAATCTATTTGGATTTAATTAAACTGTGCAAAGCTGAGTTTTTTTTACATTCTTTAATTGTCTTGAAAACTATGCTCATTGTCATGAGTAAATTAAGGGGACAGCGGAATCACGTGCTTATCAGACATTCTTATCAGCTGCTAAAAACCGATATGCGCTTCTCGGGCATTCAGATCGAGTAGTTTCCTTGAACTTGGAAGGAAAATCTGATGCAATTAATAACAGTAGTAATTAATTCATAATTTTGTAACGATTTATTCTTTCACATTCTGAAGTAGCGTAGCTTCAGATATTGCACCAATGAATTCTCATTAAAGAATATGTGAAGTTTTTTTTTAAATTATTCGGAGATCCTACGGGCTACGGGTGCGTTTAGACTAGGATAGTTATTACAGGATATTTATATCAGAGAGAAATACCCTGCAATAACTATCCTAGTGTAAACCCACCCTTACGAATATTGTTATCTATGTATGTCATGTTAATATCAAAACAGCCGCAATTTTAATTTTTTCGTCACGAAACGACTTCTGTAATTTGCGAAACTTTACCATTAGGAATAGTGGTTTTCTCCGGACCGAAATTACAAATGTATTCCAAACGCCAGTAATTTCAGGTTTCCTGTAGCGGGTATGTACTATGTAACTCTCAAACTGAATTACATAGGTGTATTACAAAATAATTAAAATCGGTCCATTAGACTCGGAGAATCACTCTTTACAATCTTAGAGGTTAGTTCCGCCAGTACTATTGTCATATCTTTTGGTGGAGACCAGTGCCAGAGATTCAACCAATGCCAATGACGACGGTCACCAAATTATTAATGTAATATTTATGTCTGCTAAGAAACTATGTCTCATCTATGTCCAATGAGAGAGGTTTTTTTATGAAAAAAAAATGGAAAAGCGCACCATTAAGGGAGCGAGAAATTTAAATAAAAAGGTCCTCTCGGGATCATAATTTTTTTTCTACGCCTAACTATGACATTCTACACTAAAGGAAAAAATCTTAAGTAAAAAACAGCACAGTCCAACTTTTTTTTTAATTATAAATAGTTTAATAACCACCGTTTAAGAAATTTATTAAAAGAATACTTTTGTTTGTATTTGCTTTGCTGACAAATGTGCTCCACTTATCCGGGTTTTTCTAATGGTACAATGTAATAATAGAAACGTCCCTGTGATTAGCCGCCAAAAACGGATTTAGGTTTAATATATATTTAACCTAATATTTTAATATTTGCAGAATATGTGGTGGTTAATCTGGAAGGGTAATGTCAAGAAACATGCCCCTTATTTTTTTCGAATCCACTCAAAATCGCGGAAATACAAGCCTTAAAAATAATAAAAATATATAAAAAATATAAAAATGGACACATAAAATGCTTAGCAAAAATTAAATAGATAACAAAATTTCATATGATATGAGAACATTTCAATGTACATTTTTTTATAGTATTATATAATGCAAACCTAAAAGAAAAATGGCAGGAGCCGAAAATTCTGTAGTTTTTTGCCCTTATAAAGCACTTAAAATTTCATTGACTTGGAATTTTGTTTTCCCACAACCGACAAGAATGTCTTAATATCTAAAGGACAGCAACTGAAGATAAAATCGAATGAACATACAAAATATACTTCTGCCTGTACTAGTCAAGAATCTCCAATGTGCTACTCTGCAGTCTCATATGATGCACTGAGCTGTCGTTTTTTTTTCTTACTCGGAGTCTTCGTCGTTTTTTTTTTCATTCTCGTCCTGAAAAAAAGCATTCCCACAGTCTTATCTTATCGCCTTCATACATCTACAAACTAGAGCTATTGCGCCACACTCTAGCCAGCTGCTAGACTCATGACAGAGACTCGCCTGTTTAAGTGTTCGCAGCTGTTTCTAGTAAACATTGCAATTGAACAAGCTTATGTTAGATTCGATTAAATATTCCCTCTGATGCCAAGGAATCTGGGTAATAAATAGTATATATTTTTTAATGGCGAAATCAAACTATTATTTGCATATTATATTATTTTTATTTTATTTTAGACTTTGGCGAAAGTCTCATTTACTAGTTATACTGTTAAATATAAATATCTGCCGGATTGAAGTCTCCAAAAAAAGAGAGATATTTTTCGTTGAAATGGCTCCCAGTTTTTCTACACCTCCGTTATTGCCAATGCACACGTTATCGAACACAAAATGCAATCATAATTAAAAGGCATCCTCTTTGTCATTTTTTGTGACTAGTTATAAAATACTTTTACTGTTAAGACCATTAAAAAAATCCGCAGCAATAGAGATAACCCCCTCTAACATTTCTGAAACTTATGTACGAATGATCATTCAACCTGTTTGGAGGTACGTATATATAACAAAATGTACGAAAATTCCAAGATCTTTCATTAATATTATTAATGAATATTAATGCCTATTAATAAAACAATTTATTTTCTTTACTCCAAACAAAATCAAAATGTGTAAGTCAAACGTGTGAACGGTTTTTTAAGTTTGGAATTTTCTTAGGCAGCGCCCGAAACCAAAATTCTAGTTTTAGCACTCCAAAGGAATTTTTGAAACATTTCTTCATATCTTCTTTTACCTAAGATATACCGAAAAAGATCTTGGTTAAAGTTTATATATATATATATATATATATATATATATATATATATATATATATATATATATATATGCACATACAGGGTGATACCGGTCTAAGTAGCCAAACTCTAGGTCGGCATAATTCCCAACAAAAAAATTCTTTTCAACTATGGTCCGATTCCCAAGGAAAAGGAGTTATGTTCAAAGTTCTGTTTCTTTGACGTAAGCGTTTTTGTTATTAAATATGAAAGGATTGCTCAAAAACTATTAAAGCTAATTAAATTCTAATTATGCCATCATAAAATAGACAAAATTTCCTTTAAGAAAACAGTGATTTAATTATTAAACCCATTGATAGAAGATACTTTATATACGTCCAGTAATGCACTTCTGTGTTTCTCGATGAACCAGAGATTTCGCGCGAATTTTTTCCTCAGCCTCCTAAGGGACTACAGATTCACTACTTACACTAAAACTTCTACACATAATACGATAATTATCGTATATAATAATTTATTTCATTAGTGTAATTTATTAGTACATTATTTCAATGTAGCAATAATTTGTTAATTACAACTGAAATGTTAAACTAAACTCAGAACAACAATACGAAGACCAACAAGGGAGAAAATAGTAATGATATTGTATGTTAATAATGATTTTAAAAACATTTCGATCAGACATTAGAATTAGTTACCATTTTAACAATGTAATTCAATAAAATCATGTATATATGTTCTTGAATCTCGTCTGGTAGACATTTGCGCAACATTAGACATCTCGTTAAGGGGCGCAATTTGCGTTTAATCTACGAACAAATTCAGTAGGATATCCTAGAAATATTTAAGGAGGCCATATTTGTTTGACTTATTAAAACTGATACTTCCTTGTAATTCTTGTCTGATTTGTTTATGTTTAGAGATATTATCAGATTAAATCCGGCGCGTGGTTGGCTCAAGAAAAAATATGTATGTTATAGAATTTCTGATAATCATCATCTATATATATAAAAATCACGTGTCTGTCTGTTTGTCTGTTTTTCTGTTTGTCTGTTTGTTTGTTCCTTATACAAATCCACACCGTTTGACTGATATTGACCAAACTTCGCACATAGATACGTCTTGATCCGGGAAATCTCGTAGTCTAGCTCAAAATCTTCTAGGATTCACAGTTCGGGAGTTACGCCTTCGAAAATGTCATTTATGAAGGAGTAAATTCTCCGAAATAGCCATTTTCTTCCAGTGTTGCAACTTTTTCAAAGAAGAACGGCAATATAGATGGAAATTAGCAAGCCAACAAAACTCATTTTTTTTTTAAGTTTTACTTTCTTTTTGTTTTTGTTTTACTTTTTTTTAAGTTATACTTATTTTTAAAGTTTTATTTTAACTTCTTTTAAAGTTTTACCTATTCTCAAAATAGCCTTATATTCTCAGAATTTGGAGAAAAATCATATTTTTGTTTAAGAAGTATATATCAAGTAAGACAACACTGGGCTCCTAGATGTTATTCAGTTTTGCGACAGAATTAAGCTTGCAAATACATTTAAACAGTTTAAGTTTTTAACAAATCTTTTTTGAAACATTTCATTAAAACTTTGTTTAAAAACATTTCAGTTTTAACCTTTGTTTGTTTAATTACAAATTACAATTTAAATTACATTACGTTTGCAAACGTGTGTATAAAACTTTTTTAACTTTGAACTTTTTTAAGTTTGAACATTTTTTAAGTCTACCTTTTAGCCTTTTAAGTCTATCTTAAAGTAATATATCGTATAACATAAATTTATTTCTGTAGGACAACACTGGGCTTAGAAGCCATTTTTCTTTTGCTATAAAACATTTACGTTTTAATCTTGAAAATGTTTTCTTTTTTTAGCCTTAGTGTTTATATCTAACATTCATACATCTAACTTTTTAAGTTTCATGAAACTTTTTTAAGTGTCTGCAAACTTTTTAAGTTTTCAAACGTGCGTTAATCAAACTACATAAAGTTTGCAAAAGTGTATGTATCAAACTTTTTTAAGTTTGGTGTTTTCATTTATCTTATAGCCTTAAGTAAGTCAAGTAAGTAGAACTATAAGTTTAACTTCCAATCCCTTTGTTTACTATTTTTGTTACTATTCCATTTTATTGCTTATTAAAAACTATGCCTTTAATAATTAATTTATGCCTCCGTTTTTATTACATGCATTTGCTTAGTAAAAGCTTGCAAATACATTTAAACGGTTTATGTTTTTAACAAATCTTTTTCGAAACATTTCGTTAAAACTGTGTTTTAAAACATTTCAGTTTTAACCTTTGTTTGTCTATTTTCATCTTTTAGTTATGCCATACATGGTGTTAATATAGAATATAGAAGTGTTTAATTGCTTGGAAAATTAACCAATAAGAGAATTAAAATTATGAGATGTGACAATGGTAAGGAATATTTAAATTGTATGATTTATGCTTTTACAAAGAATAAGAGTATCTAAATTAATCCATGCCCTCATATATTCACAAATTAAAGAGAACTGCTGACCAATTTTATAGAACAATTATGAATATATGTCATTGTTTACTGGCAGAATCTATTGTTGTAAAAAAGTTTTGGCCAAAAATTGTTTGTGGAGCAACTTATTTGAAAAATCGCACTTTAGCTAAAACCATTGAGAATAAAACATCCTATAAAATATATTTTGAAAGAAACCAGATGTTTCTAAGTTACGTTTATATGGTAGTAAAGTTTTTCTTAAGAAACCAGAACAAATAACGACTTTTAAATGGGGTAAGAAGGTGAATATTTGCATTTTAATCCGTTATAGTGAAGCTCGGGAATACTTTTGAATAATAAAATCATAGTCTCTATGCATGTTGATGATGATGATTAGTTAATAGTTAGGTTAGTGGGAACTGATGAAAAATTTTAATGAAGAAAAGGAACCGGACTTGATTAATTTTTAGATGAAAGCCTTGGATAAATACAAATGTATAGTTTTAAACAAAATAATACTTGGGATTTAGTTGAAAATAAGAAAGTTGTAAATGCAGAATGTTGAACAGTTTGACATAGAGACTGCATTCTTAAATGGTAAAATCAATTCGGAAGTGTATATTTGAGGAGATTGAAATCAAAGTTGGACAACTCCATTTTTTTCAATTGAAAAAATGGAGTTGTCTAACATTTGAGTCAAATGAATATATTGGAAACATGCTTACAAACTCATTGTGTAAAGAAACATTTGAGAAATTCAGAAATATATTAAATTTGATGTTTTATATTTCATATATTGTTCATACTTCCTGCCTTAGGGAGGAACATTTTTGTTGGTTATACAATTTATAATGTGAAGTGATGTACATCTTGCTGTTTGTGTGTGTAATAAATGAATATGAACTTGACATGCTTTTATGAATCTCCCACACTTTTACTACTTTTAAATCATTTCTTATCTCAACAATTTTAATTATAAAAAGGGTCAAAAGGCACATTTAATTTTAAAAAATATGGTAGTAATACCCGTTATGAATAACTTCCAGAAGGAATCAATTACATTCTCTTCTAGATTTGTACCAAAAATATTTACTTTATTATCATAAATTATTCCTCCAATCCCTCAATCTTAGAACCTTTAAAAAAATATGTTCCATTAAGGAGAAGGCAGCAACCATGGAGTTTTATATCATTTTTATTGTTTCATAACGTTTTGTCCATCACAAGCCTAACTTAATTTCACTTTTAATATTTAAATTTATATCATTTTAATTTGCTGTCATGGAATTGTCTTTAAACCATTTCCTTCTTATTAAAATGAATTCTTTCATTTATCCCCCCCTCCCCCCAGGTGAATTGAATTTTCCATGCAATTTTCTATTAATCTAA
Source organism: Gonocerus acuteangulatus (assembly GCA_946811695.1). Taxonomy (NCBI): domain Eukaryota; kingdom Metazoa; phylum Arthropoda; class Insecta; order Hemiptera; family Coreidae; genus Gonocerus; species Gonocerus acuteangulatus. The sequence goes on from OX328128.1 coordinate 62,284,168, forward strand.
ATATGCCAAGCCTCTTTATTATTGACATATTTACACCCAACAGTTTTATTACATTTTTATATCTGCTTTCTTTTGTCTGAGATATTTATATCCTCTGACTACTCCATTATTTAAATACGCTTGCAATTTGAGCACAATATTGTTGCAAAATCAAAAAAAAAAAAAAAAAAAAAAAAAAGGCCACGAGGACCCTAAGTGGCAGATACTATAGAGGAATCTGATTCATGACTGTACAGCACACTAGGGAGATAGTGTGGTCAGTACTATGCTCCAGCCGCCTGATTTTCCCCTAGGCTGCTTCGACACCTCAAGCCATTAGCACCCAGGGTATCCATTGGTAAATTTATTAAAGGCTGGGTTGGCCTAGGGACTGCCAGTGAGGCCAAATTCAACCCAAGAACGAAGACATTAGAAGAAAAAATCTTTATTGTTTGCTCGAGATTCGATCTCAGATGCTCCAGTTTATTAGTCCAGTGCTCTACCACTGAGCTAACCTCGACCCCTCGCCAAATCAAATTAATCCCCCATTAATTTATTTAGTATAAGTCCTTATTGAAATTCCCAAATAGCTTTAATTCATTGTTGTCTATAGCTGCAACAAAAATATCTAAATTTGTTTTTCTTAGATACCCCTATTTCCTATGACAAAAGGGCTATCCTTAAAGAAGAGCTCATAAATCTTAAGATTTGAAAGAGAAGCTTTAATATAACGGAAAATGTCAACAACAAAATGTGAAAGTTTATTTGGAACAAAAAGTTTTTAATACTTTCCTTTTGGCTCAATTAACATAAATCCTGCATCAATTACTTTTTCAATCATAGAAAAAAAAACCTTAGTTACAGATTATTACATGAAAAGAAGGTATAGAACATAACATATTAATATTATATTTAAAAAAAACAAAAACAATACAAATAAAGAATAGTTTCAGTTATACTAGATTAAAACTTATAACTAAGTAAGTATAACCTTAATTAAATGCTTCATTTTGTTGCTATTTTTTAATATATATTTATTTATGGACCACACATTATTTTCTTTAAAAAATTATACACAGGCAGTTTGGTTAGGATTTTCTTTAATGTGGTACTACAATTACATGATTCCAGTATACTTTTTACAATAAGGGTTAATTTATTTTCCACCCCACATTCAGTGAAAATTTGAAAAATAATTTTTTTAACTGAGCTCTCAACTTATAAACTTACTTTCTCATAATTTGAACAAGTGTCATATAATCATTCATTTTAATATATAATATAAAGTAGGAGTACCATGACATGCTGGGTAACAGGTATTTAATATGAAACATGTGTAGCATGCCACACCCGGTAACACCTATTTAATATAAAGTAGGTGTAGCATGGCACACCGGGTAACAGCTAGTTGTTTAATAAAAATCTTAGAAAAGCAGATATAAAAAAACTGTTCAAAGGAACGGAACCAACGGTCCTCTTATTAATAATTGCATGAGAACCTTTTTTTTGTAGCCTCTTTAATAATTAAATTCTCCATACGTCGCGACGCGTCGCTTAAAAAATAGGAGATGGAACAGAGAATTAAACTAAACTGTCTAATGACCTCTAGGTTTTTTTGTTGTTTTTTTAGATTCTAAAAACAACTCATTACAACTTAAAAAAGGAGGCGTTCTTTTCCTTGTTGGGGATATTCCTAATCTTCTGTGTATTCCCTTTAAATCCATTACTGTGTCTGGTGTAGATCGTCTCCATGAGGAGCATTGCTGTGCACAGGAGATCCCTTTTGAGTCCTCATTGAGCGGAAAAGTAAGAAATCCCCGAAAAGAAGGAAGCACCCCATCCAATTTTCTAACTATCCCCCCTTAAGTAGTTCTACTCGGCTAGGAATAGGGCGCCTTCCTTCAAAGAACATTACCCCTTCCCGTTACTTTCTTACAAATACTTGGGTTTTCTTTGATAAGTCACTTGGAAATATATTATTCAAGCATCTAGAGAAGTCCAATTTAGATTAAGTAAACATTTCAACCTTAGAATCCCTAAAACACTTCCAGCTATATATATATATATATATATATATATATATATATATATATATATATATATATATGTATATATATATATATGTATATATATATATATAAAAAACGGAGGTCCATACATTGGTTCTGACCCGAGCTGATCCGACGACTCCCGATTCCCGACCGTTCACAAAGTGGATTGGAAGTACGGATCCAATTTAGGTGCACCTTAGGGGGTGAACACTTAGTTCCTCGGGTTGTGTGCTCGATTCTCACTAGGGTTAGTGAATTTTCTTTCCAAAAAAGGAAAGGACTGCCCCTATCCTTGGGGTTGATAAACCTTGCCAACAAATCTGTGGTGTTATAATTAAATTAAGTAAGGTATTGTTCCACATTGAGTTTTGCATTTTGCTTGTTTATCGGACTCCTAAGATCATTTTTACAAAGTTTTAGGTCATTACGTAAGTAATGTTGATTTTTAATATTCTGTCTCTATATGTTTATATTACTAATCCCTCCTTTTCAATTTTTTACATTTTTGTTTATTATATCATTAAATAAACTTCTATTTATCATGTTTTGGTTGGTGAAACTTATTTATTAAGTGCTGAAATGTCATTTTAAATGGATCTTCCAAGACACCACTTACGCCATGTTATGGAGTTCGATAGAGTAGGAAATTCTGCTTCAAATTATCGAAAACGCGTAGATATATGTTGCGAAAATGTCATTGGTGAGTGATAAGTGCAGCGATCGTTAGAACGATTTCGAGTGGGAAACAGCGAGCTCGAAGACAAGAGCTTGACAACGAACGCCCGCACAATACTGTAGAAGAAAACCATGTTGCAACTGTCGAAGAGCTAGTGTTTCATTGATTTTATCCTATACGTTATAGCGCGCCATTAAAAACCGACACTACTTATGGGATGACCATATTTCAGTATATCAACCATAAACACCCGTCGATTTCATGCTTATTGGCCCACTAAAGGTCATTAATTTCGTAGATAGCTGAAAAATAGTGAACGTAAACGTACTTAAAGGTCGACCTTGCGTTACACTAAGGGCTATCAATGGATCGACACAAGAATATGTTAGTGTGAGCTCGTAGGTAGTGATTCTAAAATTGAAAGACGAATCCATTCATGCAGGGAGAAGTGAGCGGTTGAATGGAGCTGGATGCCCACTAAAAGAGAGCCACCTGCTGATGTACGTATATAGAAGCACGTGGATCTCGTCGAAGGGACCTGACCTTTAGACGGATTTCGGACAACCAGCCCTAAAATTATCAAAGGGCCCTATGGCAACCCCTCTTTGTTCTCACCTTTAGGGCAGTTATTATTTGACAATACTCAACTATACTTTCTATTATTCAAGCCATTCGTGTGACCACGTCTTGATGGAGTGCTTAGTACCTCTTGCGCCCTTTACACAAACAGCGCATTGTCGCCAAGTTTGCACATCTGTATGCCTAATATTCTATAAGCAGACTAAACACGATTCAGGCAGGCCTGTCAGTTAGACTTGAATAGTCCGCCTGAAATCCGTTCGCCTCAACGTATATATATTCCGGCTGCCTGAGCAGTCTTAACTGACAGACCGGCCGGAACATATACACGTTCAGGCGGACTGTTCACGCCTAACTGACAGGCCTGCCTGAATCGTGTGTAGCCTGCTTTAGCAAGCTGATTCGGACTGAACTTTCAACTGTTGTAGTGATTTCAATGTTTCAACGGTTGCTTCCTCTTGCATCTCCTACAGACATAGTCTTGTAACCATGGCAACCCATCTTTTATATTACATTCATTTGCTGAGATATTCTTTGGAAAGCCCCGCAGAACAGGAAATTCTACTATTAATTTAATTTACGTTCAAGTCTTTCGTGTGACCATGTCTTCAAGAAGTTGTTCATGCAACTTGCATAGCATACAAATAAAGAGCCTTATGTTCATGGCAACTCATCTTTGTTATGCCCGAATTCTTCACCCAACAACTCACTTCTATTATCATAACACCTGTTGATGGCAAAGTGAAGGTCTTGTGCAAAATAAAATACATAAGAAGTATTGTAGACAGTAGAATTCATCCCCCCTTCTGGAATTGAGTTATTCCATTAACGGCAACACATAAAAGTAGAAAAATCATTTTCTCTGTTCCTTCTGAAAGAACTTACAAGGCATTCCTTGATATTAACATTTCTCATTTTTGTGTTTCTTCTGTTGAACCGAGCCCTTCAGGATCATTTTTGGAAGAAGTATAGATCTGATTCTTACATGATGTTTTGCCGTCCCCTATACATCTCCATGGCAACCCATTCCACCCCTTACCTTTCAAGGGGTGGATGTCGGGTGAGATGAAACTCACCTATAGATATGTGGGCTCCTATATATATATATATATATATGCAACGACTGGTATTTTCGTGATACATAATCATGAAGCGTCGCCATCTCGAATTCAAGGAGGAATTCTGGAATGAGATGAGAGGACTTGGAAGGAAGGTCAGGTGATAAAATACGCCCCCCAAAAAAATAAGCAGAAGCTTGTTCCTATTTTTATCTCCCTGGGATTTAAACGCATTGTTGTAAATAGGAATGACAAGCTCTGCAAACAATCTTATCAGAAGACGCCGACATTGGACGAGATATGGGGTGACCCCTAGTTGTCCTTTCCCGTGTTTCTGTAATCAGTTCAAACAATATCACGAGATCTGCTTACTATTTAGTGTTTAAAGGAAAATCTCTGAGATAACCATACGGTAATCCTACCTGAGGTATATAAGATTATTAAATGATTTCTTTAAAAAGATATTTTATTTTTTTATTGCAGCACCGCAAAAAGGGCGATATGCTCCTATAAAAAAATAACATTATCGTTGATTTAACTCATTATTTAGAACTACGATCTTAGTTGTGCAAACCTAGCTTATAAAGAAGTTTAAGATAAGACTTTGTGCGGGGATGATGTGTTACCGAAAGTAGGCGTACTGACAAATAGCACATGCAATTCATTTTCTAAAAAAAAGACCATTTTTATATATTTTTGAGTACGGACGTGTTGTAATTTTTCTTTATTCGACGTGTTTCTGACCTATCAAATTTATTCTTTTTTTGGGGGGGGGGGATTTATGTGGCGTAGGTAAAAAAAAAAGGAAGTAGTAATTCTATCTGATATTTGTAAGGCACTTTTAAATGAGTTCTTTAAAACAAAAAAATATTCTAGATTTCAAAGGATTTCAGATTGCAGTCCCAGATCGTAAATAATTTCTTATGGTAATGCGCCTGGCTAGTGTTCATTTCAAGAACTTCACATAAAGACTGCTCATTGGGGTGCTGTATGAAAAAGAAACCTGCTGGCGAAGTGCACATTGCATCTGACATCTGATGGTCTAAAAATATCAAGTACAGGTTCAAGAGATGAATGAAAGACAAAAGATAAGGCACTCTTAACAAACAACTTATGGCACCAATCAGTCTGTTCTGCTTCACACTAGATTTCTCATTTTTTTCTTCTTCTTTTATTGTAAAATGAAAGAAGTTCCGAAGTTCCTTTTTTGTAAAATGGAAATTCGGGATACTGTAGTTAGTGGAACCATTAATAAAATTTAGGTGAAAACTAAAGCATTTTTATATTCTTCTAGTGTTTTTTTTATGCTTGTAAAAAAGCTTTTTTCGAAAATGTAGTTCTATCATCAGTCCAGAAGTAAGAGTTGGTTGCTCTGGACAAAGCCTTGAGGAAAGTCTTCCCGATTCTCTAGTAAATCGTTTGTATCCGAAAGCGCCTTTGCCTTATACCACTTGTATTTGGAAAAGAGCTTTGGACTTACCTAAATCCTAGTTTCTCAGTAAAGATGTCTAACTGGGATTCGGCTGTAGAACAAAGGACCGTAAACGTTCAAGAATAAGTAATACATATTTTGATAGGTAATTGAGAAGAGAGTGTGAACCGCTGTGGTTGATAAGGTGGAGGTATGATCTGTTTGGAAATCTCTACGTCACTGCAGCTACATTCCAGAGGGGTAGAGAATTCCAAAACGACAAGTACTTCTTCTCATAACCCTGATGGAGGCTTGAAATTAAAACTGAAACCTCACCAATGAGACCCCATTTTTATGTAAAAATGTAGTTTTATTATCAAAATCAAAATGTAGTGCGATCAAAATCAAAGTAATTTTCTTGAATTAATAAATAACAAATAAATCAATATTTTTCAATTCTTTATATCAAACGTTTTATATGGATGTTAAAGTAGCCAAAAAAAAATAGGTTTCAATTCTTTGAAAAGAAATGACAGCGCTCTGACTGACGAAAGGAAACCCTCTTCTTTTACGGTCCATAGTGTACAGGTGGCAATTTTTATTAGAAATAAAAACTAAAATTATTTCGAAAGAAGAAGGTTAAATCTAGTAAAGTACATAGGATTTTTAAGAAATATTAATTTGTTTTTGAAAATGGTGAACAATTATTCATTTTCTATTAAAAAAATCCGTCGAAAATCGTTATAATTCAATGAATCGAAAAATTCCTACGCATTTTTCTAGCAAATTTCATTAGGAAGCTGCAGTTAAAATTTGAAGTTGATCGGGCAAAAATTGAAGACGCCAGATTATCGCCCGATTTGAAAAACATTATTTTGAGAAAACGACTTTAATGTTTAATATTCTGAAAAACTAATTTTTTCCTATTTAATTTTTTTTTTATTTTTTTAATAAAGATTTTATTATATAAAAAAAATAGGTTTTAATTTTAAAATGTATTGAGGAGTAAAAAAAACGTAAGAATCAAAAAGGGACCAATCGAAGCTCGTTCAAAAAATTATCTTCAAATCTGCATCGCGTACACTCGGCATCGGGATTTCACTCGGAAAATCGTATTTTTTGCACATTGAAAAATTTACATAAACACTTTTGGATATCGTTTTTGATTAGTCAAAGAAGAATTTTAGCCCATAAAAAAAATTGTAAAAAAAAAACGACTATCTTCAACTTTTTATATATTTTGTGGTGTAGTTTTTTTTGTGGAATCCCTAAAAACTTGGTTCATTCTAATTACCATTTTGTTCGCACAAAACAAAACGCTTTATGTTCTGATGACTCCTAGACTTCACGGATATCAGATTTTGACAAAAGATCGTGGATTTGAAGTAACGCAATTTAAGTATGTGTTACTGCTAATTAATATTTTCTTTGTGCCTAAAATCTTCGTAGAATAAATCCGAACGGACACTTATTCTCCGTAATCAAGTTCCAATTAAAATGTCTGCCAAAACACAAACTTCCCTGTTGTAATAAATGAATACAAAAGTTCTCTTCATTCTGCAAATATTTATTCTAGATATTTCCAAAACTAAAATAAATGCTGAAAGTAGGAAAGAGATAGAAGGGGATAGGCTGGGCTTTTCCAAAGTTTTCCCAGCAATAAGTGTTTTAGGATTCCCGGGACGGTGTTTGATGGAGCCCTGATGATCTCTGCCTTCTTGCGAACAATGACTTCGTCTCAACTTTTCAGAAACTTTAGTGATGAGAACTTTTGCCTGTTGTTCGAGTTTTAAGAAATAACTTCTCCCGACCTAGCCATAAATCCGTGCACTCCAAGAAGAACCACTTATTTGAAAGGAAGGATTTTTCAGGAATAGCTTTTACTGATCCATTGACACAAGTCGCTTATGGATGAAACAGCCACAGAAAAGAGGTTTTCTTGACAAAATGTTAAACTTATTTTCTTTATGAGAACGTGATTTATACACGAAGAAAGTTTTGATGAATTTCTTATTCACTGAAGATGTTTAGATCCAATCAAACCTTAGAGAAATGTAGGCCACCAGTGGATAATACTGTACAATAATGCATATATTGTATAAAGCGAAGATTTAAATTCGTAAATATATGAATATATTACAAAGATGTATTCTTTCTTAAATTAATAATATTATTTAGCCACTGTTGAAGGGATATTTTCTTGAGAGAGGTGCCTTCACATGCTTAAATACATATTTTATAACGGTCATATATATATATATATATATATGTATGCATATATGAAATGTATGTGTACTACATATCGATGTCCGCGCGCACACATCATCTCCTGTTTATTAACGTTTATCAAAAAATAGTTAAAGACTATATCAGGAATAACAAGGATCTTATTTTTTTTTTTTTTTTACATCCATCTACTGAGGACGGATTTTTTCATCCCTTCGACAATGTTTCACTAACAATGGTAGTACAGTGGTAGGGTCACCGATCTAGTCCTTTTTTTTCTGGTGGGCCTTAGGAGCACAGAAATAAAATAAAATAGGTTAAAAATTGCTTTATTTTATTTCTTGAGTTTGGAAAATGATATCGACATGAGTCTTTCACCAATTCATTGCTTTCAGAGAGTAGATTAAGGAAAAAAATAATCGTTAAACAATAATTTATATTTCGTCAAGTAAATAAAAAAATATGTTTACTTTTTCAAGTAAACACTATTCTACATTTGTTCAGATGAAAAGTAATATCAGACTTAAATCAGCACCTCAAAAAACCCTAACGAGGTAAATATCATCGAAAGCAAAAAATAACAATTTATCCCAGTCCTGAAGGCCTAAAAGTTTGTAAGCGAAAAATTTACGCGATGAAATGTAAACCTTTGTGCATATAATGTCGATTCCAGAACACCCCGATGGAAAGATATTATGTAACTTTCAAGCCTCGACCCTCCAAACTTGGAAATTTGAATCTATTTGGCCATATTTCAAAGAACATTTACAGTTCTTTGAAATATGGCCGAGTTTTCTTTAACAAAAGTGTTATAGGTAAGTGATTTTAAATTTAAAATTTTAAACCTCAGCGAAATTTATACAAATTATATTATAATTATAAATTATATATAATTATATTATAATTTTTTTTTTTTTTTGAATTTTGTTAAAATTTGAATATTGAGGTTTTTTAATGTACTAAAAACAAATTTGATATCCATTTAGAAATCCAAAATTGTTTTACATAGTAGACTGTATAGAAGTTATTATTTTGCCAAAATAGTCCATATACATACCTTTATAAAGTTATCCATTATAAAAGAAATATTTATTTAAATCATCGATATCATTTTCCAAACTCGAGAAATAAAATAAAACATTTTCAACCTATTTTATTTTATTTCTCAGCTCTTATAGTCCATTGGACAGAAAGCTGGGACACGTGTCGATGCAGAATAACCATAAAAAAATTGACCAGATCGGTGAGCCCACCACTGTGTCAAAATGTCAATAAAAGTTACCAAATACATAGTTTTTTTATCAGAGATCCATTATTGGTGAACCAAATATGCTCGGGGGAAAATTATCGCATACCAAATCGTCCTTTTGGAGGTATTAAATTATGAAATAATTTAATTATTAATCGTTCTATCTGATGAAAATATAAAAAAAAAACTCCTCTTGCTATATATTCCGTTAATGTATTTTGTTTGCTTATGAAATGAAGGAATCTTGAGGAGAATATAGTAACCGCTATAATATAACCCCTATGTTCACATTATTATCACCGAATTGATACTTAAATTAAAAGTAAACACTCCAAGAAAACCATTACTTGAGGTAATAAACTCTATGAAAGATTATGTAGCATTTATGAGGGAAGATAACCCCTTAAAATACCTCATCTTTTCTTCCTAGGGCATTTTTATAAAATAGATAATATTAATAAAGTAGAAGCAGATCCTCTTTAAAGTGTTATACAACAATTAAGATATATTTATAATTAATTTCAAGTTGCATTTATTTATTTATTTATTTTGGGGGTTGTATTTATTTACTTAAATTTTAACGTCCATTATAAGGAGTATTAAGTGCTCACGCCTTAACACTCACGGCCACCGGGCCTCCAATGGGGTTGTACATACTAATTATTTGGTTGCTTTTATTGATCACTCTCTACTGGTATGTTTATATTTGTCTTTTATTGATTACTTCCGTAAACAAGACATTAATAAAAGTGTCGTAACGAAATACGAAAATTCGAGCTCTTTTACAGTATTTAATGGCTCACTAAAGAGAGGAAAACCCGCGAATTATGTCGACCAGATGACGCAATATTTTTCGACCGTGTTGACAAAACATATTAGCATTTCATGAACCCTTGATTTCAAGGAAAAACAGATATTTCAAATAATTTTCGAATATAAAACTGGTCCGATTATGATGAGATTTTATTATCATATGCAATTGACGACTACGTTTACTTGAAGCAACACATGATGATGTGACCATTATATGAAGTTCCCTAAACTAAAATAGGCTTAACGTGTGAAATTATTTATGAGCTAGATTTGCGCATGAAACTAAGTGAAATTCAATGAGAATACTTCTTGAAGGAAGCATTTAGAAGAACTTTATACTTAGTTGGGATTACTTCAATAAAGGTTATCCTAGGGATGATGACATTTTCTATTTTAGACTAAATAGTAAGCAGAGCTCGCGATGTTGTTTGAACTGATTACAGAAACACGGTGAACACGGGAAAGGACAACTAGGGGTCACCCCGCCAATGTCCCTGTTTTCTGATAAGATTGTTTACAAAGTTTGCCTGTCGTATTCCTTTGCGTTTAAATCCCAGAGACAGATAAACGTAGAAACAAGATACTACTTATTTTTCCATTTTTTTTCCGCCGCATTTGCGACATTAGAACCGGGCTGTTTGTAGGTTTCCACCCTTCCTCAGGCAATTTTTCAACGGGCTCTGAAATAAAAAAAAAAAAAAACTCAACCTCCTAAAGGCGAGACTCGAACCCGCGTCTTCCGCATGAGAATCTAAGGCGTCAGCCAAAGGAACACGAGGAGATCCGCAACTGCTTATTTTTTAATTTTTATTTATAATAATTCCAAATTTCAAGATTTAATTTATAATTATCGTTATACCTATTTCTTAAATTATTATTTCTTTTATTCTGTCATTTTAATAAATTTTCGTTTATTTCATGTCTGATATCTATCGCTAAAAATTATGTACACTACTTTAAAATCCGATGTTATTTTATTGTGAACCATCTACGCCCTATATAGTGCACCTACAACATTAAAAGTTCATGCTTTTGTCAGATGCATCTTATATAGTAGTATTCGATGCACTCATAAGGCCCCTGCCATGTCAAACTATCGAATATGCAAATCGGAGAAACTAGACAACGAACATATTCTCTCCATTGGCGAAGTAATATATTGAAAAATGGTCTCTTTTGATACTGCATTTTCGGCATTAAAGGCCATTCTAAAGGCGTTAGAGTTGTGACAATTTGCGACAAGGCGCCTACAATCCAAGTCTCGAAACTGAAGAACGAGATTTTGCATATTCGATAGTATGACCTGGTAGGGACAAAATATCCTTCATTTTCCTTGTCCGCTTAGAGTGCAGAAATTATTGTTTAATATGCGTTTCGTTATGCCTGCTCGCCCTCTAGTACCAGTCTATATGACTACTTCTCCTGTATAGTGTTTCAACTCGCGAGTAGACACAACTGAAAGCGTATAGCGCAGCCTGCTATTGAGGCAGGCAAGAGCTGAGTGGTGAGCAGAAACAGAAGAGACAACTTCCTCATTAGACCAGACCAATTTGAACCAATCCTCCATGGCCTCCTCTCACCGAACTCTCTATAGCTATTCGGAACATGGTTCCCCTATAGGCATTGTTAGCAGTTTACATCTCATTTTAACTTTCTTCTCCAAGAACTTAGTCGAAATTTACTTATTGAGTCGATCGGTTTTTTTGGCACAAAACCGGGAGTTTTCGACTACACTCGACTCTGCAGACCAGTTTGTAAATACTGCAACACAACACTTACAGTTAAATAAATATTGACAGAATGTAGACAACTTGACATTCAGGAGCTCGTAAGACGACTGTGTACACATGAGGAGGTGAGGTGCAAAACTCGTTCGTTTTTTTTTTTGTTTTGTTTTTTTGAAAATTGAGATGGCATTAGATTATGAAAGCTATTTCAATGCTATTTCAATGTATGTTGAAATATAACATAAATCTGTAAACCTAAAGATGTACCTTTCGAAGGCAAAAATAAACATTTTAATCTGGCCACTCTCTCTATTTTCTATATACGCCCATGTTCCATAAGCGGGATGTCCGCCCTGTGTGGAAGGAGGAAACATGCTAATTTATAATTCCTGGCATTATGAAATGATGATAAATGTATCTCAGGATTAACTCCTTAGATCTCAACATCCACTTAATAATATACATGTGAGAGATATTCATACAACAGAAAAAAAACTATATCAAACAAATGACTAACCTTGTCTGTAAGAGGAAATATATTTCTTTATATGTCTAGCTAGTAAGATTTTTTTTTCTTGCTATCGTTTGGCGACAATTTCTTTTTTGCCATTATCACATCTGTGTTGTGGCTCCTTTACTCCAGCGAAAGTACTTCCAAATGTTCGAACAAGCCTCGAGGTTTTTTGGGTTTTTTTTTTTTTCGTGGAACTATTCCCATGCATTAGAGTTGATGAGAGAATCAGTACACTCCCGGCATCGCACCAGATAGCTACAGGCAAATTCAGCTTCAGAACTCCCATCTTGGTTTAGTGATGATAAGAGTAAGTCAAATTAATAGCAATATCTTGTCGATTAATGGACTTTTATTGCCTATACCGTATAAATAGAAGAAGAAGAAAACTTTATTAATACAAATAAGTAGAGCCCGGAAGATAGGCATTTATTTTTGGTTAAAATAGGCAGGCAAAAAGGCACTTGAAATACTGAAAATAGGCGGTACTGTAATTAAAATAGGAGTATACTGTAGGCGGTACTGTATTTTAATAGGTGTATTAGGAGTGAAGGCAAAGAGGAATCTCACTCATTATTAATGAAAATATGTATTTTAAATACTCATTCATTTCTTTATTATCAATTTATCACAGAATTAGTGTACTTACTCTCACTTTCCCTTCTTACAAGCAACAACAAGATGCTTTTTCAAAGTATCAACTCTCATAGACCTTCTAAGAAAAAATGTTTTTCATTATGGAAAAACTTCCTCTTCATTATCTTATCATTTCTAAATCCGGAATACCAGGTAATTACACCATTGTCACAGCAAAAGGGGTGTGAGGAAGGAGACGTACTTCTCTCATCCTCTCTCTTTCCTGCTATTCATTATGCTTGTGCATTCCTTCTACCAAGGAAGGCTCTGTTATTTACAGAGGGTCAATCCACGGGTTGGGAAAATAAGCTTTCGAATTGATATTTGTTACGGCAAAATGTAATTTAATTTGTGAAACATTTTTTGTTTTCGACGAACTGAAATTCGAAATTCGTTATGTGCTTTTTAAAATGTTTAAATCGCAGAAGAAAATTGCATAACGAGCAAAAAAAGGCTTTAAATATTAAAATAGGCAAAAAAGGCAAAATAAAAATTGTCTCTACACTTCCTAAATGCACGGAAACATATTTATTTCTATATGATTCTTCAATATATCCATTCAGATAAAAAAGGCATTTTGCCTAACTTCCGGGCTCTACAAATAAGTTAATAATGTTGGCTGTCGTCCTTTGTTGTGTTAGTATAATCCTCTTGTTCCGTTATCACTTTTTCTTTATTTATTGGTGAAAACAATTCTTCACAAATAACCTTATGTATACAGAAGAAGCAATTAAGCCTATGTATTTTCTTTTATTATTTGTTTAATGGGTTTTAATGGTCGACAAAGAGATTGCCCATTGAATGGTAAGGAAAATCAGCATCTCAGGATTTCGTGATTTGAACCGCGATTATTCTAAGTAAAATGTGAAAGCTACTAAGACAAACATTATTTAACTCATTACTTAAAAAATTGTAGATATGGATGGTCACTGGGAATAACTTGGTAAGTTCAAAATCTCAACTTTTCAGAGCAGCTCTTTAAGAGAGAATTTTACTGAGAAAACATGCTATTTTCGGAGATGCAAAGAAACCATAAGTGTCAGGAGATAATCGTAGGGCACGTAAGTTGCTTTGCCCATTTTTTGACTTACCAACTTATTCCCTCTGACCATCCATATATAAACCATTTCCATATCAAAATCAACCTTTTCCAAATCAAATTCCAATAATAAGGGTGAAGTTTGTTTAGAAAAAATTGAAATGGAAAAAGTTGACTTTGTTGGAAATCATTTATATGCTCAAATATTCATTTATATGTGCATAAATAGAATTGGATTTTATTTTCAAGTCCTCTCTTGAAATAATATTTACTAGATACCAAAATTGGTCTTCGTTTATATCCATAAAAAATATAAAGAATTTATCTAGCAAAAAGAATTGCTGCTAAAATCTCTAGTTCCTATAACGCCTACAAGATAGACGAACCGCTTTGTAAATTGTTATTTGTAGAGAAGTTGTATGTTATGGGGAGAGAATGATTGTAACTATTCGGCCGACCGAATCCCCAAAGCGTGTCTCGTAAATCTAGTTCACCTTAGTTCCTAGACTTCCACTGTAGATCGGACCGTGAAAGGGTTCTAGTCTAGTCTCAGAACGGTTCGGTTCTATAGAAATATTTCTTGTCTAGAAAATTTAAGTGGCTATTTCGAATGGAAGTTTATTGGCTATTAGTTTCTTAACTTTTTTTTTTTTTGTGCTTTACGTTCCTTTTCCTTTTGTTATTTTGAGTTTGTTCACTCTTAACAACCTTCGGAAAGATCTCTGGCTGAAAATTTATTCTCGAAACTAACTGGCAACATTATTAAAAAAAAAAAAAAAAAAAAAAAAAAAGCATGCCCGGCAGCCGTGAGTGCTAATGCGTGTGCACTCCTTACCTAAGGCGTGGGGTCGATTCCCGCTAAGGGTGGTGGCTTTTCTTTCGAAAAAAGAAAAAGTATCAGGCCTATCCTGGCTAGAAATGATGACATATAGATAAAAAAAAATCAATCCCGTAACAGGCCACGGGAACCTTGAGTGAGAGATACTATAGAGATATCTGATTCATGACCATACGGCAGACTAGGGAGATAGTTTGGTCTTTACTATGCTCCGGCCGCCTGATTTTCCCCTTAGCTGCTTCGACTGCTAGGGTCATTAGTACCAAGGTACCCGTTGATAGATTAATTAAAGGCTGGGTTGGCCTAGGGACGGTCAGGGAGGCCGAATCCAACCCATAAACGAAGACACTAAAAGTTAAAAATCTTTAGTGTTTGCTCGGGATTTGACCTCAGGTCCCCCAGCATAATAGTCCAGTGCTCTACCACTGAGCTAACCTCGCCCCCTGACCCATTGATAACCCGTCCTAAAAATCCTTTGTCATGTATAAGTGAACATTAAAATTTAAATATTTTTTTAAAATGAAATGTTAAAATAAACTACATACATTTAATCTCGAATGAAACGGAACCATACCTTAGAATCTGCAAGCACCTAAATTTACTCAATAATGCAATTTGTATTAAATTTTCGGATAATCACTTTACATTAACCGCGATTTGGCAACCGATATGAAATTATTTTTGAAATCAATAAATACGCAACATTTGGGAAAACGCATTGCTGCTACGATAATATAACCTAATAAGTCTAAACATTTTACCTGCAATGTTTCCTTTAGAATTGTAAGTAAGGGTTGTAAATTTTAAAGGTTTAAAAGTTTATTAACCTTGAAGATCACCAGGATGAACGTAGTCAGATTGAGAACAAACTGCTTGAGTTTTTTTTGGGCGGGGGCGTATGCTATACCATTTTTTATTATTTATTTATTTTTTTATGTCATGTCAATTGCCGTGAAATTACTATTTAAAATGGATATATAGAGGACTAAACCACGGCTTAGTCAGTCCCTAAGCTGACTAATACTCTGGAGCCTACTGGTAATACCCTATTATTCCAGTTTGCCTTGCACAATGCATTATACTCCTGGGGCTATATGATCAAATAGCCGAAGACGTAGCTGGTTCCTGGCCATTGTTTCCCAGCCATCTGTGGTATTGTCCCTCGACGGACCATAGCGATGGGCCGAAGAGGACCTAACGGTCATCTTAGTGGACTTTAGATAGACCGGTTCGGGAAGAAGGGTAGTACAGGGGTTGTCAAAGACCGGTTCTTAGGGGTGCATCTTAAGTGCGGGTGGGGGCAGCGCAAGGACATTCGTCGCTGGAAGGACGTTCCAAATGGATGCCCGTGTAAGTAATTTCTTATCATATTTTTTTATTTTGTATCTATAATAGTCCGTGAAAAATGTTTGCAAAGTGTTTAGTATCTAGACTAATAGGTTCTTCATAAACTAAAAGAATCACTCTGCCAGTCCAACCAGATATGGTTAAAATGTTACAAAAAATATATATACACACACACACACACATATATATATATATATATATATATATATATATATATATATATATACACCTAAACCGTTTACAAATTTTTTTTTTTTCCCTGTCATTATTATATTGAGCCAGGAAATTATGGGGAAAGCTTGATTAGGCGGCACTCTAAAATTTCGAAATATTTTTCTTTATGATTTCATATTTTCATGACACTAATGATAACTATCACAGAGATCTTCTTATCGTATTTCCTTCCTCTATATAGGAAGGAACATTTTGGCCACTATCGTCTTAAATGTCATAATATATATATATATATATATATATATATATATATATATATATATATATAAAGTTAACTCATATCATTTTCGATGTCTTGTAGTATCCATCAAGATATGAAAACGTTTTTCAATAATTCTTTTAAGTGTGTATCCTCAATAGCTAGCAATATGGGAGTACTAAATGGAGAGGTGTCCATCCATATCCTACCTGGAAGAGTTTGCTAACTAATAAATAACCATTCTCAAAAATCCTAGTCATTTATAAAAGGGGAACCAAAAAATAAATATATATTTATTTTCCAGTGAAAAATTGTCGGGGTTCGGTCATCATCATTTTTTTTTAAAACAGCATTTAAAAAAAAAAGTAGAAATGAATTTCCTTCATCAGTGCTATAAATTTACAATATATATATTTAATCTGTTTTATAACTATATGTATATAATACGTATATGTATTCATTGCAATTAATCCTTATTCTGACGATTTTTGTTTATAGTCCTCATGAACGCTTAAAATTCAAGCAAAATAGTTGTCAATAACACTAGCATATATAGAAAATAATCTCGGGGAGGGGGGCTGGAAGTACCTGAGGTATTTTGGGTGTAGGGAAAATTTCAAGTATTTTAGTGTAAAATGGTGGGTTTTAAGGTCCTCTGGGCACCTAGTAGACCAGGGTAAATGTAGAAGGCATTTTTCGTTCTTATAGGCTTTTTTTTACATAAAATGTTCCCACCAAACCAAAATTTCGGAGGTTGTTTAAGGAGGCCCCCCCTTAAATACGCCCATGGACAGTAAACCCCATTTTTATTTTAAATTTAGTTGTGTCTGGTTAATCACCCCGTCCAACAAGCTCTCCTGAATATTTTATATTTATATAGATTAGTTTAAGCAAATTATTCACCAATGCGGCCTAAACTAAGTATTTTGGTCAGCTTAGATCTTGTCCCTTTTACTGAGTTGACTTTGTGACAAGTGTCAAGTACTCGTTCAAGTGCTTTGAGGACAGTCCGTCCGTCCTTGTCGCAATCATTAAGCTGCCTTTGTGATAACTACTCGTCCGCGCTTAGTGGACAAGTTGCCTTCAGTACTGACTTGTCAGTAATCGCTTGTTGGGCTGTTGTGACAAGGGATAACTGCGTAGCTGATTGATGGTGGCGGAGTTTACGAGTACTAGTTAGTAAAGAGAATCCATTACTATTCACTTTTACTTACGCACTGTCGCCGGGGCTCTGACTTTCTATAGTTTAAATAAGCGCTTATGCGCTTGGTCGCAGGATGCCCGGGCATGGCATTGGTGACACACAAGGGACCCCGCCGATCGCTCTCAAAATCTGCCTATGTAGTTGCCTATGTTCTGACTGCCGAGAACCGAGTCGAACCGACCGTGCGTAAGAGGCCTATGACGTGGAGGTTGAGATACGCCGCCTGTTGAGGCCTCCGAGAGTGAGAGTGCGAGAGCCCAGCGACAGTATTGATCGAGAGGAACCAGCGAGAGTGAAAGCTGCACCCCTCTCCACCCCTCTCCACCCCTCTCCTCCCCTCCCCTACCCTCCCCTACACGTCTGTCTGGCTTGTCTGTGCCCCCCCCCCCTCCTCATCCACTCGTCTTCGCATCTCCGTGTCAATTACATCAATTATTTTAATCTTATTTCACTATGCTCAATTTCCATTTTTTATTAACTAGCTGAGGTGACCTTTGTTGAAGGTTCTATAAGGAAAATTTATATATCCCAAATTTCCCTATGTTATCGTAGGATAAAGAATGCTTATGTTAAGTAGCTTTATATTTTTGCGTGAAAGTCGAAAGTGTTTAATGATGATACTAGAAATGCCGTTCCGTAAGAACAATGATGTACCTAAAAAAAATGTGACAGATACAAATAAGTCCATAGACACTATCAGGGACGTGGCCGTAATTGTATTTCTACTCAGGACCACCAGAAAAAAAAATCGTCAGAACAACAGACAGAAAATTTGCATTGTAGAACAACGAACAATTTTTAAAGAAACAATGACGTAACTGGACTTAAGGGTTGAGATTAGGGTGATCCTAATCCGTGGTAAATGAAAGTAAAGTATATATTCTACTTACACACAATATACCAGTATTTTCTGTCTCTTACACACTTTTCAATTATACGTTTTATACAAATGCAAAGAGCTTCTCTACTTTCCTGCAAAATCTTCAATTTTAAGATTTCGGAATTTCGGAATGGCGATATAAAAAGTCCGCCGCGAGGAGCTCCCTAGTTTATCACGTATTCCTGAAGAATGTGTTTAAAATAACATATATAATTACAAATTATGCATAAATAATAGTCTTCTATAAACATTTGCCAGGCTAGGGGTTTTCAAATCTAAAATTTTAAAGAGCTTTCAGTCTTCAACCATCAAACATACTATAACATAAATAGTTGTACTCTATTATATTTGTAGCCTCAGTGGCTGTGAATGCTCAGGCGTATAGTCTTCTTGCCTAAGGTCGTGGGATCAATTCCCACTAGGGATGGTGGCTTTTCTTTCGAAACGGTTAGTAACCTGTAAAAAAACCCGTCCCTAAAATTTTTGTAAGTGGCCGTTAAAATTTAAAATAATTTTTTATTTAATTTAAAAAAAGTTCTTATTTAATTTTAAATACTCTTTTATTTAATTTTGTTCTGTTGTAAACGCAAAATTCATTTAATTTTGTCTGTAGTAAACGCAAAATTCTTAAGAACCGATTTTGCTTCTTTTTTTTTAATATATCTTCCTCATTAGTCGGGTTTTATATACCAAATTTCGTTAAAAGGAAGTAAAAATTTGCTCATAGTGTGAATAAGGTCAAATTTTACTATTAATTAATACTTTAAGTAAGTTTTAGGATGTCTAGGGAGAAAACATGTTTATAAGTATGGCTATTAAGAATTTAAATGCCACAACATTTTTTAAACATTAAAAAATGTGTTGATTTGTACATTCATTCATTTCATGTAGGTAATTATTTTTGCTCATCGAAAATATAAGCTGTAAAAGAAGGAGCTCAATGCGTCAGTTTTCCGTTTTTCTGGATCCCTAATAGTTGCTGCAATTACTTTGATGGAGCTTGAAACAATGTTTTTCGTTCATTCAAAAAGCTTTTTTTTCTTTTTTTTTTTCTTAAAAGAACCTAAAAGCTTTGTACTGGAGACAGGATTAATCTGAGAGATCCATTAAGGTATTAAGCATGCATTCTCCTGAGATTTTTCACTTCTATATAACACCTACCAAAATATGTCCTTTGAAAGGATAATGATTCATTTTAATTATGGCCTAAAGCTAATGTTTACAAACATTCATCAGTAATTCTTACTATACTGCATATCATATCAAAATTAAAATGCTCCAGCAGCATTGTCATTGTTAATATTTGATTTAATTTTTAATCGTTGAATTATTTTAGTTAATATACAAGGACATTGATTTATATATATATATATATATATATATATATATATATATATATATATATATATAGTACTGAGCATACTCCCTAGTGTGCCGTATGATTATGAATCAGATACCTCTATAGTATCTGCTGCCCCTCAGGGCCCTCTGGCCTGTTGCAGTAGTGATTCTTTTTCTTTCAAGCCAATACATCTGCCCCATTCAAAACATATTTATTAATAAAACATTCAACATAAAAGATACACTAACAACACACAGAAGATGGGGCCAATAAGACAAACTGTGAAGTTGATGAAATGTCTTAACTGATGGAAGCTATCATAATAAAACAATAATTGAACCAAAAACATTAACGAGAATTTAATTTGGCAGCATTTTTATTTTCATTTTTTTGTAATATTAGTTTTTTTTTTTTTTTTTTTTTTTTTTTTTTTTTTTTTTTTTTTTTTTTTTTTTTTGACATCTATAGATTTATTTATTTATTTATTTTGTTTATTTTTTTTTACATCTAACAAATAAAATAAATATTTATTTATTCCACTTTAATGTATTGCATTTTGGCAATCCTTTATATATTCAATTTCTGATTACAGGGGTTGGGATTGGTTGGTACCTAATCATTATATCTAGAAAACCAATATAGTTTGCTATAAAAATAGCACTGAACAGTTTTTAAAAGTTATTAATTGAACTGATTTGTATTAATAGGGCAAAAATTGATTCAGTTTTTAATAGTTCCTCATTTGCTTTTGGCAAGGCTGATCAAGAACACTTCCTGCCTTAGTTACTTTTTCTAACATTCTAACTTCAATCATTTATTTTTTAATCATATTGTCTGTGTTTGAATAATTTTACCTATTTTACAGTTTTTAGGAAAATCTTTGCTTCTCTTTATATAAATTTATTATTACCCTACTGACTTTATTTAGTTAAATACTTGCTTTCTTCTAAATTAATAAGGTATAAAATATATTATTTGTCTTTGTCTATATGCTCTTTATTTACAAGATAATATTAAAAAGTAAATAAGAAAGGTTTTTAACGTGTATATTTTTAGGAGTAAAAAAACGTATAAAAATAGACCTATCAAGAACAAAACCCACAATCTTATCAAATAAAATTAACTGAAAGAGTGGATGGTTACTTTTGCATTAATATGCTTATCAGAATTGAATTTATTGATAAATCGCAAAAATAAATAAAACTTTCTTATCATTGTCTGGCAGGTTATTAATTTTCCATTGTTTGGATTTCTTCAGTTAATTTCTATTTGTTGAGTTTTGGTTTTTATCATCTCAGAATTAGTATCCGGGGAATATCAAATTTTTGAACATTCAAATTATTAAGAAGAAAATATTTCATTTAAGATATTGTTTGAATCCATTCTTGATTTAACGAATTATCTCTTGGGGGATCAAGAGTCGGTAAGACCTCTCTTCAGTCTCTAATGATTCTCTTTAATTGTTAATTATGGACCATTGTTAATCGCCAGGGGGCATGAACTGAAGATTATCTCATAGTGTAGTGTCTTGCGTTCGGAGGTCAGAATTAGTCAGCCTGGTATTAGCAATAGAAAAATTAGCTTAGATGGAATTCCAAAATGAGAAAGGAAACTGCCAAGAAAAATGTAAAGCCTAATTAATACTGAAAAATAAACTTACATACTTTGAACAAATAAGGAAATAGAAGATTAATCACATTAAGTACAAGAAACAAAATATTAAAATTCTGCGTGTGCATCAAAAGAATGGATCTTTTGAGACTAACAAAGCAAATTGTGGAATTTTTTGGAAATCAAAATAAGGCAAAATTAAAAATAATGAAATGTTTTGTGGCAGTAAAAGATTTAAAATCAGCAGGTATAATATAAACAGACATTTCAGAAAGAGGCAGTCAGACAAAAAATGTTAGATTATAAAATCAGTTTAGCAGCTTGGTCTGACGACAGACACAGAGCTCATTCAGAACAAGTGAAGCAGTTCTTGGCTCAAAGAAACTCAAAATTTTCAAAAACTAATGTGTTAATTCTATTCTGCTTGACCATACTGGGACCAAAAGTGAATAATCATTATAAAATATACTATATATGTTCATATATATTTCTCAGTAAAGCAATTGACCATTTTATGTTTACGAACATACACAAAACTCATTATGATACATTTTTTTTAATAAAATAAAATAAGAAATTGAGAATTTTTTTAATAATTATGTATAACGTTATGTGATCAATGTTACAGATGCTAGCGGTGCCAGGAGGCGGAGGACTGGGTGCGGAGAGGGACAGGCAGGTCCGCCTCCGCTCAGTCTCGACCGACCTCGAGCTAGGCCTTCCCCCTTCGATACCATTGCCAGACGGAGAGGAGCTACCCTATGGATCCTCAAACAGGCTCCATATCAGGGACTCTCAGCAGGTAATACTTCACATTGTAATAACTTTTGTTCTCAAATAAACATAATACTGTTTTGTTATTTTTGATTTATGTAATAATGTGCTCCAACTTGGGATCACAAAACAATGGTTATTAGGAATATTGAATTACTATTTAAAAATGTCAGTATTTTGTATAAAACTTGGTAAATTAACAAGGTTAAGCTTATGTGGGTACCAGGACTTGAGAGCACTGCTGAATAGGCGGATGAACTTGCTAAAAAGGGATCATTGAAACCTTTTCAGGGTCCTTAGCCCTTTTATGGAGCCTTGCAAAGCTTTGCTTGGAAAGATATTGCCTGAGAGCAACAGTAAATACTGGAGCTGTGGAATACTAGGCCAGGCCCAATAAAGATAGTTGATCTTACAAACAGTTGCGTAGTTTGATATGTGACTAATAGTGGAACCTATTTGTCAATGGTGCCTTAAAGGTATCCTCACCGTACATACCTGTGAGTGTGAGGCATTAGCTTATAGAAACCTGATGCATTTCGGAAGGACAATCATAATACCCCAGAAAATAGCTGAGGGTACTTCCGAATAGCTCATGCTTAAGAGGAGCTGCAGTTTTAAGGGAGAATGAACAGGGAACACACTACTCACTGTAGATCTAGGGTAGCCACAGTGTTCAAGGGCTTTATTATTATTATTATTATTATATATTATTTTTCCTGAGTGTATTACCTGCAATCCTGGGCTTTTGAAGGTTCCAGCTCAGAAAGAGTTTATTAAAATAAAATAAAATACTTAGAAATAAGAACGAGATTTAATTGGATTCATTATAAACTAGAGCTTATCGAAGTTATCAAGAATGATGAACATTACTCCCAACTCCAAGATTATTTGCATATCAGCATGTAACAAGCTTTAGTCATGACCTAACTGCCTGAAAACGGTGTGCGAAATACCAAAAAGAAGTAGTTTTTTTTACGATTTATCAACATGTAGGCTGACCTATCTATAGGTGGCAGCCCTTCCTAAGCATCCACGGTGGAGGAGAGAATCCTTTCCCGGGCCCTGGAAGAAGGGGTTAGCCACTGAACCACGGGGAGACCCACCAAAGCAACTATAGCTTGTTCAGATAGACGGAAAAGTTCAACTCGGTCAGCGCAAAATTTTGTGGGAAATATTCCTAATGGTTCCACCATTTGCAAACTCCCATTTCAAGGAACAACACAGTATGTGAAACATTATAAAAACTGAGGGGTCTCCCGTGGTCTAATGGCTAGCGCCTTGGATTCATAAGCGGGAGATGGTGGGTTCGATTCCCAACCTCCGGCAGGAATTTTATCATCCCACGGCTCGCTGGTAAAATTCCTCACTGCACCCTGGATGTCGGCGCTAATGACCTAGATGTAGATGCGCCGTAAAAAAAAAAAAAAAAAAAAAAAAATTATAAAAACTGATTATGTCTCGTTTAAGACTAGCGAAGGCTTTGAGAGTTCAGATAAAGGAAATAGTGTCTAATATTCATCAATACTTAGCCCAAGCTAAGACTAAAAAATATTTTAAACCTCCTAGTGATAAGGTTATAACAGAGAGAATTTTTACCGCCAATTTCTTGCTTGGGGAATATTGCCACGCCCTTTTCCCTCCAATCTATTTGAACAGGCTATAGCTTGAATTGTTTTTAGCGTTAGCTTTGGCTAAATACTGATAAATATTAAACACCATCTCCCTTGCCTGACCTCTCAAAGCCTTCCCTGGTCCTAAACGAGACATAATCAGTTTTTATTGAGTTCAAAGTAGCTTGTTGTTCATTGTAATGGAAATGTAAATGGCGGAACCGTCTGGAAATATTTCCCTCAGGATTTCGAGCAAGTGGGATTACAACTATTCCATCTAACTGAACAGGTTATAGTGTGCTCACTTCTGGTCTGTCTGGCCACTTTCAATCTCTTGTATGGCCTGAAGGGCCGAGATTAGCTAAATATTTAATTTTTTCATGTTTTGTTAAATTATTGCCTTATTGTCACTTGAAGAAAATAGTGAATTAAAAATAATAATACAAAAATAAAAACATCTAAATAAAAATTTTTTTTTTATTTAATTAACAATTATTAATAATGAGTATATTGAAATCAACGATTTTATTCTTTTCAAGTATTCATCTTTCAGATATTGACATTTAGTGTATACACTTCATCGATTAAAATCGGCTGATTGTTTGATACCATTGTTTGTAGATTTAAGCAGGACATAGCCCTGGTAGTGGAAGGTGTACTTGCTTACTTAGGCTGTACTTAGCTTTAAAGAATGCTCCTCATAAGGCACTAAAAGTACTAAACTTGTTAAGCTATGATTAATTATTCCCTTTTAGTTCTTTTTTTTATGTAAATGAAGTAGTTAGTAAGTTGAAGGTGAGAGTGGGGAAGGACCAATGGATTCTTGAAGTAACAGGCAGGAGTTGCTTCCAAAAATTGTTTAAAACATTAACTTATACTTGCTACGTTTGAACCTGTTTAGTTTCATCAGGCATCTACATAAAATAAAAGTTAAATGAAGAATAAGGAGGAAATTTCTCGTATGTCACTTTTGGGAAGCAACTCCTGTCAGTTACGTCAAGAATGTAGTAGTTAGGTTCGTATAATCAAAACAATTTAAAAAAAAATAAACAATAAATTGTAATATTTTTTTTTTATGGTGCATCGACATCTGGGCCATTAGCACCATGTAATATTATATCTCATTAGTTTTAGACATGTTTCTCTATAAAAAAAATCGACTAGATGATGTGCCATTATCAAATGACCCCTCAAAAACAAAATAAACTCGTAACACTTTGCCCTCATGATAAAATTCTCTAGATATTGCATCACTCAGCATTCTTATTTCTTTATCCATGAATCTGCTTATAGAAAGAACATATTTATATTTCTTTCTTTGTAACTTTTGATAAGTTTGGAAATCCTACTTGCATATTATTGTTTGCTTAAAATTGTCCTAATTTAAAATTTTTCATTTCCTGATTTGGTTTACAATATGATAAATTTGTTAAGGACATTGATAAAATAGTTAAAATAAATGTGAAGCTATCATTCTGAAATAAAACAGTTCAATTGTCTTTAGTACTTCTATAAATAGGAACAGACACCTGCATATTAAATTAAGCTTGTTGATACAAATTTGGAGTTAAGGTCCCCAAGTGTTTCCTTCACCTCACCCATTTATAAGAAAAAAAAATGAAATTTTTGTGTATATATATGTCGATCAGAGTTTGTTAAAATGGCATCAGTCACTTGCCCCAAATTCTCGATAAATCAAAGAAAACAGTCCAGTTCCTGAATACTAATCAATCATATACATCCAATATTTTAAAGTTAATGGCCACATTTTACCCATTTAAAGAGCTTATATTTATTTATTTTAGACAGGATTAAAACTTTTAAAAATTTGTTTAAAAATAACACGAAGAATTAACTGTTTTAATTAATTGACACTGTAGAATTTGTCAACTATTTTAGTTGAGTTTATTGCAAATTGCCTCCATACTAAGCTTACTCACAGGTCCTATGGTGGAGAGGCATACAAACATTATTTGAGTAAGTCTGTCAATCATTGGTTATGCTTCGATGTTGCCTCATGAGAGCGTTCAGTTGCAGAGTAAAAGAGAGATATTAAGACTAACTTTTGCTTTTCTTTTGATGGTGTCCTTCCAATGTTTGAAATTTTTTGTACAAAAAACTTGCTCAAGAAAATGTTGACTATCTTTTCATGGTGATATTATTCAATAATTACAGGACGCCTTCCTAACACCTCCCAAATGTATTCAATTAAAATTAATTCCTACTAAACTTTTAATTATAATTTTAATTCATAAGCAATTAATTTAATATGGTTTACTCCCAAAAATGCAATAGTATCAAAACAAAGGATTAATAGTTTGTTAATGTTAGTATATGGATTTGTAGGAGAGTGAGATCTACCAGAAATGTATCCGAGCGCCACCGAACAGGACGGTGCTGGAGGGGGAATCACCTCCTCCGTACAGGTCAGCATCTGCAGGGGCCCTCTCTTCACCACCGCATGACTGGACTGTCATACGGTCAAACTCTGTATCAAACAGGTAAAACTCTTCTATCGTTTTACTATATAAATATCCCCTTCCCTTATTAATGAAATATTACATTTGTCCCTAATCTCCAGAAGTGATTTTTTTTTTTTTTTATCTTTGCATTTTGGCTTAAGGAATTGTTATTGTAGCTGCTCCCATACTGTTTATGTTTAACAGATATATGTATGTATCACTGTTTTTAATAAAACCTTTCCTGTGTGAATATGAGGCATTGCAGATACGAAGGGCGAACTCAACAAAAGGTAGTTTTGAGGAAAATGCTTTTGAATATTTTTTCCAAAAGGTCGAACTCCAGTAGAGTATATTCAAAACATGTTTTTGTTGTGGGATGTCTCATTGTTCAAAATATATAATAATTGAGGAATTAGTGTGAACTTCACTTTTAACGAAAAGAGCATTTTATTTATACCATCCAGTGGAGTGTTGTGTTTGCCTTTGGTATCCGCTTTCCTATGGCAGTTTCCAGCCAGCTTTCTCCATTCTCAATTTATTTTGAAAGGGATAGAAGGGTGAACTCAACATGAAAAATATACCTGTAGATTCTCAGAAGCGTGTAGATTCGGATGACAGGGAAAACCAAATTTGACCGGATATTGAGTTTGCCCTTTGCATCCGCAACACCTCATGTACATTCATATATATATATATATATATATATATATATATATATATATATATATATATATATATATATACGTGAGGAGAGCAGCAAGAACTGATCCTGTTGACTGTTGCTGCATCACGATCTAGCAGTGATCAATGAATCAACTTCCACTCATAGCTGTGTTGAGCCTTAAAATTTGAAAATAAAGCCAATACATTCGCACAAAAAGTTTTATTGAACGTTTATGATCTAATGCCAATGATGGC
The DNA here is from genome assembly GCA_946811695.1 of Gonocerus acuteangulatus. Taxonomy (NCBI): domain Eukaryota; kingdom Metazoa; phylum Arthropoda; class Insecta; order Hemiptera; family Coreidae; genus Gonocerus; species Gonocerus acuteangulatus. The sequence continues at coordinate 62,311,542 of OX328128.1, forward strand.
ATGGAGTTTGATGAGAAAAAATATAGCCCACCATAAATGTGCTATGATGTGGAAATATTTATTTAAAAAAAAAGTATTAAGTAGTGTTTTGTTCAAGTTTTATAAATATCTAAATTAACTAGACAAAACTTTTAACTCTTATATTTTACTGATTCCAGGTCACCCCCCACAGTGCAAGTTCCGGCTGGGAAGAGGCTTTCAGCACTCACAATGGTTCCTTGCCTGGTGGACACCACGACACCCCCAGCAAAACCTAAGGCCACTTCGACGGATCCTTCGCTTCTTTGATCCGTTAATGCAGCTCCCACGGCTGGGGCGGACGTTCGTTTATAGTTGTATAAATTTATCTAAGCATATATTCCATTTGTTCAATGTGATTCGTTTCCTCATGCTGTGCCCGGCAATGACTGACTCCAGTGCGCTAATCGTATCTTCCCTAAGGACGGGAATAAAGACATCTATTTTATTATGTGAAGTGAGACGTTCCTGATTACGGTATAGTGAAGTGAGTGATTGTACGGCGGATTACGAAAAAACGAAAATGATTATGTATAAAAAGACTATTATACTATATAATAGGTCGAAACGATTTTTATTTATTCGACGAATTGTAGCTAGTGCAAATTGTAAATGTATTATACCCCAAGCTCCTTGGCTGCTCCTATCCTCATCCTGTGTGATTCTTAGATCTATCTCGCTATCGGAGAAAACAGTGAACTCTAGTTAAATTTGATATTTATATATAATTTTGTTTTCCCTACTTTATCCTTCATATTGTTTTTAAAAAGCATGTATTATATTATAAATATATAAATAAATATATATAAATATATAAATAAAAATATATAAATATTAATATAGTTATACTTGAAGAGTCTAGAGATAAGGAATATTATAGACACTAGACAAATAATAGCACCCTTGTGATCTTCTAAGAGGGTGCAGTTTTATTCATTTATACATTTTCTTTCTTTTTTTTTTCCTGTAAAAAGAATGGTAAGAATAATCAGCATCTCAGGATTTCGTAATTTGAACCGCGATTATTCTAAGTAAAATATGAAAGCTACTAAGACAAAAATTATTTAACTAATTACATAAACTGTGGCTTTATTGGGGTGGTTTTTAGTGGGATTGCTATTAAATGAAAGAATTTTACACTTTATATTTTATACTCTTCTATAAAGGCTTTATATAAGCGCAAATGCATACACATATACATATTATTTTATATTTGTAAGTATATGTGTTTATGAAGAAAACAAAAATTGTGAAAACAATAGCATTTTAGACCCTCTGTCCCTTAACATACTTATCCTTTCCTTGTTCTCAACAAATTAAAAATCTTTCTCCATTCGTGTAGTTCCATTAGGCTAAATAGAAAAAAAAACATTAAAAAAAAGAAAAAAAAAGGAAAATTAATAATGAATATCAGGTTAAGGTCCATGAGACCTGTAGAAATAAATAATGAAACTTTCATTCGTCTGTGAACACTTTAATATCACTTTACAGACAGTATTTGTTGTTATTAGGTGGAATTGTATTTGTAAATTGTAAATGTAATTTCTAAAAAAAAATTAATATTTCATATGAAAATACTTGTCGACGAAAATAAGGGACATTGGTGGGTTAGCTCTAATTGAAATGTGTAAACAAACTACAGACCATAAACACATTGTAAAATACATATGTTATAGGATTTAATGAATAAATATAAATATTTATGTTCTATTACTCATGTTTTTCACTTGTTTCTGAAGAACAAGGATGTTAGATTTCATTAGTTAATTTTGGTTTTCAGTTGTCGATTCCAAATGTTTATAACTGTTAATGGCTTAATTGGAAAGTGTTAATAAAAACCTTGTTTTATTTATTAATCATAGTAAATATTTATATTTATCTATTTTCCATTGATAAGAAAAGGCAAAAGCTAGAGACTTTGAAAGATGTTCCCCAAAAGGATTTTAATCTAATGTAAATGAAAATCTGTTAAAGCCTAGCTCTTTTAAGGATCAGTGTCATTAAATTGAGTTGTAAATGTAATTTTTAAATGTTATGTGTTTCAATTTAAAATTTTAAGGTTATTTAGAGGTATAAAAACAATTTTAAAAATATTACTAAATTAATGATTATGTCAAAAAAATGGTACTTTGTAAATATGAACTTTGTTTTAGGCTGCACATTATGTCTAAGGTTGACTGAATGTAAATACAGAGCACAATAAAAAAAATTTTTTTTTAATAAAAAGTGAAAAAAAATTGACTCTAATACTGACAACTGGCAGAGCTGTGCTGACAGAGGGGGACACGAAGCTCAGTAGTATCTCTCCTCTTATAGATTACTTAACAAGATTTATTGCTTCTGTAAGCAGTAAATTTATAGGATGAAGTACTTGTGATAAATTTACGCAGACTGTATCAAAATATATAACTTTTCCAGTTGATTATATATTTAGATAAGTAATAAATATGTATTATTTATTGTGTACAATTGTGTGCACTTTGTCATTTAATTTCTTTGTTAATTTTTTATTTATTTTTTTTTTTTTTAACTTTTTTCTTTTGATATTGTTTGCACTTGTGTTTCTATGAAATTTGTACAAGGTTAATGGTTTGTATTAGGGTTATCAGACCACAAACTGTTTAAACAAAAATATGTAATTTTTATTTTGTGAATATTGTATGTATCAGTTTAAACACTACAAATCTTTATAATATGTATGATAAAAAAATATTTATACTTATTTGTGTATATTCGTGGTGTGTTTGTGTGTATGTATATATATATATATATATATATATATATATATATATATATATATATATATATATATGTGTGTGTGTGTGTGTGTGTGTGTATATATATATATATATATATATATATATATATATATATATATATATATACGTGTGTGTGTGTATATATATATATATATATATATATATATATATATATATACACACACATACACATACATACATAAACCCTACTATTATTTTTTGAAGTGTCATTTAGTGACTCTTCATTGATTATTGATTGGACTTTGTACAGAAGTCTGGTAGCCCTAAACTATCAAATATGAAGTCAAAATAGCAATTGACACATGCAAAAATAAAAATTTACTTGAGAAAGCTAATTAATGTGAGATAGCCATTCTACAAATAATAAGGGAAAAAAGTAAATAAAAGTAATGTTTTATAAAAAAAAAAAAAGGTTGTTAATTTTTGTCTCCTGTTTGTAGAAAAAACACATTTTCATTTTACCTTTAACTATCTTTAATTTTACTAATTTATACATTTCTTCATGCACTCCCTTTTCTGGAGTCACGTTTCTTGATAAGCCACTCAGTTGACACACATACACCAATGTGAATGTATCCTGCATAAATGCATTTTAAACTAGGTAAAAGTAAGTATGAAGTACTTAGGAAGTTTAGACTCCTAACTCTGGTACATTAACACATTTAATGCTCTTCCTAATAACTAGAAAATTTAAGTGTATAATTCAAATATATATTTCTTTATATTATGATTTAATTTTTCCATTCCTGAGTAAGAGCTATTTTACTATTTAGCTGAGAACCGATTTACTATACCATCCTGTATATATATATCCCCAAAAAAACATAAATGTGAAATAGAGGCCAAGTTCCTGTCCCCACAAAGAAACGCTCCCTTCCTCAAAAATATGCCCCCCCTAAAACCCCCCAAAAACGCCTCACCATTCTACACTCCAAAAAAGTAGTATCAGTTGGTGTTTTTATTCAACCAAAAATATTTGCCAATACAAGAGATGATACAAGAAAGAAATGTCCAAGTCCATTACTTAGAAGCCCTCATAGTTACTTACTATGAACAGTAAAGACACTTCAACTGCCCTTTAAAAACAACAATAAAAATACTTATATCCAGTTACTAAAATATCACTTTCCTCAACCAGGTATATTCTTAAACTTGGCAATGTTTAGTTTTTCTCTAAAGATAATTTCGGCACAAAAAAAACATTGCCAAGTTTAAGAATATACCTGGTTGAGGAAAGTGATATTTTAGTAACTGGATATAAGTATTTTTATTGTTGTTTTTAAAGGTCAGTTGATGTGTCTTCACTGTTCTTAGTAAGTAACTATGAGGGCTTCTAAGTAATGAACTTGGACATTTCTTTCTTGTATCATCTCTTGTATTGGCAAATATTTTTGGTTGAATAAAAACACCAACTGATACTACTTTTTTGGAGTGTAGAATGGTGAGGCGTTTTTGGGGGGTTTTAGGGGGGGCATATTTTTGAGGAAGGGAGCGTTTCTTTGTGGGGACAGGAACTTGGCCTCTATTTCACATTTATGTTTTTTTGGGGATCTCATTTCTTTTTTCTAAGTATTAAATAGAATTTAGTTGCCGCATACCTACTGGCTTGTACTTCATATAAAACCAGGGTCTTTGGATTCTGCATAAGGTTCTCCTTACAGCTTGATATTTGATACCAATAATCAGCCTAGATACATCTAATCACTAGACTAGAAAAGTTAGAAGCTCTTCCAGATGACATTACTCTAGAGGACAAATTGATTGCTCTCTTAACTAAACTATTACACTGTAAAACACAGGAACCTTATCCCGAGGATAAAGATCACAATAGGGAAAGTGCAGAAGGCCTTCAAGAAAAATATAAGAACAAAGACGATACATTCTGGGTTTGTGATCCTAAACTTCGTAATTTAGATAGCTCGACTTTGAAAAACTTCACACACACATACATGTTGAGTATCTGCTTTGAAGTATATTTTGCAGTGAACCCCTACGACTTTATTTACTACATTTAAGAAAGAAGTCACAATTGTTTTTGTTAAGATGCGTCGAAATGTTTTTTAAAACATCAAATATAGGGTCTCCTTACCAAGACGATTCATTTGATACCCCACATGATGGGTTTCTGAAGGAATGATGGCATTTCGATAGAACAAAAAGTAGAAAACGTCATAGGTAATATGACACTCCCGTATCAAGACCTACCTGCGTGACAAGTTTGGTTAAAATAGGCCAAACGGTGTGAATTTGTATAAGGAACAAACATACAGACAGACAGCTGAAAGACCTTTTTTAACTAGCCTAGTGCATTCCCCGGACCAAGGCCTACATGTGTGCCAAGTTTGGTCAAAATAGGTCAAATGGTGTGAATTTGTATAAGGTACAAACATGCAGAGAGACAGCTGATAGACGATTTTGACTAGCCTATGACACTACCCGGATAAAGACCGACATGTGTGTTAAATTTTATCAAAATCGGTCAAACGGTGTGTATTTGTATAAGGAACAAACAGACAGACAGACAGCTGATAGACAATTTAACCTAGCCTATGATTCTCCTCGTATCAAGAGCCATCTGTGTCCCAAGTTTGGTCAAAATCGGTCAAACGGTACGGATTTGTAAGAAGAACAAACATACAGACAGACAGCTGGTATAAGATTTTTACGGAGCCTATATGCGTCTAATTGTTTCTTAAAACATCTAATAATGGTTCTTCATACCGAGACAATTCATTTGATGCCCCACATCATGGGTTTCGGATGGAATGATGGGTTTCCGAAGGAAGTACAAAACTGGCACGCCCCCGCCCCGGAAGCGGAGTCAAACACAACTTTTCGCGATTTTTCGATTTTTTCCTATAATAACGTCCTCATATCTATCTTCATGCAAAATTGCAAGTCTCTAGCATCATGGGAAGTGCCTAATAATTTTGATGAGTCAGTGAGTGAGTGAGTGAGTGAGTGAGTGAGTGAGTCCTATAAATCCCGATTTTCGATCGCTTATATCTCAGAAACTGTTCGATGTAGAATTATGAAAATTTCCAGTTTTACTCACATCTAGTAGTATAATACCTGTGTAAAATTTCATAACTTTATCTTTACCTGGTTGGAAGTTATGAGAGGGTAAAAATCGGCTCTAAGACCGCCTGTAATATACACACAGTAAGCTTAGGCCGGAACTTGGCCTGGCGCACTACCGTGCGCCTAGATAACTACTAAATCGTTCAGATATCAACATTTTTCATAGAGGCAGAGTTGTAGTTCTCGTCGTGATCTACAAGTTGGTGCCCTCGGAAATCAGAAAATAACACTTCTAAGGGTTCAAATAGGCCTTTGAAGGGAAGGGTTTCCTCTTTACCCATATTTTGTATTGTATTTTTAAAATGTTCGAACAAAAACAAGGAAGAACCATGCAAACGGGGTTTTGAACGTCAAGTAGTTCTATGTAAAAAGACATTTTCATTTGCATGTATTCCTCATCTGAAATTCCAAAAAAGGGACTCTAATTTATTTAAATAGTATTTTTGTTAAGGGAGGGGCAATTCAGCTTACGAGAATGTGTTCAGCACTCAACAAAACGATTCCCATTAGTGTAAACTAAATATAAAATACATAAAAATGTCTCAGGAATGGTGAAATGGTTTTCAAAACTACATTCCAAACTTTTCCAGAGTATTAGGAGTTATTAGTTAGCTCCTATTCATGTAACAGGTCATAAGATTTTAGACAGGCAGATACTATAGAGGTGTCTGATTCTTAGCACGCTAGGATAGATAGTATGGTCAGTACTAGACGCCTGTTTTGACCTTCCTGAGCACGATTAGGCTGTGTAAACATAGAGATGATCTGGGAACACAACTCAGACTACCGAATGACGATACTTGAAGACAACATCTTTCACTGCATACCCAAGTGTCTCAGGTCATCTAGAACATGTCTACTAGTTAGTCCCTACAATCCTAATGCTCTGGAAAATTTGCTCGCTTATATCTCAGAGATAGTTGTCAATTGTTAGCTCCTACGACCTCCTCTTGTCCTAATATTATGTAAAACTACATCACTTATATCTCAGGAATGGTCGTCAGTTGTTAGAAGCACTTGCAAACTCTCCTCCTGAAATATGCCAAAAATGGTATGGGTTGTGCAGAAAATTAAACTCCCTCACCATACTATTGTGAGGAAATAATTAAAAATTCATGGCCACCTCGCGTGCGCAAACACCAACACTTTTTTTTCAGTTTAGTCATTGCTAAAGCATATTTATGCTAAACTCTTCTCCTCTGAAAATTTTTATCAGGCATGGTAGTCAGTTCTCAAACAAAGTTCTCTTCCATCTTCTGGACAAAAAAAAAAAAATTGTGAAATTTCTTGAGTATTAGGAAAGCAGGAGTCAGTAAGAGCTTTCTATTTTTTATATAAGCTCCTAATAATACTCTGGACAATGAGCAAGTTGAACGGACATTTCTTGAGTATTAGGAGAGTAGGAGTCAATAAGAGCTCCTTTCTAATTTTTTGTAAGCTCCTATTAACAACTCCTCTTCTCCTAATACTCTGTACAATAAGCAAGCTGAACTGAAATTTCTTTAGTATCAGGAGAGCAGGAGTCTTTAAGAGCTCCTTTCTAATTTTTAATGTAAGCTCCTACTAACTCCTCTTCTCCTAATACTCTAGACAATGAGCAACTTTAACTGAAATTTCTTTAGTATTAGGAGAGCAGGAATCTTCAAGAGCTTTCAATTATTTTTATTTTTATTAAGCTCCTACTAACTCCTCTTCTCCTAATACTTAGGAGAAGTATATAATTCTTAAAAAATAATAATTAGTTTACTTTTATCTATCTATATACATATAAATCAGGTGTCTGTCTGTTTCACAATCCACACCATTTGACCAATTTTGACCAAACTTGGAACATGGGTAGGACCTGGTCCAGGAAATCTTATAGGCTGGGTCAAAAACGTCTACCAACTGCCTATCTGTATGTTTATTCCTTATACAATTCCACACCTTTTGACCGATTTTGACCAACCTTGGCACACAGATAGGTCTTGATACCATGAGTGTCGTAGACTAGGTCAAAAACGTCTACCAACTGCCTATTTGTATGTTTATTCCTTATACAATTCCACACCGTTTGACCGATTTTGACTAAACTTGGGACACAGTATTTCTTGATAGGGGGATTGTCATAGGCTAGGTCAAAAATGTCTACCAGCTGTCTGTCTGTATGTTTGCTTCTTAAAGAAATTCACACCAATTGACTGATTTTTACCAAACTTGGCACACAGTTAGGTCTTGATAGAGGGATTGTCATAGGCTAGGTCAAAAACGTCTACCAGCTGTCTATCTGTATGATTGTTCTTTATACAAATCCACATCAATTGACCGATTTTTACCAAACTTGGCACACAGATAGGTCTTGATACTGGGAGTGTCATAGGCTAGGTCAAAAATGTCTAGGACTCAGAGGTCAGGCGTTAGAAACTGTGAACCCTAACAGTTACAGATTTGCGTCATTAGATTTTAATATCACTTATTCAGAGTCTAATTTAGTTTTGCTTTTCTAGATGCAGAAAGTAGGTGTAGCATGGCACACCGGGTAACAGCTAGTTTTAAATAAATTACACAGGACATTTCTTTAAATTATTTAAAACAAAAATATGTATGTACTGCCATTCCTGGTGCTCAATTGTTAAGCTCTCACTAACTCCTATTCTCCTAATACTTTGGAAAAAGTCATGAATGGAGGTGAAATGGTTCTCCAGACTTTTAGCTCTTACTAAATTCTCTATAAAATGGTATTACTGTAGACAGCCCTTACTAACACAAGAGAAGAGAGAGAAGAAAAATGATTTTTGAAAAATAAAATAATAAGATTTTTCTCGTCAAGCTAATCCACTTGGAAGCTGGAAAGGTAATTGTATTTTTATTATAGAAAATATTTTTGCTGTGTTTAAAATAATTGATAGCTCTTAGTTCGCTTTTATTTTAAATAAATTAAACAGGACATTTCTTTCATTATTTAAAACAAAAATATGTGTGTACAACCTTTTTCTAATGTAACTTAAGATAATTTTATATTTTAGAAGAATAAAGACATTTTTAAATTATTTCCTGTGGAATAATAAGAACAATGTTGATAAAAGTTTCAGTGAAATTCCTGACCCTCTTGCACACAAAATAAAATGTAAAATCTTTTTTTACTCAAGTTGTACTCTCGAGTGCTTTGCCAATTACACTATTAGGCTTAATCACAGCATGGCCCACGTTAATTCCTCTGAATGAGCCAACTTTTTTTGACAGGCCGTGCAGTGTTATATTTACCTGTTAGACAATGTTACTGTAAGGCTCTGAGTACAGGATTTAAATTTATTATTACATTGCATTATACCAAGGTCGATGTAACCTGTACCGTGAGTATTATACAGTGATATAATTACAAAGAAAAAAATTAATAAATCATATAAGTATTATGAAAACTACAACATACAGAAATTGAAATATTTACAGATATACAATCAGGCACCAATTCAATATAATTAAACAAAATAACAATCTTAAACAACAACATATTTTGAAGGAATTGAAAAAACTACAAAAGAAAAACGCAAGTCCTCTACAATCTGTGTCGTTAATAATCTTAAAGGTCGATACGCATAAAAAAGAATTCAGGAGGGAAAATGAATGCTTCAAACAAGGATTAATTCTGAAAGTTATCCTTAAAGGACATGAGTCCTCCGGTAGACCCACTGTTAATTTCAATATTAACTTTCTATATTAAGAAAAATTAATACATAAAAAAATGGTGCACATCAATCTGATTGAGATAACAGAAAATTGTTTAAAAAAATAAAAATTCCTTAATCTATTTTTAAATAAATATACAAATTTACGTAAAGTAAGTGAGATACAAATACAAGGAACACAATCTCAATGACAAATGTAAGATAGAGTAAGTAGCTCCAAACATTAAACTATATAAAATATATTAAATTCAGAAGATTTCATTTTAAAAGGGGAAGAACCAAGCTTAAATTGAAATAAATAAACTAGTATTTAAAATCAAATACTTTATACAAAAAATCTCTCTTTTCTTATTTAAAACAATCAGGAACTTTAATTTGCAATGGAAAAATAATTGAACTTCATTCAGCCAAAAATATCTCAGCAATTTTTTTTTATAAATATTTTTCTCTGATTATTTACAATATATACAAACTATTGAATATAAAAATATACACAGATAAAATATGACTTGGAATCATTTAGGAATGCTCTAGTTTTCCATCTACAAAGCCTTCTGAGCTTAAAGATTTCAAATCTCTTTTCTTTGGTATTTGAGGAATGCTATTCTTGACTGTCTCTTCATCAAGTAATTGAGGCGATTCATCCAACACAGACTTTGGTTCAGTCAGAAATGAGGGGGATTTGATAAGTTCATCCAATTTATTTTCACTTTTCTCAATGCCATTTATTTGGGGTACTTTTTTTGTGTAATTTTTATTGCAGTTTTCAATGTTTGTCTTTAACTTTGAAAGTGTGGCTTCATGAGTTGTGCCGATTATATCTTCTTTTACAAGTTCTTCTATCGATTCAAGTGATTGACTCTGATTCAGCTTTACAACATGTGATAGAGTAGCTTCAGAAGGTACCAAATCAGCCTTTTGCACTTCATTTAGGTCTCGTTTTTCACGAAGTTCCTTTAAACCTCCTAAAATGTCACGTCCAACACCCTGTTTCTCAAGGACTTCATTTTCTTTGTTCTTATCCTCATCTTTTTCTTTAGTTTCTCTGTTATTAATTTTTTCTTTTTCTTTAAGATCTGCTGGGATCTTGCCTTTAACAGCCAACGGAAGAGGTATTCCTTGTGCTATTTTTTGTGTAAGAATATTTTGTGCAATTGGACGATTTTTGAGGATAGGTTTCTCAACTGTGTTATTCTTGGTGATATGTCCTTCAAGGTTAGAAACTACTCCAGTTTTCACATTAAAAAGTTTTACCGAATTGCTTTCGTTCTTAACAACATCCTTCAACTCTTTCAAAAGCTTCACACCTTCTTCATTAAGTTTCTTTTGTGCTTCTTCGTGTTCTTTGATTTTTTCGATTAGATTCTTCTTTAATTTGTCCTTTTCAAGATTATTCTTAAGACTTCCATCCGAAGTACGATTTTCATTGCCCTCGTTAGGAGTTTGGCTCTTTTTCATCGCATCTCCCACTTGTTTTAAGTCCTGGACCTCTTTGGGAATAACTAAAGCTGGAATTTCTTTCTGACTATCAGCTTGGATATTAACGGGTTCTTGATGAAGAGCACGTTCGTCATTCAATTTATTTTTACCTTCTGGCTCCCTTATATTCTCAACAGGTTCAATCTTAATGGGAAATCCAATTTTTTCTTCCTTCAATTCCTTGGGTACTTGATTAGTCAGAGGAGATTTGACTTTCTCAACCTTAATTATTTGAGGTTCCTCAGGAACTGGCGGTTCCTTCTTAGTGTCTTTGATAATTATTGGCTCCATAGGATTAATCACATTTTCATTAGACTTCTTTTTTTTTTCATCAATATTCTGTTCAGCAATTTTTTTTATTATTTCAGGATTGGCATCAACCTTGTTATTCGTTTTTCCAGCTAATTCAGGTAATGCAGCCAATTCATTCAAGTCTTTTAACTTCTCCAAAGTCTCATCTTTTATTTTTACTGGAAAAAAAAATATGTATATTACTAAGAGAAATGGAACAAATTAATATCTTAAATATAATATTTAAATAAAAATTATCATATTTTCTTATATTTCATGGCAAGAAATCAATAAAAAGTCATATACAACTTGATTTTTCAACGACTTTTTTAACCTTTTTCTACCCAAGAAGATTCTTTTTCTAAGTTGATCACCTTTTTATGGGCAACTCTCTCTATAACCCATAAGGTAGATGTACTCACCCACTGGTTAAAGCCTTTACAGTGAAAATTTCGGATTTAGTAATAAAATTGAGGTCCTACAATTATATAAGCCAATTATGGTACAAGGTAACAAAGTATGTTACCAACAAAAATGGAGGTACCACTTTTTTGAGTGAGAGCTTAAGTCATCTGATCTGTTCTTCAGTAGTAAAAATCATAGTCAGACAACTTTGAAAAATTTGATGTTGAAAACAGAATACAGATCCCTATAAATACCTATATAGCTTGGAAGTAAAAATATATTTGAGGACTGAATTAAGCTGCAACCAACTTCCAATATTACAGATCGTCTGAAAGTCTCTTCTACATACATTTAGCAATCCCTTCTTAACCCTTTCGTTGCTCTGAACGAGTTAACTCGTGTTCCACTGTCAGTACCCCTCAAGCTCGACACGAGTTAACTCGTGGCCCGTACTAGCCTCCTTCTCATAATGAAATAATACATTGCATTCTCTGTGCATTTCTAGAATCTGTAATGACTGTAATTTTTCTCTTAATATTAATGTAACAAAGGCTTTATATCTGAATTATCTATTAATTGCTAGTTGTGTTGATTTTATTATTTACGAATAGAGCTTCAGCCGGTTCTTCAAATATATAATTTTCGATTTCATCAAATCTTATTCGTATATTAATTGAATTTATGCATTGTGCAAGTTAATATCTAATAAAAAAAAAACAATGTAAAGTCCGAAAAACGACATTGTTATGGATAATTGTTGGAGGTTGAAGCTGGTGCGCCTCACTGCCTATTTGCGGGTCGTACTCAGATTTGACTCACCAGCCAAATTGTTGTTGTTTATATTCTTCAGTCACAATTTGGATCTTGATTAGTACGGTAGTTATAAATAGCCTCGTTAGATATGAGTGCCAATGGGCGATTCTCGTTTTCGATCTGAAGAAGATGTAACGCAAATGCTCCAAAGATTTTGGAGATATTTCTTCAGATTCATTTCCATGATCAAAATAAAATTGCAAATATAAAGGACATTTGACATTATTATATGTTAATAATTACAAATATATAACAAGAGGATGCCCAGAGAGACAAAAGAGTTGAATGGTAGTGAGGTCGAGGTGAGGAGAGATTGGCGAGCATACGGGGGGAGTTAGACGGATATGCATCGAGCATACTGGGTGCTGCGAGTCGTATCATTCGTCAGCAATGAAAGGGTTAAAGGATTCTTTTCCCCCTAAATCAACATGTGACATCACTTTCCTCAGAATAAATGCCTTCAAAGCACAATCAGAGTCACTACGTTGAAAAACCAAGACAGCAAAATTCCAACAAAGTGGTCGCCATGAAATATAAGAAAGAACTGAAATATGAAGGGTCAGAAAAAAATAAGAAAACGTTACCATTATTATCTAATCGTTTAGATTGAGAGGGAATATCTTCCTTTGCAGGAACCTCAACATTTATTTTAGGCCCAGAAACAGCTTCTTCAGTAGCATATAAGTTTGCATAAGTTCCCAAGACCATAATAACAAGCCCTGTACCCACAAGAAACTGAAAATAAACAAAGCAAAATCAATAGGAAATTTTCTTAACAAATATTTTTTAAATTATAAGATAACCAAACATCATTTAAATAATAATTACACGGGTCAACATTTGATCTAAAAAAAAAAAACACTCGGAGCGGATGGTCCTTATAGGGTTTTTGGGGTTGCTGATTACGATGAGCGGGTTGGTTAACCTTCATCACATCAGATTCAAGGTCATTTGAAGGTCACATGGGGATCATAAGAAAAATCTGAAAACATTCAAACATATGTTTTTGAGGTACCTGAGTCCAAATCTGTATTTTTTTTACCTTTACGCCTACTCCTAGAGGTCATTTGAAGGTCAAATAGAGAAAAAGCATAGAAAAAATCTGAAAAAATCATTCAAAAATGCATTTCCTGGGAGGCAGTGAGAGTCAAACAAACTACAAGTTCGGACTAGACATGCGTGCCAAGGCTGAATTTTCAGGCGGCGCTCAGGACTAAAATGGTCGTGCGTGGGGTATTTTTTCAACCCCCAAGGGAGATGTTAAAATTTTTATAACAGTATATATATACATACATACATATATATATATATATATATATATATATATATATATATATATATATATACGTATCAAGTTCATTAACCAGCAAAATCCACCCTCTGGAAGATGGCGTTTGGGGCAAAATTCGCACAAAAAAAATCGTAACGCTTACGTTTTTGAGTTCATATACTTGTAAGTACTCGTTTTATAGGCTTCTTGGACTAGTAAAACGAATGAAACCATTTTTAAGGTGATAGCTTTAACCGTTTCCGAGAAAATCGGAAAAATAGTTGTTAAATCAAGTTATTGGTTTGGTTACTTAGAATCATGGGATTCGGTTAAAATATTTTCTGTATGTTTAAATTCCATACATTCAAAGATGTGTAAATTTTGGTTAGGTTTGGAGTTAAGGAAGAATTAGAATAAAATATTTTATTAAGAGACATGAAAAGTTTTGGGAACTTCGCATATTTTCCTTAACCCCTTTGAGCGGCCACTGCTTCCTGAAATTAAAAAATGACGCGAGTGAGGCGGAATTGGTTCCAATGCTTCCTGCTAGATGCCGGGGTATGCCAAAAAATAGAATTTGGAGGTCTTGGGCCCGAGGAGCCGATATATGACGAAGTCGACCACTAAAGCGGTCCTTGCCCATTCCCGCACTCGTCTTGTGTCAGTGTTGGCCGTGCATTATTGGCTCTCTGGATCACTCATCTTTTCCAGAAATCGTTTCAAAGTGTGTAATAATTCTTTTATACATTCTAGAATAGGAATTCATGTTATTCATTGATTTGTCTCATAAGTACCTTACTCTCGTGAGACTGGAAGGAAAAAATAACTTTTTTTGGCATTGCTAATAACATTTTTTTCTCAATTCTGTCTTAAATGATATTGTGGGCTAGCATTATACTATTATTATAATTCTTTTTTTTTTCTTTTTTTTTCCGATGTCAATCGGAGAAAACAGTGATGAAAACTTTGAATGTGTTCTTTTGAACGGGTTTTCGGAGTTGTTTAGCTCACTTTTTAATTGTTTGTTTTAAATTCTATTTATTTTATGAAACATTTAGAAATTATAAACATTTTGATAGTTTTGAATATATTGAACAATGAAATAAAAATTTCATGTCTGTAGCAGTAGGCCAAGCCAGGCTCTAGGGCGTTTTTTTAATTGCATTTATTTATAGAATTAGTATTACTGTAGAAGAAATCAAGAAAATTAGAAACATTTTGATATTTGTTTTGATATTTGAAATAACTATTTGTAGTAGTTGGGTTGGCCAACCAGTGGTGGGATTCCAGGTATAATAACGGTTTCTATTTCAATCTTCCCAAATGACACTAGGGATAAGAACTGGACCGTGCTAAGATGACGCAGTTCCTGCGAGTCGGACTTTTTTTTAATATGCAATTAGCATATTAGCACCAGGAATGGTGCAGCCAGGAATTTTCTCAGCGAGCCATGAGGTGAAAAAAATCCTGATGCCGGTGGGAATCGAACCCACCATCTCCCGCTTATGAATCTTGCAAGCTAGCCACTGGACCACGGGAGACCCCTGTAAACATTGTTATTCCAAATTATATTGCGAGGACAAAAATGACGCCCCCCCCCCTGAGACCACGGGCCCCTGACCAATTGTACTCTGTGCCCCCCTGAGACCATGGGCCCCTGACCAATTGTACTCTGTGCCCCCGTGAGCCATGGGCGTATACAGGGGGGGGGGGATTGAGGAGGCTGCAGCCATGGTAATAATATCAGTCAATTAGAATTTTGCCACTTTTGTTTTATTGTTGAGGATTGATGAAAATTAAATAGAAATTTCCCTGCAAACGTCGTTTATTCTCATTTCGTACAAAACTTTTCAAAGATCAAAATAATTGGCCAATGTCCCCAATGAGAAAGTACTTGAATTTTCAGTTTTGTGGATTTCAGATCCCAATATGTACACGCTTCTTGTATTAAAATTTTTTTAAAAAATGATTTTAAGTACATATAACACCTTTTTTAAATGAATACATTGTAGATAAGTATACATTTCAACCACGATCAATCAATATTGGGGGCCCGTGGTCAAAATCTGGTTCTGGGCTCGGCTCTGAGGTGTGACGGCCCTGGTTAAAGAGTATGTTTACATAAAATTCTTTTATTTTATGCCTTTCCGATACAAACTTTGTCATTTTCTAATCAACGATCACAACACTCAAGCGATATTTGATCAGAAGGTAAGCTCAAAATGGCGCCGGCCGATGCAGTGCAATCGCCAATTTCCTCCCCTCAATTGGCGGGCCGATTTTACAAGGTTTGTTCAAAATAGTCCATCAATAATTTCAAAAATTTAATAGGGTCCCCACCAACATTAAAGTATCAAAGAGAAAAAAAATAAAAATCAGAGGAAAAAGTAAATCTCCTGTTACAGTTCCAATGACTCATATCATTTTTTTTTCAGGACGATGGTAACCTTTGACGTTCTTCGTCCTTAAACCTTATTTATACATACATTCATATCATTTTATTGTTCCTATAATATAAAATGAAGAATTTATAGCCAGAGCTAAATACAATAACAAGTGTCAGACAGCCGTCCTTAGAGGAGATCTGAGAACAATCAGGACTCATAAATTTTGTTTTATGAAGATATGAATAAAAGCTGGTAATTTTTGGACGCTTGTTTTATGTCATTTGTCCAGTCAGGTTTAACAACTATTGATCACTATATATACTCATATATATATATATATATATATATATATATATATATATATATATATATATGATATATACTATATATTCATATATACAGGGTGTTCCAAAATTGAATAGCATAACTTCAGGAGCATGCAGGGCGAGCAAAAAACTAAGACAAAAAGTCTGGTCGTTTTGCTTTGCTTTGGAGAAAATCTCAAAACAAGTTTTCATTTTTGTCCTTATTCATTTACGTTTTATTTATGATTTAATCGATTTAATGCTCGAAATTTTGCCCGCTTGCAGCAATGCACTGACTTGATAAATCGCAGCTAACATTTTTCTGTGTATTTGTGTATCCACTTTGCACCCTTTATACATTACTTAATCACAAAATTATGTTTGGCTGGAAACTTTTGCATACAACTGTTTGTATGTATATATATATATATATATATATATATATATATACTAGCTGACTACCCATGCTTCCCCACGGCCGATAAGTAGTTTTTATATTGCGTTAAATAAGGTATGATCGAAATTAACGCTACTAAATAATTTAGTACAGCTTATTATTGCACGGACTTTAAATACCTAAGAAACACCATGTAATAATAATCCCAAAAAAAACATTAATGTGAAATAGAGGCCAAGTTCCTCCCCCACAAAGATACACTCCCTTCCCCAAAAAGCAAGAAATATCTCCTCCTAAAACCCCCAAAAAACGCCTTACCATCCTACACTCCGAAAAAAGTAGTATGAGTTGGTGTATTAGGTGTACCATATTTTCAACGAAAAATATTTGCCAATACAAGAGATGATACAAGAAAGAAATGTCCAAGTTCATTACTTAGAAGACCTCGTAATTACTTACTAAGAAGAGTAAAGACACTTCAACGGACCTTTAAAAACAACAATAAAAATACTTATATCCATTTACTAAAATATCACATTCCTCAACCAGGTATATTCTTAAACTTGGCAATGTTTAGTTTTCTCTCTAAAGATAATTTCGGCACAAATAAAACATTGCAAAGTTTAAGAATATACCTGGTTGGAGTACACCAACTCATACTACTTTTTTGCAGTGTAGGATGGTAAGGCGTTTTTTGGGGGTTTTAGGAGGAGATATTTCTTGCTTTTTGGGGAAGGGAGTGTTTCTTTGTGGGGGGAGGAACTTGGCCTCTATTTCACATTAATGTTTTTTTTTGGGATCTCATTACTTTTTTCTAAGTATTAAATAAAATTTAGTTGCCACATACCTACTAGCTTTTGTACTTCATATAAAACCAGGGTCTTTGGATTCTGCATAAAGTTCTCCTTACTGCTTGATATTTGATACCAATAATCAACCTACATACATCTAATCACTAGACTAGAAAAGTTAGAAGCTTTTCCAGATGACAGTACTCTAGAGGTCAAATTGATTGCTCGCCTAACTAAACTATTACACTGTAAAACACAGGAACCTCATGCCGAGGATAAAGATCACCACAAGGAAAGTGTAGAAGGCCTTCAAGAAAAAGAAAAGAACAAAGACGATACATTTTGGGTTTGCGATCCTAAACTTTGTAATTTAGATGACTTTGAAAAACTTAGTATCTGCTTTCAAGTATATTATGCATTTAACCCTTACGACTTTATTTACAACATTTAAGAAAGAAGTCACACGTGTTGTTGTTAAGATGCATCGAAATGTTTCTTAAAACATCAAATATAGGTTCTCCTTACCAAGACGATTCATTTGATACCCCACATGATGGGTTTCAGACGGAATGATGGCTTTCCGATGGAACAAAAAGTACAAAACGTCATAGGTAATATGACTCTCCCGTATCAAGACCTACCTGCGTGCCAAGTTTGGTCAAAATAGGCCAAACGGTGTGAATTTGTGTAAGGAGCGAACATGCAGACAGACAGCTGAAAGACCTTTTAGCACTTTCCTCCGAAGGAAAGTAGCTATTGAGGTTGGACTCATGACGGAATTTTTGAAAAATTTCTTCAAATCTTTATCGATCCTACCTAGTAGACACCGAAAATTACCCCCGTTAAAATTTATATATATATATATATATATATATATATATATATATATATATATATATATAAATGCATATATATATATATATATATATATATCTGTTAACACGATAGCGGCCAGAGTTTTTGTTTTTTCGTCACGAAACTTGGTATATAGCATTCAATTAGCAAACGATTGAACGAGTTCGTTAACCACCAAAGTCGGTCCACCTGAAGGGGGGGTTTACCCCAAACCCAAAACACTAATTTGACTATGTCAGCCGTAATATGTGTTATATTTCAATGAAACTTGATATTCGTAGTGGTAATATAGAGAGAAAAGCGAGATATAAAAATGAACTAAATCGGTTCATTAGAAGGGGGGGTTTACTCCGGACCCACAATACCAATTCGCCACTACCAGCCGTGATTTTTGGTATATTTCGACGAAACTCGGTATTCGTAGTGGTAATCCACAGGTAAATATGTGTTGTAAAAATAAACTAAATCGGTTCATTAGGGGGGGGGGTTTACTCCGGACCCACAATACCAATTCGCCACTACCAGCCGTGATTTTTGGTATATTTCGATGAAACTCGGTATTCGTAGTGGTAATCTACAGGTAAATATGTGTTGTAAAAATAAACAAAATCGGTTCATTAGAAGGGGGGTTTACTCCGGACCCAAATTCCTAATTTACTCATACCGGTCGTAATTTCTGCTGTATTGTAACGAAACGTGGTATACGTCGTGGGTAACTCATGAGAAAGAAGTGTTGTAAAAATGAGCTGAATCGGTAAATCAGAAAGCGGGGGTTTAATTTGTAATATATTTCAATAGAAAAGCCCGCCAGAGGTAGGTTCACAAAGCCGCTGCAAGGAGCGCTTTCTACCACTAGAGTGACTGTATCCTGTTCCTGCGTTAGATCAAAATACGATAATATGAGGTTTTTTGTATTTATTATGTAGTGTAATAGGTACCATGTGTAAACATAACTCTGGAAGCAAATTAATAATTGATCAGTTACTCATTACAAATTTAAAAGAGAACTATTCATGTTTTTATTTTATTTATGTAGGATATTTTAAGCAAATTGTTCTGGAAAGCAGTCTACACTACCCAAATTCTGAGGAAAGTGCTTAGTTATGCAGCTCCTGCGTGACGGACTTTTTTACCTATCCTAGTGCATTCCCCGTATCAAGACCCACCTGTGTCCCAAGATAGGCCAAACGGTGTGAATTTGTGTAAGGAACGAACATGCAGACAGACAGCTGAAAGACCTTTTTTAACTATCATAGTGCATTCCCCGGACCAAGACCTACCAGTGTGCCAAGTTCGGTCAAAATCGGTCAAACGGTGTGAATTTGTGTAAGGACAAACATGGAGACAGACAGCTGATAGACGATTTTGGCCTAGCCTATGACACTACCCGGATAAAGACCTACCTGTGTACCATGTTTGGTCAAAATCGGTCAAATCGTGTGGATTTGTATAAGGAATAAACAGTTAGGCAAACAGCTGATAGACGATATTGAACTAGCCTATGATTCTCCCCGTATCAAGACCCACCTGTGTCCCAAGTTTGGTCAAAATCGATCAAACGGTTCGGATTTATATAAGGAACAAACATACAGACAGACAGCTGGTGTACGATTTTTACCAAGCCTATATGCGCCTAAACGTTTCTTAAAACATCAAATATAGGTTCTTCATACCGAGACGATTCATTTGATACCCCACATCATGGGTTTCGGACGAAATGATGGGTTTACGAAGTACAAAACTGGCACGCCCCCGCCCCGGAAGCAGCGTCAAACACAACTTTTCAGGATTTTTCGATTTTTTCCTTTAATAACACCTTAATATCTATCATCCTGCAAAATTTCAAGTCTCTAGCATCATGGGAAGTGTCTAATAATTTTGATGAGTGAGTGAGTGAGTGAGTCCTATAAATCCCGATTTTCGATCGCTTATATCTCAGAAACTATTCGATGTAGAGTTATGAAAATTTCCAGTTTTACTTACATCCAGTAGTATAATACGTCTGTAAAATTTCATAACTTTATCTTTACCTGGTTGAAAGTTATGAGAGAGTAAAAATCGGCTCTAAGACCTCCTGTAATATACACACAGTATGCTTAGGCCGGAACTTGGCCTGGCGCACTACCATGCGCCTAGATAAATAAGCAGGTAACTGTGCTTGTTTCCGTTGGGTAGTAATAAAACAAAATAAAACAACCACTTAAAAATTTAAGTAAAAACATGCAAATACACGTTGAAAAGAATAAAACTAACAACTTTGAAGCTTTAAGCACTTATCTCTTCAATTGACATCGTCCCACCGAATATTACAACTGAATCTTTTTTGTAGGGAATTTAGTAATCTTTCGAATAGCCGCCTTCTACTTACTACAATTTCCCAACCGTTTTCATATTTTAGAAAATATGCTGAGATCCGAAAACTTTGTATCACTATTAATACATTTTTTTCCCATATACTTCTTACCTCCAGACGATACCAAAGTTTAAATATCTTGCTTAGATTAGATGAATGTCAAATACCTGGTACAAGTTTCAAGTGAACTAATCTTTGCTTCTTGAATACCCAAACAGAAAATTAGTTTGGAAAAGTATTTCTATCAATTTTCCTCGTAAACGGTTACAGAAATCGCTTTAATAATGGTTTTATTCATCATATGAACTCGAAAATGGAAGGTTTCCGATTTTTTCGTGCAAATTTTGCTTCAAAAAGCATATTTCAGTAAACGGATTCAGAAGGTTAATGAACTTGACCTTTCAAATGAGAAGAAAGTCTTTGTACCAAAAGTCATCAAAATCGGACCATTTTTTAGTCGATGAGGAACTTTTTAATAATTCAATCCCCCTAAAAGTACTTAAACATTTGAATATCAAAGAAACTTTTCTTAGCGAGTGTTTACATTCAAAACGGATTGTCCGTGCAAAATTTCAAATTTTTAAGTCAAGTGGTTCGGGATATTATTACCACGGATGGACCATCACCAGGGCGTAAACTCTATGAGGGACAAAATCACAGTTTATTTCTAGTAATGCAAGGTCTCCCATCATAGTTGAAATTAACCTCAATTAAAAGTAATACTATGAAATAGATACAGTACGGTAACAGCTGTTCTGCTATCGTCCTAGCAACCTAGGCATGCATGCTCTAACCAACCAAAACTTTAAACCCCTATAAAAATACTTAAAAATTCGAATATCAAAAAATCCTTTCTTAGCGGATGCCTATGTTATATAGGGAGTATCCATGCAAAATTTTAAAATTTTCTGTCAAGTGGTTTGGGCTAAGCGATGGTAGGTCAGTGAGTAAGTGAGTGAGTAAGTGTTATTTGACAAATATATAGTAGGTATATATAAACACACACATATTATTATCGTTATTATTATTATTGTTAAAAAAAGGCAAAAAGAACTACTTACTTTAGAAACTAATCTCTCGTTATTGTTCTTATTAGTGAGAGAAAGGAAGATGACAGCTGGTATGATCACACATATAAAGACTCCAATCGTAGAACCAACTAGTCCTAATACGAGCTCTATGTTCGGTATAAGCAAGCCAATGACCAATGATGCAGTAACTATTACAATTGTGATGCACTGGAATCGCGTTTCAGGGATATGTGCTGAACCAGTATAAGCATGCTCATAACCCTATGAATAACACATTAGGCTAAATATTACATTAAAAAAATAGTATTCATGATATTGAAAAAATTACACTTTGAATTTTTAAAACAAAATGTTTTATAGTCTAATAGCCTAGGTTGTCATATAATCAACCAAGGAGCCAATAAATATCACTAAGAACACATATAAAGTATGAAAAATCTTTGGTATGGTGGGGTTATGTTTGCTCAATGGGAGGTTGTAAAACACCTAAACCTATTCCTAAGTAATATAGATTGTTTAAGCTCCACCAAGAAATGTGCTTAAACTTACTACCTGTTAGTGGCTGGTAACCAGCTGGGGTCTTTCAGTGGTCTAATGGCTAACACCTTGGTGTGGGAGATGTGGGATCAAGTCCCATCTGCCACAGGAATTTTTTCAACTCAGGCTCGTTAAGAAATTCTCCCCCCTGCAGCATTGATGTCAGCGCTTATGGCATCGGTGCGCCGTAAAAAAAAACAAACTAGCTGGTCTTATACATGTATATATATATATATATATATATATATATATATATATATATATATACATATATATGGTGGTCTCTGAGAGTGAAAAATCTCGGAACTCGGGTTCTTAGAATACCTTCCCTCCCTACCAAGCCAAACATTTGTTTCCTGGTATTTCATTGAATGGAAGTCAAGAATGGCATATAGTTTGGTTTTAGAGGCAGGAACTTGTGTTTGTACAAAGAAAATAAATGTTTCTACTAAGGAACCTGGGGCTTATAATCAAATAATAAGGTTTCTCAAATAGCTAAGCGGCTGCTTCAAACTGAATTCTCTAATCCAGCTTTTTTGTTAATCCGACTGTACCCCAGTCCCATCGATGTCGGATTAGGGTGAGTCTACTATATATACCTACTTATATATAGTAGACTTACGCACTAGTATTTCTAAAGTGACAACTCTAAAAAAAAAAAAAAAAAATACTCCCCTGAAAATGAGTCACTCTTGTCTATGTAGGGGGAATAGCATTAAGACAGGAAGAGTGGCACTTGTGCCCTCTGGCGTACAAACTCTGTAGATAGATACATAAAAGTTGTGATGGTTGATAAAGAGATATTTCTCATGCCTCTCGTAGTCATAACTGAAAAACACCAATTTTTGAATTGTGTCACTTTAAAAATACCAGAGAGATATGTGATATTTGTATTTATCATAGCCATAACTGTTTACAGCCCTGAAGAAGAACTGCATGTCAAGCCGAAACGTTGGCATAAATATAATTCATTTTAGATATAAAATGTAGTTTTATTCCAAAAGATTGAACCCCGATGATCTATACCTTCTTAATCTCAACAGTCGACTTCTTTTTTTCATTAAGTAAAAATTACTTTCATGATAAATGTTGATAATGTCACGAACACGTAATGATACACGTAATGATAACACGAATCAACATACCTTACTGAAGCAAAATGAGTAGATGCTTGCACGACATGGGAATATAACTAGGGGGAAACTGACTGCAACTGACAGGAGAAATCCTATTTTTATAACGTCACTTGTAATCGTAGGAGAAAAGTTCATCATCAAATTTCCTGAAATATTTTTATTTGTTACTTTCTTGATGGATATATTTTAAAGATGTAAATACATAATGACAAAATAATAAAACAATCAAGTAAATAATAAAAAAAAACTAACCTGTAAATTTTTGGTCACAATATGCAACATAACCAAAGAAGCCAACTGATATGTAGAACGCTGTGACCATATTCAAAGCAGATCTGACAACTCCATTCATTCGATCAAGTGGGTTACTCGGTAAAGAATCAAATATCTCAAAAAGTTGCCTGAACAGACGGAAATAAATAAGCGAAAGAAGGGGTAAAAGACACAAATTTATAGTTATTAGATAATATATTCTTCAAAAGTTGTGCTGTTGAAATTGATTCAGTTTTGAAAACTCGTCGAAAGTGGAGTATGCTGACCCAGGCAGGAATTGACTTTCTTTTTTTTTTTTTGAATTTATAAAAAGGAGAGTTTTTCTTTTAAAAAAAGTACTAATTAAAGTCATAAGATGTATGATATAGATGGTGATGTAATTTATGATTTATTTATTTAAATTTTAATGTCCATTATAATTAACTCGGGATTTTAGGACAGGTTACCTATAGGTCAACGCCCTTTTCTAGCCCGGATAGGGTAGAAGCCTTTTCTTTTTCTTTTTTTTTTTTTTTTCTAAAGAAAATTTCCTTTTTTTTTTTCCTTTTTTTAAAAGAAAAGCCAACACACCTAGTAGGAATCTAACCGACAACCTTTGGCACGGAGTGTTAAGTGCTCATGCCTTAACCCTCACGGCCAGTAAGAGAAGATATAGTTTTATGTTAAAAAAATATATATAACAAAAACAATACAGGCTTTATTAAAAATAAAATAATTAGTAATAAAACACTAGTAGGATTACATTATTTCTAAGTGAAGGTAATAAATTACAAGGAGATTCCTTAAATAGAATGCAAGCAAAGCTTATTCAAGGAGGGCATGTATAAACAAGCATGAGCCTGAGGGAATGTGTTTAGGGCGCTTATAAATACGGGCTTGAGGAAACATAAATTCAGTTTATAAGCTTGTCTTGATTTTATACTCTTTTTCTTTGCATATAAAATTTATTATTAGCTCCCAAGAAAACGGAATAATTTTGTTACTTTAATTTAGTTCCAGGGGTCAAAAATTCAAATTAACTTTTATTTTTAAAAAGTTACTTTTAAAATACAAAATTAAGTTTAACAATTTGATATAATAAATTGATGGAAGATATATGAGAAAAAATATTATTCAGGCCTTTATCAACTCAATAGCACCCCAAACAATGATTGTTAGAATTGTTGTCTGTGCACGCTAATCTCAAAAACGGCTTATCCGATTTAGATGCGGTTTTCACTAATATACTGTGGTAAGCTTCATTTAACATTTAATATTTGTTGCATATTAATCGGTTCATAAATAAATGTATGCTAATGTAAAGAATCACGTCAACGTTTGTTTGTTGTAGCCGAGAGCCGCTCCGCTGCCTTAAATACGTCTTCCTAATGTTCATTTATTATTACAAACAATTTTAGGACAAGTTATCTATAGGTTACCACCCTTTTCTAGCCAAGATAGGGCTGATGCTTTTTCTTTTTTCCAAAGAAAATCCACCACCCCTAGTGGGAATCAAACCCATGACCCTTGGCAAGGAGTGTTAACTGCTCATGCTTTAACACTCACGACCCTCCATTCAATTATTAGTGAGCCTATGTTTTGCGATGGCAATTAATAAAACCCAAGTCTTTATGCTTTGAACCCCGATGGCTATATGTCTAATATTGTGCATAGAGAAGCATTGCTGTAAATAATTTTTTTTTTATATACCCATACGATGGGATATAAAAAATATATATAAAAAAATGCTGCCCTGTCACTATTCCATGCAGATGAAGTCACGGGCATAGCTATTGTAATATAAATATATTGAATATATACTTAATTATTATAGAGATATAATGTACAGGGTGTCCCAAAAATAATGGTCATCCGTTGGCCAGAATATTCTCCAATGCGAGATCGGAAAAAATAACCCCCATATTAACCCCCGCAAAATTGACCTTGAAATGTTATTCAAGGTCAAATTTTGTTATTGCATATTTTGAATCTACAAGTCAAGGGGAAGAAAAAAGGCAACGCCACCATAGGTCAGAAATTACTCTTTAGGGTCAAAATGACCATTAACAGCGTATAAGTGGACCATTCCATTCCAATCGACAAATGGTGGTCGATTTTGCTCATTTATTTTTTTAAAGTTTCTAGTAACATCGCCTTATGCAAAAATACCTCCTTTGAATTTTTAAAAATCATCTTCCAGTATAAAAAATTATGAGTGTATTGTAAAACGGCCGCGCTATTCATTGAAGGACCATAACTCACATTTTAGATAGATAGTATAATTGCCCTCACCCGATCCAGGCCTACTATGGGGCTGAGATTGGCCCAAGCTACGGGAGTCTCGAGGATGACGGTCCGCCGGATCCTTCGGGAAGAACGTCTCCCTTCAGATTACAGCAAGTTCAGGAGTTTAGGCCCGGGGTTCAGGAGCAGAGAGCATTGTTTTGCAGATGGGTGCTGGACATGTTGGAACCTCCTCCATAATTCCAGCAGCGGGTATTGTGGACTGACAACAATTAGTTTTCCAGCTTCATCGTCCAAAGCAGGCAAAATGGACGAGAATAACTAGGGCGTTTGAAGGAATTATGAGCCAGGTCCTTAGTCAAGTTAGGAGGAGTTTGAAAGCAAGGCTGGCAGCTTGCCTCAAGAATCAAGTCCAAAATATTGAAGCTACAGAACAGGCCCAATTGCTACGGGCGCTGGAGTGATAATCTTACAACTTAAGTTTTTTTTTTTTTTTGAAGAAACTTTTTTATCTGCCCATGGGCGAGTGCAAGTATTCTATCCTCTAGTCTGGGAGGGACTCGAGGACTGGCTGGTTCATGAAATTCATACATGACCTGTGAAATCCTTAATGAGTAATTTCAGCGTTCGATTGAAAGCTTATGGCAAAGAGCTCTTGTTAAGTTTCGAAGATAACCTCATTAAGGCATTTCTGTCAATTGTAAAATATGACTTATAGTTTTCTTATTAGCTGAGAGGCTCTTTTTCAATATACTTGTAATTTTTTATACTAGAAGATGCTTTTAAATAAATTCAAACGTTTTTTTTTTTTTTTTTTTTTTTTTTTTTTTTTTTTTTTTTTTTTTTTTTTTTTTTTTTTGTGTAAGGCTAGTAGAACATGTAAAAAAAAATTATCTAAATCGGCCACTGTTTGGTACTATGTATAAATCATACCTCTTTGGAGGGAAGCTCCATGGAGGAATAGAGCCCAACCGGATGTGATCCGGTTGGCAGTGTATTCAATGTGTATTTAGTAAGACTCCATGAGGGAGCAATGTGTATTTAGTAAGACTCCATGAGGGAGCATTGTGTATTTAGTAAGACTCCATGAGGGAGCAATGTGTATTTAGTAAGACTTTATGAGGGAGCAATGTGTACATAGTAAGACTCCATGAGGGAGCATAGTGTGACTAGTAAGACTCCATGAGGGAGCATAGTGTGACCTGTAAGACTCCATGTGGGAGCATAGTGTGACCAGACTCCATTAAATCAAGTGTGTGTCCATAAGACTCAGGCGAGCAGAAGCCCTGCAGCAGGAGGTAATTATGGACGACTGCTGCCCTAAGCCCTATCAACATGAAACTTGGCATACTTAGTCATTTTGACCTAATTAA
Source organism: Gonocerus acuteangulatus (assembly GCA_946811695.1). NCBI lineage: Eukaryota > Metazoa > Arthropoda > Insecta > Hemiptera > Coreidae > Gonocerus > Gonocerus acuteangulatus. The sequence continues at coordinate 62,339,005 of OX328128.1, forward strand.
GAAGGTAAAATTAAAAGTAACTCGCGGTCAGGCCTAGAAAACTATTTATTAAGCACTAAAGTTGAGTGATATACAGGTTACAACAGCTGACGTAAACAAACTATTTCTTAACACGCGCATGCGCAGGAATGTCAACTTGGGCGGGAAAGACTTGCTGATTCAAATATAAATAATAAACAAATGAGGTAAACCTGAAGGAGAGCGTCCTCAACACCGATTTTCTTCAAAGTTTGCACTATAACGTATTTTCATGTACTAAACACGAATCCGTTGAAAAAAATGTTTAAAAAGGTTAATTGTTGTTCTCAACCAGGAAAGAAGTTATTTAAAAAAAAGGTTCACTGTTATGAAGGTTAGGGAAGACTGCCTTGGACGACTTTTGGGCATAGAATTCTTTTTATTTCTGCGAATTGGATTGACTAGGGGTTTTGATGTTTTCTTGAGCGAGCGGAAACGCAAAGCAAGTATGCCCAAAAGCGACAGTTTACGACCAAGTCAGCTACCACAAGGTGAGTCTAAATTTCAATTACACTTCGTCATTAAGGACTATTGCGCAGGCGCGTGTTTACATATAAGCTGTTTACCCCGTCTTTTATAACCTCCATAACAGTGAACTTTAGTGCTTAATAACTTCTTTCCTAGTTGCGAGCAACTTTTTTTTTTCAACGGATTCGTGTTTAGTGCATCAAAATACGTTATAGTGCAAATTTTGAATTTAATTAGGTTGAAATGAATATTTATATTTGAATCAGCAAGTCTTTCCCGCCCAAGTTGACATTCCTGCGCATGCGCGTGTTAAGAAATAGTTTGTTTACGTCAGCTGTTGTAACCTGTATATCACTCAACTTTAGTGCTTAATAAATAGTTTTCTAGGCCTGACCGCGAGTTACTTTTAATTTTACCTTCTTAATTAGGTCAAAATGACTAAGTATGCCAAGTTTCATGTTGATAGGGCTTAGGGCAGCAGTCGTCCATAATTACCCAGCAGGAAATATCAATGTACAAGAAGACCAGTGAGGTCCAAGTGAAGCTCCACACGAAGTGAGTACAAAACTAGATTACATAGTATCAGATTACCGCTATTGCCATCCGGTGTACAAAGCAAAAATTACAGTCCACTCATTAGAGGAACAAACATATGGTCCTCCGGGCCGGATGATGGTAAGTTAGTGTCTGGTGCCTGGTTTTAGTGATAATTTGAAGTCAAAAGTGTGTAAATGAAAATTTGTACTAATTGTGTATTTTATGCCCTCCTGTGTTGTGTTTATTACTTTTGAGACTTGATTTATTGTAATTTCGAGTCCAGGGCAATAATTGTATATTTTTGGGGCATAAATAAATATTTTATAGTGTTTTGTGGAACATTGTGGTTCAAGGCAGGACTTCCTGTAGTTGTGTTTATTCAAGTAGGCCTATTGTGTTGGCTGTGATTGGCTCAGGCTATAGCTGGGCAGGTTACCTTTTAGTAAGGTTGTGTTGTTTGTTTACATTGGTCAAATATGTCTGTAGACAAGTTAAAGAGAGAATTGAAATTAAATTGCTATAGAAGAGCAGTTTTAATTAAAGAAATAAATATATTAGTTCTTGCAAATGAGTTAATAAATGAAAACCCCAGATGTGTTAATAAATTAGAAAACTTTAAACTATGATCTACCTGATGTTTACAAAGGTTATGTACAATTGCATGATGGCATGCTTTATACTTATACTCAATTGGGAGAAGAGGTCCCTGAAGCAGAAATTAATACATTAATGGATTTTGAAGATAAATACTATCAGTGCTTGTCACTTGCAAGTAGAATGGGTGTTAAAATTAATAAAAAAAATTGTAATTGTGTCACTGGTAAAATTCCTTGTAAATTTAATCGTGCTTTAACTACTCAAGTTAATTTATCCTTAAATGAAAGTAATAATTTCTGTGATGCAATGAATAAATTTGAGGAATTTAAATATGTGCCTAATTCTGGCTATGAAGATCCTGTTGAGGATTTTGCAGAAAAACAATTTAATGAGTCAGAAAATGGAAACTATAATTCTCCTGTGTTAATCAAGCCTAATATTAGTGAACTAGAAGGTTCATTTAACAGTGCAAAATTAAAATTGTTGAGACTTGGAAAATCCCAAACTAAAAATATTAAATTAAAATTTGAATATAGTAAGTTTATGAATGATTATAATGTTCTGGGACACATAAAAGGTATTGAATTATTTACAGATAAATTTTATGTCCCTCACCATGTTGACCACCTTACTCTTTTCGGATTTAGTGAGAGTGACCCCATAGAGGAGTGGGAGTTACTGGCCGATACTCAAGGGCTAACTTCAGCCTCATGTGTAACTCATAATTGTGTTGAGCAATTGAAAATTGATAAAGGGGATAAATTTCTTCTGGCTGAAAGTATTGTACCGGGTCATTCCATGTCAAATCAACAAGGGTCACAACCCGACCTTCTTGGATTTTAATAAAATTTGGTAGGTTGGTTACTCTAACAAAAAATAACCAAAAACAATTTTTTAAAAATTTTCATCTGTTTCCGTTTTTTTAGTATTAATTTTCAAAGTATTGAAAAACCGCCTTTTTTTGGTCAACTGGAAAATGTTTTTTTCTAGGTAGATTAAGTTCTATTCTAGCTAGAACAGTCAACATAGTCTCATTGTTTAGCTAATTAAATGGACTTTAATTTGATACACAAGAAGACCAACTTATTACAAATTTAATTTTTCAAAAAAAATTTCGAAAACTTGTACGTAACAGTTTTCAAAAAACTGTACTTTTAAAATTCTGAAAAAAATATACTTGAATCTTCAGTTCATTGACTACATATGCTGTTAGTATCATTATGGGATGGGAACAGGATCATTTTATAACATAATTTTGACTTTATAATTGTCACTGCGTAGTTGGTAAAAATATGGTGATATTTTGATCCCTGATCAAAAATTGAATTTTTTTCATACAGAACTAAAATTAAGGGGAGATTTGAAAAAAAAAAATAATAATAATAATACTGGAACCCAGAAATTGGAACCTTTCATTCCTTTAACTAAAAAAAATTAAGACTCAACTTTACTCGAACTTCAATAAAAGTGAAATTGAACTGGTAGGTAACTGATTTAGACACAGGTACAGTAGCCTTTAATGAAAAAATATGTGGTAGTTTTATTGCCTCAACAAAAATGAGGAGATGGATGAAATAAAATTTAATATCCAACATGTCTCAATTATAACAAATTTTATTTTTCAAAAAATGTTTTACATAATTTCAGACTGTAAATGATGCTGGTTTTATTATGGGATGGCAAAGTGTAAAAACAAAGACCATTTATAAAATTTAATAAACGGTCATATCCATTTTTGTGCTATTGTGATAATACATTTAAACTGTGTAATTTGTTGAGTACACATGCCAGCTACCACTGGTTGTCATATTCACAGGCAATAAAACCACCACATTTTTTTTCACATCAGGCTACTGGATCAGAGTCTAAATCAGTTACAATTATGTTGTAAAATGTTCCAATAATGAAACTAACAGCATATGTAGTCAATGAACTGAAGATTGAAATATATTCAGAATTTTAAAAGTACAGTTTTTCAAAAATCGTTTTGTACAAATTTTCAAAACATTTTTTGAAAAATGAAATTTGTAATAATTGAGACATGTTGAATATTTAATTTTATTTCATCCATCTCTTCATTTTTGTTGAGTACACATGACAGCTACCACTGGTCGTCATATTCACAGGCAATAAAACTACCACATATTTTTTCATTAAGGGCTACTGTATCTGTGTCTAAATCAGTTACCAGTTCAATTTCACTGTTATTGAAGTTCGAGTAAAGTTGAGTCTTAATTTTTTTCTTAGTTAAAAAAATGAAAGGTTCCAATTTCTGGATTCCAGTATTTATTTTTTTTTTTTTTTTCAAATATCCCCTTTAATTTTAGTTCTGTCTGAAAAAAAATCAATTTTTGATCAGGGATGCTTATTGCTGAATTTACAATACAAATGATTCAGCTAGGGGGCTCAACAGATTGTGAAACCTTTTGTGTGTGGCAATTTTGAAATGATAAAAAGGCTTTCAAATGAGCTGAAAGCTTTATGCAATTTACCAGATGACTATTGTGAGTCTTGTTTAAATTTTGATGTGAGTGAGTCTGGAGTAAAGTTATTAGGAACTCATTGGAATCCCAAAAGTGATAGTCTGTCTGTTAATAACTGTCCAGACTTAATGAAAAAATCTACTCTTGTGATTAAGAGAATTGTTTTGTCAACAAATGTAAAATTGTTTGATTCTTTGGGCATTGCTGCTCCTGTTGTGTTCCTTATGAAATATTTCTTCCAAACATTGTTGAAATTAAAATGTGATTGGGATGAGTCGGTGGATTCAAAATATTCTGAACATTGGAATAAGTGTGTAGACTCCCTGCATTTGTTATCCAATATTAATATACCTAGATTTTTAGGGTTACATGATATTCCCTTGAGTGATATCCAGCTTTTGGGATTTTGTGATGCAAGCGAAAAGGGTTTTGCTGCTGTGGTCTATATTAGATGTGGGAGGTTGGATGAAAAGGCAAAAGTGTCTTTACTTATGTGTAAAACAAAACTCTCACCAATAAAGAGATTAACAATTCCTCGTCTTGAGCTGCTTGAAGCACACCTAATGAAGAAGTTGTTACTTTATAAGCATAATTCATTATCAGCTGTGTGTATGGATATTCCTGTGTATGCTGGACTTACTCAACTATTGTGTTAAATTGGTTAAATACTCCACATTACAATCTAAAAACATTTGTTTGGTATAGGTTCGTAGATATTATTAATTCCACTATAAAAAGTAAATTTTCTCATATGAATACTTTGGAAACCCTTGCTGATATGGCATGCAGAGGATTATTGCCTGAAGAGTTAAAGAATTATCGGTTATGGTTTAACTCCCCTCCTTGGTGCTCGGAGCCTCGGTCCAAGTGGTCTAGTGTAACCTTTAGTGTTATTCCTGAGCCATGTTTATTAGACGAAAAGGAAGAAGTCCTAAAGAGATGGCAGCTTGTAAAACAGATTACGCAGAGCTTTTGGTCTAAGTGCTCTTGCGATTATTTAAATAGCTTGCAAGAGAGATCTAAATGGTATCATGAAGTTCCAAATTTGACGCCTGGTGCAGTAGTATTGCTCAGGGGTGAGAACTCACTCCCTTCTTCTTGGCCTATGGCACATGTTGTTTCTGTGTATCCATGTACTGATTCTATTGTTCGTGTGGTTCATGTGTGTGTTGGCTACCGAATATTCCATCGTCCTGTGAACAAGTTAGTATTGCTTTCTACTTGTATGTAAAAATTCTCTTGTGCTTCTATTATTACTATTCATGTATCCGAATTCGGGTATATTTAGTTTATTCATTGTGTTTTTTAAGTTTGATTTATCCCTTTCCGTGGGCCTCAACCTCGTTTAAAAGTCCTTGTTGACAGCCCACTACAAGGTGAAGATTGCTAAATACACATTGCTCCATGAGGGAGCAATGTGTATTTAGTAAGACTCCATGAGGGAGCATTGTGTATTTAGTAAGACTCCATGAGGGAGCAATGTGTATTTAGTAAGACTTTATGAGGGAGCAATGTGTACATAGTAAGACTCCATGAGGGAGCATAGTGTGACTAGTAAGACTCCATGTGGGAGCATAGTGTGACCAGACTCCATTAAATCAAGTGTGTGTCCATAAGACTCAGGCGAGCAGAAGCCCTGCAGCAGGAAATATCAATGTACAAGAAGACCAGTGAGGTCCAAGTGAAGCTCCACACGAAGTGAGTACAAAACTAGATTACATAGTATCAGATTACCGCTATTGCCATGCGGTGTACAAAGCAAAAATTACAGTCCACTCATTATAGGAACAAACAGCCACCATTTGTTAATTGGAATGGAATGGCCCACCTATATGCTGTTAATGGTCATTTTGACCATAAGGAGTCATTTCTGACCTATGGTGCCGTTGACTTTTTTCATCCTCATGACTCGTAGAATCGAAATATGCAATAAAAAAATTTGACCTTGAATAACATTTCGAGGTCAATTTTGTGGGGAAAATCAGGTGTTCGGAGCATAGTACTGTCCACACCCCTAGTGTGCCTTATGGTCATGAATCAGATACCTCTGTAGTATCTGCCCCTTGTGAGTCCTGTTATGGGACTGATTTTTATTTTATTTTTTATATATTTTTTCAATGGCTCGTCGGCATCTAAGCCATTAGCACAGGGCTATCTACAGGTTGCTAACCATCTATGGAGGAGCAGGGATTTTTTTCAGCGAGCCCAAAGATGAAAGAACTCAACCCACAAGAAAATACTCAAGCCCGCGTACCTTAGGGTACTCGCATAGTGAAGAGGTAGAGGTAGAGGTACCTCTTTGTAACACAAACACATTGTTTGTAATGGGGGCTCGCATAGTGAAGAGGTAGAGGTAGAGGTGTACCTCGCGGGCCTCCTAGAGGTCCTGCCCGCCCGCTTTTGAAGACAAAATTGTTTGTCTTTTCGAGCGGTCTACAGCGCAGTCTATGACGTGGCTTCTCTGCGATTGGTCCTTTCAAGTCCACTACTATCCCATTCCAACCTCTGCTGAACGTGTGGTCGTTTGTGTAGTATTTTCACTCTAGAAAATTTGAGATTAATGTTGTGGGATTGTGAATAACTATTAACGGTAGTGAAATTTAATTATCGTGGTGCAGATGCACTGTCGGACTAAAGGCATAAAAACCACCACAACCATCATTTGTATGAGAAAGACTGGAAGAATGTAGCAGCTGAATTACACAGTACTGGTAAGCTTATGGTGATATGTTGTCGCAAATGTATGAAAATGTTTTAGGAGTCATCGTCATGTATTCCTGAAATTTGTCTGGGTATTCTTTTAGTTGCAAAAAAATATGGTGAAGTTCTCCCAAATCATGTCGCACTTGATTTATGGGATGAGCACTAAAATCTCGATTACTTAAAGTGCCAATTATCCACCATTTACGCGCTGTCGACATGTCATCACTATCTTCACTGCTGTCACTTAACATTGTAAAAAAATAAACTATCCTAAAAACCTCTCTTCTTGCAACAAAGTTGAAGACTGGCCCTTAAATCATGTGAAACTGGAAAAGCAGCGCGGTATCTCTCTTCACTATGCGACCCTTCCTCTATCAAAAACCTCTACCTCTACCTCCACCTCTTCCCTCTACCTCTACCTCTTCACCATGCGACTACCCTTAGGCAGGAACTGAATAAACAACATTATTATCTTAAAATTCCTTCTCCCTAAATAACCATTAAAGTAATGAATACACTTAGATGAGATAGTTCAAGTTAGGAGAGTTTGTTTTTAAGCTTTTGAATCAGGTAGTCATGAAATCATGCATTTTGAAATGGAAATCGAGTAAAGAATTTTTAAACCAGCACACATTACCGAAAGTAGTAAACAGGCAAGACTGTTAAAGTATTCTAAATAAAATAATGCAAAAAAAAAGGTGTGAAAACAAATATTAGAATAAATAATTCCAATAATGCATTTCTGATATTGAAGAAAATAACTCACGTTTGACAAAAGAGTGCCATAGAAAATATTGGTATGCATTGGAGGACCCCAGAAGGCCTCCAATAATAAACTTTGTCCATCCAATCCAAAAGGACAAGATGATTCAGTGCCTCACCCATAACCTTTAACAAAAATTATTGCTTTTTAATGCAATTCACTATTTAAATAATGGAAATACATAATGAAAAGGTATATAAATAATTTTACAATACTTACCTACCTTCAAAACTAAGCAGAAATAAAATGCAACCGTAGCAACACAAACAGCACTTAGGCTGTCAACATTTTTCAGTAAACCTAAAGGTAGGACAACAAATGCTGCAATTCCTGAAAGAAAAGAAAAAAATGTCATACAATCAGAATCAGTCTGTTTTTTGTTTTTTTTTACACTTTCTTTGAGACCACGACTTTAACACGGTCTATACAATATTGAGCAAAACTACAAACTAAATCTAAAATTAAAAGTACATTCACTTTTTGGAATTGACTAAATCTAAACTAAAAATTGCAATATATAAAAAAAAAACTAAAATTAAATTAATTAATGGCGCTTCGACTAATAGGCCATTAGCACCGACATCCAGGGTGCAGCGAGGAATTTTCCCGAGCTGTGGGATGAGAAAATTCCTGCGGCCAGTGGGGATCAAAACCACCATCTCCCACTTATAAATCTAAGGCGCTAGCCACTAGACCACGGGAGACCCTTCATTATCTATTAAATAAAAATGAACCGCTAAATGTGTTGGTAAGCGCAAATCTCGAGAACAACTGAACCGATTTCGCTAATTCTTTTTTTATAATATTTGAAGTACGAGGATGGTTCTTACGGAGAGAAAAATTAAAAAAAATTCCTGAAAAAGTCTAAAAACAACACTTTTCGAGTCTTTTTCACTTCCTTAACGCAAATTCATTTTTAAATAAAAACATATGTTCTCAATTATAATATTTTTAACAGTTAACGTATTTGTATATCTATCTATTATATAAAAATGAATCGCTAAATGTGTTGGTAAGCGCAAATCTCGAGACCAACTAAACCGATTTCGCTAATTAATTTTTTATAATATTCCTTGAAGTACGAGGATGGTTCTTACAGAGAGAAAAATTTAAAAAATTGCCTGAAAAAGTCTAAAAACAACACTTTTCGGGTCTTTTTTACGTCCTTAACGCATATTCATTTTTAAATAAAAACATATGTTCTCAATTATAATATTTTTAACAGTTAATGTATTTGTATATCTATTATATAAAAATGAATCGCTAAATGTGTTGGTAAGCGCAAATCTCGAGAACAACTGAACCGATACGGCTCATTCTTTTTTTATGATATTCCTTGAACTACAAGGATATATGCAAAAAAATTAAATAAATAAGAACAAGTAATCACTAGGTGACAATAGAATCACATGTTAATAATGCAATTTAAATTAATTAATATTTGTGCTAACAAAGTAAAAAAGACCCCACTTTTCTATATTCGCATACAAAAGATTCGTAATAATACTTAAAGGTCAATTAGAACTTTAATACCATACCATAAAATATAAGTGTTAGTGGAGGGGTTCTGGGAAGGCAAAACAATTGAGTGACATTAGTGTCGTATAAATATTAATGTCAATATTTGGGTAAAAATGCAGTTTCCAGCCCTCAAAACCGATTTCTTTCAAACTTTGCGCAATAACGTATTTTGATGCACTAAACACGAATACGATAAAAAAAAAACGTCGGATTTAACTAGGAAAGAAGTTATTAAGCACTTAAGTTCACTGTTGTGCAGGTTATGAGAGCTAATGTAAACAACTAAATTTGTCAACATACGCATGCGCGGGTATGGAAAAGTTCGTAATAAGGAAGTTTAATTGAAATTTACCATAAATTATCGAAATTCATCAGCAGTTATTTATTTACAATCATTTTTTTAAATAATTAAACACTCCTCACATTTCTTGTTTCGTTCATGAAAAGTATTATATATCAGAAATCCCTTAATAATTTGCTAATGCCTTTATAATTATCGTTCTAATTCGCGCCTATCGAACTTCAATTGTCAACAAGTCAATTGTCAAACAAATATTTTGATGCTAAACAGAAGAACATTTAGATGGATATTTAGCCGAATTTCTCTTCAAACGCGCTCATAAATATGAAGAGCGTTTAAAGGCATTTTTCAGTGCGATTGGGGATTTGTATCCACCGAACATCCAGTCTCAAGAAGAAGAAGAAGAAGAAGAAGAAAAAAGCTAAAAGAGATGTCTTGGAGGATTAGAGGAATGTCTAGGAAGACTTTAAGGGCATACGTGCTATGCGTTTCCGCTCGCTCCGCTACGCTCCGCTCGCTCAAGAAAATAACAAAACCCCAGTCAATCCAACTCGCTAAAATTAATAGAATTCTATTAATTTTAGCGAGTTGGATTGACTGGGGTTTTGTTATTTTCTTGAGCGAGCGGAAACGCATAGCACGTATGCCCTTAAGCGACAGGCGACGACGGGTGAGGATGCCCTTAAAATTAACAATATCTTTGAATAAATGGTTTCTGAACATTTCAAATGAGAGTTCTCTGTTTCCCAATGTTACATATCTGCGCATGCGCGTGTTTACAAATACGCTGATGCCTAGTTTTATAACCTTCCTAACTTTAGTGCTTAATATTATAGTCTATTAATTTTAGCGAGTTGGATTGACTGGGGTTTTGTTATCTTTTTGAGCGAGCGGAGCGAGCGGAAACGCACAGCACGTATGCCTTAAAGTCGTAATTTATGCCTTAAAGTCATCACAAATTTAGTTGTTTACATTAGCTCTCATAACCTGCACAACAGTGAACTTAAGTGCTTAATAACTTCTTTCCTAGTTAAATCCGACGTTTTTTTTTTATCGTATTCGTGTTTAGTGCATCAAAATACGTTATTGTGCAAAGTTTGAAAGAAATCGGTTTTGAGGGCTGGAAACTGCATTTTTACCCAATATTTGTCAAAATTTATACTATGGTAACACTATGGACAAATTTAGGCAGAACAACCCGAAATTCAAAGAATCGAAAAAAAAGAAATGAATTATCAATCTAAGTGCACTGCCGAGGAACGTGAAAATCGCAATGAACGTGAAGATCGCAATGAACGTGAAAGAATTCGGTTAAGACAGACCCGTGACATTCGACTAATAATGGTGCAAGTTTGAATCGAGCTGCTGTGAATTCATTACAGTGTCTGCAGCTGTGTTGCTATTGGACCTATGAACTCAGTTATGAACAAATCCCAGGGGCAGTCATTAAGTGTTTGTGGTATTAATCTAGAAAACCCATGTTTCTCGCATGGTCAATTGTATGTTACCTGTTCCCGTGTCAGAAAACCATCTGCTCTGTTTATTTACGCGTCAGGTAATGAAACAAAAAATATCGTGTACCATTAAGTACTACAATAAAAATGAAATTTAATTGAGAATAAGTAAAAATAAAATAAAATATAATAAGTAGGTATCATAATAAGAAATCTGATGTATTTTGATTGTGATTTTTAGTGACTATTAAAAGAATTTTATGTGTTTTATATTTTTTATTTTTTGACATGATGTAATTGTCGAGTTATTAAGTTTTTTTTTTCTTTATTTTTATCTTACTAGCTGTCCGGGTGTCCCAAATAGCAGAATAAGTATTAAAAAAAAATTAAAGAATTCACTGTTAGGCGGTACAAAGTTTGCCGGGTCAGCTAGTTGTTCATAAATAAAGATTCTTTATTAAAACAAAAAATACATACATACCTATTTTTTTACCCTTGTTCTGAATCAAAGTATGCATTAGTATAGAGAATGGAGGAAAATGTGTAGTATATTTTTTCAATAAACTAATTAATGAATTAAAAATTAAAACTAAACTCATAAATTAAGGTCACTTTTGCTTAAATTATACTAATTACCATACTAAAAACTGATACTAAAACTAAAAATTATACAAATCTAAAACTAAAAATATAACATGAGTTTATTTTTAGTTAGAGTAAGTTAATGTTAGTTTAGTGAACTAATGTCAGTTTTGCCCAACACTGGGTCTATCTACATTATGATTGCCACTCATATATTAGATATGAGCTAACTTTTTATTTTCAGCAAGTAAAAAGTAACTTGGTAAGCACAGAAATAATCATATAGCTAAATAAAATTATATTTTCTTTGAGAACCACTGTAAATCCCCACTGGAGTACTGCCCTAGGGTATACAATGTCCGAGAGTAAAATAGTTTGGCAGAATTTCATTGCACTGTAAGTCAAAAATAAATACTGGCAACAAATTATGCACTCAGCCATAAACGCAGAATATCAATGGATCAGGGCAGATGGGATGGGTGGTAGACAAGAAAAACAAAAAAAAAAAAAAAATTGTTTAGAACCTTCTGCTCAAATTCAGGAACATAAATATGCTTTAGGTCCACCCGACAAACCTATGTAATGTACTTTATATCATACAGTCTTCTTCTTCGTACATGCCCACAGCACATGCGCGAACACCAGCGGACACTTTTTTGTAACTTTTTTTTTCCAGTTTAGTCATCACTAAAGAATATTTATGCTAATAATACACTATGCCATTATAAAATGGCTTGGCTATCATTTTATCCCCCTATGCCAGTTTGTACACAACTCCGTCCATCTGAAGTTTTGGCTCTTGTGGTAGAATTGGCTTACCATGCTGTGATGTGAAGCCTAGTAGCATAATTAGCATCACCCCGGCCATTCTGGGTTAAAGCCCAGCCTCGCATGTTAATTTTTCTAAAAAATAAAGGATTGAAAATTAAGTCACTGGCAGTTTCTACTGTACTGTGTATTATAGTGCTTTAATAAACAGCAAAATAATATGTTGTAGATATACATAAATAGGCATATTCTGAGAGTTTCAGGCTAATGCCTCTAACCTTTGTAAACATTTTAGATAAACTAATGCAATTTTGTTCTACTCTAAGCTAAGAAGATTGTACAATATTTATTATTTTAATTTTAATGTCCATTATTATTAACTGAGAATTTTGGGACGGGTTCTTTATAGGTAACCACTCTTTTCTAGCCAGGATAGGGCTGAAGCCTTTTCTTTTTCTAAAGAAAAGCCCCCACCCCAAAGTGGGAATCAAACCCACAACCTTTGCCACGGAGTGTTAAGTGCTCACGCCTAAACACTCACGACCACCGGGCCACCGATGGCTGCTTTATAATGCAGTATGTCACTTTTTCATATTCTGTTTTGCTTCTGAAAGCAACTGCAAAATGCTTTATACTGCTGATAACATTATAAAATGGAGGTGACCTCTTAATAGCCCAGCACTAATAGACAGTAGTTGTTGTGCCATAAAAACAAAACAAAACCAAAATCTGTTTTTTAGTAAAGACTAGCTGACTACCCATGCTTCACCACGGCCGATAAATAGTTGGTAAAAATGCAGTTTCCAGCCCTCCAAACCGATTTCTTTCAAACTTTGCACAATAACGTATTTTGATGCACTAAACACGAATACGATAAAAGAAAACGTCGGATTTAACTAGGAAAGAAGTTATAAAGCACTTAAGTTCACTGTTGTGCAGGTTATGAGAGCTAATGTAAACAACTAAATTTGTCAACATACGCATGCTCGGGTATAGAAAAGTTCGTAATAAGGAAGTTTAATTGAAATTTACCATAAATTATCGAAATTCATCAGCAGTTATTTATTTACAATCATTTTTTTTAAATAATGAAACACTCTTCACATTTCTTGTTTCGTTCATGACAAGTATTATATATCAGAAATCCCTTAATAATTAGCTAATGCCTTTATAATAGCAGAAGAATGTCTAGGACGAATGATTAGGAATGCAGAAGAATGTCTAGGGCGATTTTAAGGGCAAACATGCTATGCGTTTCCGCTACGCTCCGCTCGCTCAAGAAGATAACAAAACCCCAGTCAATCCAACTCGCTAAAATTAATAGAATTCTATTAATTTTAGCGAGTTGGATTGACTGGGGTTTTGTTATTTTCTTGAGCGAGCAGAAACGCATAGCACGTATGCCCTTAAGCGACAGGTGACGACGGGTGAGAATGCCCTTAAAATTAACAATATCTTTGAATAAATAGTTTCTGAACATTTCAAATGAGAGTTCTCTGTTTCCCAATGTTACGTATCTGCGCATGCGCATGTTTACAAATACGCTGATAACGCCTAGTTTTATAACCTTCCTAACTTTAGTGCTTAATATTATATTCTATTAATTTTAGCGAGTTGGATTGACTGGGGTTTTGATATCTTTTTGAGCGAGCGTAGCGAGCGGAAACGCATAGCATGTGTGCCTTAAAGTCGTCATTTATGCCTTAAAGTCATGTATGCCTTAAAGTCGTCACAAATTTAATTGTTTACATTAGCTCTCATAACCTGCACAACAGTGAACTTATGTGATTAATAACTTCTTTCCTAGTTAAATCCGACGTTTTTTTTTATCGTATTCGTGTTTAGTGTATCAAAATACGTTATTGTGCAAAGTTTGAAAGAAATCGGTTTGGAGGGCTGGAAACTGCATTTTTACCAAATAGTTTTTATATTGCGTTAAAGAAGGTATTATCAAAATTAATACTACTACATGATTTTGTACAGCTTATTATTGCGCGGACTTTAGAGTTACCCAGGAAACACCATGTGGAGGTAACCGTGCTTGTTTCCGTTGGGAACTAAAAAAATATAACAACCACTTAAAAAGTTAGGTAAACAAAGAAAAATACACGTTGAAAAGAATAAAACTAACAACTTTGAAGTTTTAAGCACTTATCACTTCGATTGACATCGCCCCACCGAAAATTACAACAGAATCTTTTTTGTAGAGAATTTAGTAACCTTTCGAATAGCCCCCTTCCACTTACTACGTTTTCCCGACCTTTTTCGATATATTTTAAAATATACTGAGATCCGAAAACTTTGTATCACCATTAATACAATTTTTTTTGTATACAACGGATTCAGCTAGTTAATGAATTTGACCTTTCAAATGAGAAGAAAGATTTTTGTACCAAATGTCATCAAAATCAGTCCATTTTTGAGCAGATGATGAACTTCTTAATAATTCACCCCCCCCCCCCCTAAAAGTATTTAAACATTTTAATATCAAAAAAGCCTTTCTTAGTGAGTGACTACATTCTAAACGGAATCTGTTTCAAATTTTTTTGACAAGTGGTTCAGGACATTATTACCTCGGATGGACCATCACCAGGGCGTAAACTCTATGGGGGACAACATCACAGTTTATTTCTAGTAATTCAAGGTCTCCCATCATAGTTAAAATTAACCTCAATTAAAAGTAATACTATGAAATAGATACAGTATGGTAACAGCTGTTCTGCTATCGTCATAGCAACCTAGGCATGCATGCTCTAACCAAATAAAACTTTAAACCCCTATAAAAATACTTAAAAATTCAAATATCAAAAAATCCTTTCTTAGCAAGTGTCTACATTCTATAGGGAGTGTCCATGCAAAATTTCAAATTTTGCTGTCAAATGGTTTGGGCTGGGCGATGATAGGTCAGTGAGTCAGTCAGTCAGTGGTATTTGACAAATATACAGGGTGTCCCGTAAATGTCTAGTCATATCTTGGGAGGTGATAGAGGAACCTTAGGGGAACAAAAAATGTTCTATGACGATTTTCCGAATTCTCACACATAAGGGAGAAAACGGCATTTTATTGTTTTTTCGAGACAAAAGTGGTTTTTATAAGAATAATCGTTGTAGCTCCGTCCCAGGTGGTCCTACTTGAAATGAAGTGAAACCAATCGAAAGCTGAGTAAATTTATTACAAAACTGGTTGGGAGCAAACATAAAAATGAATGAATTTAAGTATGTCTATCTTACCAAAAGAAAGCTATTCTAAATTTCCTGACTTTTTCTTGATATTTCTTACCAGCGTTACTCTTCAATGGGCGGGATCTGAGATTTCCGGGTTTCAGAAAAACTTCTTCATTTAACCAGCTTTCCATTCATGTATCACAACCCTGTGTTATTGAAGCAAGTGAACGATTTAGGAACAAAAGTTTATAAAAAAATATGGATCTGTGAAAAGAAAATTAATTTTTTTCAAGGAGGCGGCCATTAATGAATCCCAACCACACATTAACCTGAAAAAATATTATTTTTACCTAGATAGCGCATTTGAACACATTTTTACAGGACTATCTACATCTTATTTAATATTATTTATTTAAATTTTAACGTCCATTTATTATTAACTACGAATTTTAGGACGGGTTATCTATAGGTTACCACCCTTTTCTAGCCAGGAAAGGGGTGATGCCTTTTCTTTTTTCGAAAGAAAAGCCACCGCCCCGAGTGGGAATCGAACCCACGACCTTTGGCACGGAGTGTTACGACCGGGTGTTAAGTACCAGGTCTCCTTATTTAATATTAGGGATGGGATATTTAATTCTACAACAATCACACATGGGCTCACGAGAATCCCAGGGTGGTTCACAAGCGTGGCCATCACCATCAATTCAAGGTAAAGCATTGTTTTTTTTTAATTATAAATACCTGTAAAAATGTGTTCAAATGCGTTAACTTTGTAAATATAATTATTTCTCAGGTTAATGTGTGTTTGGGGTTCATTAATGGCCACCTCCTAGACCCAGTATTAGTTACTGTAATTAATAAATTCAAAGTAAATGTGTATTTTATTTATTTACTGTTTTAGAACTTTTTTATTTTTGTGAAAGTAATTTTTTTTTTTTTTTTTATTGTTTTAAGTATATATTACTTAATATTTAAGTAAATATTAATAAAAATAACTATTTCTTTTGAGCTTTTTGAATAAACTGAGGGGGGAAAAAAAATTAATTTTCTTTTCACAGATCCATATTTTTTTATAAACTTTTGTTCCTAAATCGTTCACTTGCTTCAATAACACAGGGTTGTGATACATGAATGGAAAGCTGGTTAAATGAAGAAGTTTTTCTGAAAACCGGAAATCTCAGATCCTGCCCGTTGAAGAGTAACGCTGATAAGAAATATCAAGAAAAAGTCAGGAAATTTAGAATAGCTTTCTTTTGGTAAGATAGACATACTTAAATTCATCCATTTTTATGTTTGCTCCCAACCAGTTTTATAGTAAATTTACTCAGCTTTCGATTGGTTTCACTTCATTTTTAGTAGAACCACCTGGGACGGAGCTAAGACTATTCTTCTAAAAACCACGTTTGTCTCGATAAAACAATAAAACAACGTTTTCTCCCTTATGGGGGAGAAAACGTCGGAGAATTCGGAAAATCGTCATAGAACATTTTTTGTTCCTCTAAGGGTCCTCTATCACCTCCCACAATATGACTAGACATTTACGGGACACCCTGTATAGTAGATAAAAGAATAAAAATATGATCAAAATTTAATTAAACTTACCAATAAGAACACTAGGCCTTAAAGCTGTAGGATGCTCAAAACCCAAAATTGGTCCAATAATGGTAGGGCCAAGATCACCCATGATAACAAAATAAGCAACACATGTTCCTAGCATGAAGCCTATAATGCAGAGTTCCACTATCAGCTTACCAGTAGGCCCAAATGCCCTGAAAGCTACAAAAATAATAAAAAGTTATTAAAATGTGACTTTTAAGAGTGGTTATTATTATTTTAATAATAATTATAAAAAGGCAGGGAGCAACTGAAGAACAGTTGCTTGGGGCTTTAATATAGCATGCTGGGAGCACTTATATATTGGCTTTAGTATTTCAGGCTCAGCATATTAGTGAGTGAAGTGTGTGGGATTTCTCGGAAGAAGATACATCATAGCCTGGTCCTTGCTAAGCCCCAGGAAATGTTATTGAAGAGCATTCTATGATGATGGAGGAAAACAGTTTAATTCGTAAACAATTTAATTTGACGTGAAAGCATCCTAGTTTCGAGGAAAATAAGTTTTCTTTCAGTAGTACAAAGGTATTGCATGTAAAAGTTTTTGCACTAAGTAAAGAATATATATATTACTGTGAACACAAAAATCTTAAAAAAAAAAAAAAAAAAAAAAAAAAAAAAAAACTTATTTTACGTAATTAATAATTTTAGTTGAAAATATTTGGAATTAATCTTTTCTTATTGCTAATGTAATAATTATAAGTTCTAATTAAAAAAAAAAAATGTAACTGGGCAATTTGTAAATTAACCCTTTAAGGCACAATCATTAAAAAAAAAAACATTAAAAATCAAGTCATGCAAAAAAAGAACTCCTCTTGGTTGCTAAAACACACCCTATTTATTGATTTATTGCAAAATCAAACTTTTTCATTTTTTTTTTTTTTTAAACGGCCTGAGCCGTTTGTGCGTTTAGGGGGGTCTTCGTAATGTGTACTTGAATGCAAACCCACATGACAAAGGTCTAGACATTTCCCACGTTGCAGCCGCGATCTTTCGCTCTTATAATGGGATTTCTTACGTGTGTTAGTTGCCTTGTCTTCTGGATTCTTTGCTTACTTATTTTCTGAATCTCTGTAACATTTAATCATTAGCCCGTTTACTAAAATTAAAATTTACAAAGGAATATTTTTACTCTTTGAGACATTTATAATTACATAAAGCAGTAAGGAAATAAATAAATTCTGATAAAAACAATCCATTCTCCTAGGCCTAAATTAGGATGTGGTTTCTCGCTCTTCCCGGTGTAAATATTCATATTTAATGCATATCCTGTCTCTTTACAGCACAAAACCCATACTTTTGTCTAAACAATTATCAATAACATCTTAGCGACATATTCTAGAAAGATAAAATAACAAGCAATAGTATTTCATATAGATATACAAATTTTTGACGTACATTGTTGAAGGTAGATTTGCTTCTGTGGAAGGAAATTACTAATAACACATCAGAGGGAAAGGCGAGTTTGGGTACGCTAGGTGCCGTTAAACAACAAAGTACTTTATTGTGGGCTGCCAAGGGGTAGAAAGAGGCTGGAAGGGTCGTAAATACTTCTAACAGTCCCAGGATATCAATTAGAGCAATAAGCTATTAGAATCGGTGCCGTGAAGAAAATTTTGAGCTTACGACGGCTTAAGCCATCTCTGCCCCTTAAAGGGTTAAAGACAATAGAGAGAAACTAAATAAATGAGTTAGGCATAGCATAATAGTGCAGAATGTAGAGCGGAGAATCGGAGCGTTTAGGGCTAGTGCACCCCCGTCTGAGGAGAGACGTGGTGAAGGTAGGGCTGTCTGAGGGAGTGACAAGACCATACATAGACCAGCCTGGAAAAGGTTAAGGAGGAATACATTTCGATATCTCAATGTGGAAGGTGGCACAAGGAGGGCTGAAGGAAGGTCAACAAAAAGCCATGTTCTGGACGCCCAACAACAGCCCAAACTGTTGAAAACGTCTAGCCCGATTTAGTCAACTGGAGGTGCTCAAGACAGTGAAACGCCGTATCACACGTGTCAAAGTCATCTTCAAGCTCCACTAAGATAATGTCCCTAGGGACATGGCCTTGATTGTCACCAACTACCTAAACCAAATTAAGACCCCCGCCTAAGTGCCCCAGCCTCCTTAGTCCTGACTTGGCTCCTTGCAACTTTTTTGTTCCCCTACTGAAGAGAGAAGTGAAGGGAAATCACTGGGAGGTAGTGGAGAAAATCCAAGCTCATGATACAATGTTCTGGAGAGCCATTTCTGCTGAGATCCTCCAGAGATCCTTCCAGGTATAGAAGAATAGTCTCCACAAGTTTATTGACGCACTAGGGGTCTATATTGAAGAATTTTAACCATTTGTACCAACAGGAACAATAAATCAATTTTCCCCAATTATTATGCACAAAAATGTGCATTATTTTCTGAAGGCACTCTGTAATTTTATATTTAAGAAAATGGCTCATTCAGTTTGATCAGAATATTATTATCATACTAACAATTTAATGTTTTGACCATTTTAATGTAGCCATATAATGTTGCTTACAATTTTAATGTCACAGGGTTGATTAGAAAGTCTGTACAGTTTATGTCATCTTTGTTTGGCAGCACAAAGGTACCATCGATCTACCGATTAATTGCCAGAAATGACTGAAAGAAAATGTCGTTACATCGTATAAAGTTAATTGAGGTTTGTACATAAAAAAAGTGACATTTAATTTGATGAAACAACAACACAGACTTTTTGAATGACCTTGTAATTACAAAAGGCATGACATTTACATGTAGGGGTTTTAGACTTAAAAGTTATCAACACTGGTAGCATTGCACAAAGAAAGTGGTGACATGAATAACAAATGAATTTTTTTTAATGAAGCTGAACCATGGGAGGGAATATAAATTTCAGAAGAATTGGAGCAGGTGTTGTAGGAGTAAACAGAGGATTTGAATTTGAGGAGTTAGATTTTTGGAAGGGTCTCTCCATGGTCTAGTGGCTAACGCCTTGGAGTCTCGTTCCCGAGATTGGGGTTCAAGTCCCACCTGCAGGAAGAAATTTTCTCATTTCACGGCACGTTGAGAACTTTTCCCACTGCACCATAGATGTCGGTGCTAATGGGCCAGACGTTGGTGCGCCGCAAAAAAAATATATATACATATACATGGGGATGTCTTTTGGATTGTAAATGACTGAGCCAAGGAAGAATTAGCACCAATAGAGAGCCAATTTACTTTGTGGAAGAAGCATGATGTCAAGGAGTCCAAAAGTAGTAGATTTTCATTAAAAGAGTACATTTATACACACACACACATATATATATATATATATATATATATATATATATATATATATATATATATATATATAATTACTAACCCAGCATTTCAAAATTCTTCCTCTTCTCCATAATTGCAGATTTCATGAGATAATAGCAAGACAGGCGGGTAATAATGTTGCTGAACAAGAGCATCAGAATCGACAGAAATATTCCACACTAAAAATAAATTTGTCAATAATAAAAAATTGTAAAAGTACAAAGCATGCAATAATCTCAGAAAACATAGAATAGTGTAATTAAATCACAGAACCATAATTTGAAAATAACAGATTTCACATTTCAAAAAATGATACTGGAAGTTTGTAAATCAAATGTCATCAAATAATTTTTCTTCTTCTTTTTTGCCTCTCTCTCCCCCCCCCCCCCCTTTCACCTTTCAGTGTGGAAGCCAAAAAGCTATTTAATATGACAATTTTTGATAGGAAAAGTCCTCTATATTTATGGGGATAAAACTCTGCTTATGATTTATGACCAATTTCTATTCAGGCACTACCATTTATAAAAGTAGTTTGATTGTGATTAAATTTTGCAAAAAAAATCAAATAAAATTTGATAAAAAAAAAAAAAGAGAAATTTGTTAACTGAGAACTCTGTCCAAAGAGTGCAAATAGACAAATATACAAGCAGTATAGGTTTTTATCAATTTGACCACAATGTACTAACGTGACCCAATTTTACGGTATATAAAAAAAAAAATATGTAAAAGCAGCTAAAAATGAATTATCATATAAAACAATAAAATAAAAGTAAGAGTAAGTTAACCCTAAGGGGCGAATTATTGCTCCCAACGTTAACCTTAACAGCTGCTCATAAAGTATTTTAATGTCCATTAATTGTTTGCAAATTTATTTCTTATTGTTTTCTTCAGAACAATTATGATTGCACAGCTCTTCAATGATTGTTTAGGTATTTCTCAATTGAACATTTAAAAAACAGAACAGTTCAAACCAAACACTCAGGATATCTATAAAAGGCTATTTAGTTCCGAATAATCATTGGGAAGGATAGACTCATTATTGCAATAAAGAAAAAAAAAATAGAAATGGAAGATTAATGCAGTTGTAAGAACTGTAAAATACTTATAAATAGAACGCGAATTTATTCAAAATTGCATTATTGGAACATCGTCATAATATCATTTTCAGAGGACAATAAAAATTTGGCTTTATCTTTTAAAGTAATGAGAAATATACTTTTTTTCTTTCTTCAAATAATTTATAATTCAATGTAATGAGATATTGAAACTCTCTTGCTTGAAGGAAAGATTCTTCCAACATAAAAGTTTTACTCTGACCTTGAAACTCAGATAAAATATGCTCTTAAATTTTATCTGTTTTAAAAAGTAATAGTTAAAATGCAGTAGGTAAATTGAAAATTGAAGCAACCTAGAAATAATAAATATTTTAAAGAAGAGAATTTCAATACAAGAAGCTAGTTTTATTACACAATTGTTTTAAAACTATTATAAATAAGAATAACTTTCAATTTTTAATAAAT
This sequence comes from Gonocerus acuteangulatus, assembly GCA_946811695.1. Taxonomy (NCBI): domain Eukaryota; kingdom Metazoa; phylum Arthropoda; class Insecta; order Hemiptera; family Coreidae; genus Gonocerus; species Gonocerus acuteangulatus. The sequence continues at coordinate 62,360,787 of OX328128.1, forward strand.
AAAGCTATAAACATGTCTAATGATTTAATATATTTTGTTATAGTTCATAATTAATATTACCTAAACTTGTGAAACTAAAGTGTTATGCCTGAAGAAGGACAATAAAGTCCGAAACGTTGCATTAAATTGGATAATAAAATAATTTGGTAGGTTCACAACCCATATTTTAATTCTTCTCGTCTCTTATCAATTTTATGTGAATAAAAAGATGACTAGCCACAGATTTACTAAATATGTGTTCTCAAATTACAGATCTTGTTCAATTGAAAATGCAATCCAATTTGAATTAGATAAAAATTTCGATGAATATACCTGTTTGAAGCAGAAGGGCATAGCTAAGACGCTGACACCAATAATACTGTTGGCCAATGTAACAACGTTTCCTGTATGAGTACCCATTTTAAGATATTTTATGTTAATTCCTTTGGATGGTGGATCGGCACTATATTTTGGCTTGGGGTTTGAAGAAGTTAAGATCCAAACCTAAAAAATATAAACAATCCGGTTATCCTATGTTAAATAATGAGGAAAAATAGCATTGGAAAAACTAATAGTCAATGTTTACATTATGCATGTTTGATTCTAGGAATTAAAAACTACTTTTTGTACTGGATATTTGCTATTTACCATTACAATGGTAGGTAATGTTAAAACTTCAAATACTCTCGATGTATTTAAAAGAAAAACTGTAACATACTACGATAGAATAAATATTTAGAAACAATTAGACTTATGTTTAGAATATTAAATAGATGAATCATTACGGATCTGGTCTTCCAAGTCACATTTTCCTCACAATAATATTGAAAAAACACAAACGTGTTACAAAGAGACAGCTAACAAGACAACCTTCGACAACAGACTGAAAGTCTGAGTCTGTTTTCTTGACAATACTAAACACTGCTCCAAGGCAGCGCTACAGTCGAGCCAATCAAATGTAAACAATGATTCTATTTATTTTATAAAAATTTCATTTAGCATAATTTGACACCCCCTAACTATTTTTGAAGCATATATTAAAATTTCTAATAAGGTGGTAACAATTTCTGAACGATTCATTAAGAATATTTATGCCAAACTTTTAACTTATGAGTTAAAGAAAAAGGGCTCCGATTGTACTCGCTTCGGCGGTACATATACTAAAATTGGAACGATACAGAGAAGATTAGCATGGCCCCTGCGCAAGGATGACACGCAAAATCGTGAAGCGTTCCACATTTTTTTGTCCGGACAACCTCGGTAAAGTAATTAGTAAAAATCAAATTTTGACTGCCATGCATTATTTTTACTGGCCGCTAGAAAACCGTATACGCGTGAGAAAGAGGACCCAGGTTCAATCCTCGGTGGTGCTACATATTTTTTCCCCTCTTAATCCTAAGATTACACTCAGAGCGTAAGGAAATTTGTAATTTCGTTATTTAAAATGGAAAATATTAATTTTATTTTATTAAATTTTTTGCGGAGGGCTTAAATAATTACTGATTTATTTTCAAAGGTTGAAATACAGCAAAGCCTTTTTTCTAAATTATATTATATTTATTTCTTCGTAATTTATTTTTTATAATTAATACGTTTATGAGATGAAATGCCAAATTAATTTTTGAACAATATTTAGTTTTAATTCTATTCAATTCAAATTTTGCAACGCATTTTATTCATTTCAAATTTTAATAAATAGCGAATTACCTTAAATATTGGAGCTCTTAATTAAACAATGGGAATTCAAAATTACCTCGGACCAAGAGAAACACAAGATGCTTGAAAAAAAAAACTAACACTGTTGAGATTGTTGATAAACTGAGAGGTCAAGCAATTTGCAGAAACAGCTAGATCAGAATCTCGTTAAGATAAACTTTGAACTAAAACGACCATATACTGAATATAAAGACAATATTCACAGCGATAAAATATCATTTTTACTAATTTCTTGGAATTAATTGTAGCCAATACTTAGAAGTATCTATTTTACAGTTTATATCTTTTGATTTTATTTTTTTCATGAATCTGAATATTTAGATGAAATTGTACAAGGCTGAGACTGTAATCTTAGATCAAGATTACGTCTGAGAGTAGACAAATATAAAGCTGTGTCTAAAAAACAATGGTTTGGGGTATATGAACTTTAGTTTGAAGTATATCAACTTTGCTTTGGAGTATATGAACTTTGCTTTGAGTTATATCAATTTTGGTTTGGCCCATATGAACTATGGTTTGACGTCAGCGCCTCCCCTAGGGGTAAGGGCGTATTTCCAGTAATTATTTTACTCGCATTATAATTTGAAATAACAAAATTATATACCTAAGCATAGTTTACATAAATATTATTGAGAACAAACAATGGATAACTTTCTAAATTCTCTATTCGTAATATGTACACTAGCTTTTAAATATTGTCAGTCCAAACATTCGTAACCCCAGAAAGTGCCTGTGTACCTTAGACAATTCGTAAATTTTCCACTCCGTTCAATTACAAATGTATTTAATTTTTTTTTCAGAGAAATGTCAATTTTAAATAGTTTTTGGTAATGTTGATGAAGGGGGGAGGAGGTCAAGGGGCCCGTGAAGTTATTTAGACAGACGTCTGTAATGTCTCTCGGTGGCCCTTCAGGAGAAAACATTGTATTTACATTTTTGTATTAGGAAATTTAGTTTGTTATTTGGAGCAAAAAATCTTATTTGATTTTAAATAGCAGAGATAAAAAGCCTATCATCTTTATTATTAGTTTATTTTCAATATTTGATCGAACCTTAACCATACAGCTGATTTAAAAAAATAATAATTATTTTGTCTTTACTTATTCTAATTTTTAATTGAAAATTTTCTTTTTTTCAAACGTAATAGAAAAAAAGGATTCTTTTTTTTTTGTCATTCTTCATTTAAATTAAAAGTAATTCAAAGTAATTTTGTCCTCCAAAAGATTGAGTCAATTCTAATTTCCTAGCTTGCGGCGTTTCCGATGTACCTTCAAGATTTTTCGGAAATTTTCTTACTCTAGCGTATTTTCTCTCTCGCCATTGGATGGAATAGCTGCTCAAGCCACCGACCCTATGATACCGTCAGAGAAGACAGTACTCGACTTCCGCTAACACCAGTTAGAGCCAACGGCCATAGCCACCGGTTCCCTTTGATCACCGAAGTTAAGCAACCTCGGGCGTGGTCAGTACCTGAATGGATGACCGATCACGTGCCGTTGGCATTTAATAGGGCGGCAACCTGTAGATAGCCCGGCGTTAATAGCCATATTGTTGACACGCCGTTGTTGATAGTCAGGAAGTACCAGTTCGCCAGTCTTGACGAGTTAGGAAGTATTACAGCCACATCCTAGGATTTCGGCCTGGACAAACACTGAGGTAGGACTGAAGTTCAAAATGGGTTGATTGAGGACGCTCTGAAATATATATATATATATATATATATATATATATATATATATATATATATATATATATATATATATTGACAACTCTTAGAAAAGCAGCGATTAAACTGTGTATGTGAATATTACATTCACACAAGATTTTATTTTTATCAACTGATAACCGCTACAATCAGATAGTTCTGACGGGAAATGTCGACATGACATTGTCATCAAACAACTTTCATGATAATATCTTTGGACATGAATTTCATAAGTTTCTTCTTTGGAGCATTCAAAAAAGTCAAAATTCCTTCAAACAATTTTCTCATACGCCATCTCCATCAAAACAAATTAAGACCGATAAATAAGTTTATAAGACCGCCTCCAACACGCCCCCCATAGGTATAAAATGGGGAACCCATGCTAACGAACTTACATAGCTGATTCAAGTGATGTTAAAAACCGAATTTACTTGTCTATTACACCCTCGCGTTAATTTATTCGCAATCAAACATATATTCAAGGCCTTTACGATGTTATTTGGAGAGTTTCCAATTGCACTTTATACAACAACTCATGTTTCCTCACGTTGCTGTGTTAGCTCAATTATTGGTCTAATGTATCGGCCAAACCAGTATTTAATACGAAATCATTCAGTATCCCAAAGAGAAATCTTCTTGATTAGGTTTATCTTACTAAATCTCATAAAATCAACTAATAATCATAATAATTATGTCACGAGAAACCATTAACGAGAGAGAATGATACAGGGAGAAATAATGATGAAGTTTCACAATATGATTTCGGTAGGGGCCAACTATTACCAAAAAAAATAAATAAAAAAAATCGAATTCCATAATATGGGCCAGGTAATACTATTACAGCTCTAAGAGTCGGATTTTTTGTTGGTAAGCGTTGGTTCAGACACAAACTAGGTACATGGCTTAGGGTGGGTTTACACCCCGGATTCTCGTGCGGGAGATGTTTGGGTTCAAGTGCCACTTGCAGCAGGAATTTTCTCATCTTACGGCTCGTTGAAAAATTCTCCGCAGTACCGTGGATGTCGGCGCGAATGACCCAGACATTGGTGAGCCGTAAAAAAACAACAACAAAAAAACAGTCTTCTTTTTCGTACATAGTCACCGGTTTTTCTCAGTTTAGTCACCGCAAAAGCATATTTATACTAAAAAATAAATAATAAAAAAATAGCTGGTCTATTATTACTATTTTTGTTTAATAATAAAAAGCTTAATTTTCTCCAGTATTTATTTTGCTCGTCCGTAACGATGGTGATTTTCAAATTTGAAGGTATGTATGGAAATGTAAGCTTCTAGGCATTTCGAGTTTTAGAAATAATTTACTTATTATTTATAAAAGTCATAATTTTTTTAAGTTTACGTTTCCATACATACCTACAAATTTGAAAATCGCCATTTAGGTCAAGCAAAACAAATAAATAATGAAGAAATTTAGCATTTCATAATGAAAAAAAATAGTTATTATTTCCTTCACTTTTTGCCCAAAATTCATCTTTCCACAATCTATCCCTGCTATGGAATTTAGTACGTTCATTGAAAATTGAGCTTTTATATATATATATATTTACAGAAGCTCTATATTATCTATAGCAAAAGTTATTAATGGGCCAAGAAACGACTTGACTAATCTAAAACAGAAGTCAATGATAGCGTGTTTGTTTCTGTTCAACTATAAACACAAATGTGTAGGTACATTGAAATTTGACATAGAAATACTCTGTTTAAAATAAAAGACCAACTTGAAAGACTCTGGAATAAATGAGAGAAAATTCGGGTTAGTGTTCCTACTCAAAAGTCCACATATATAATACATAACGGTTAAGATACCCAACCCGTAGGTCGGCAATCATGCGTACATTTGAGGTAGGTGGCTTTCTTTCGAGGAGAAAGTGTCCAGTAATTTAGAAATTCGAATATTCATAGGTGTAAAGAATGAATTAAATAGCTTGAGGAGATGTTACTTTATCTGGGATTTCAATAGTTTCTTTCGGGCATAGGGGACATCTCTGGGTTAGATAGGTACTTGTAACATAACATTTGAATAAGCCGAAGTATAACATAGGCTCTTTACTTTGCTTCAATATTCCACCCAGGGGGGACGGCAGTCCGCGAGGCCAAGTTCCGGCCTACGCACACTGTGTATATTACAATAAGTATTACAGCCGATTTTTAAACTCCCAAGTACTCGTTTTATAGTGATCTTATTTAATTTATTTTTAAGGCTTTTATGATACATTTTTACCGATTTCAGGGGGGCTGCAGCCCCCTCAGCCCACCCTCCTTATATGCACCCATGGTTATTTATGCCTGAATACCAGAGATGGGCATAATTTTATTTATAAATAAAAATACGAATTTATTCGTACTTAATATATTTGTAAAAACGAATTTAAATAAATTCGTATTCATAAGTGTGAATACGAATTTATTTTTATTCACTTATAAAAAAAAAAAAAAAAAAAAAAAAAAAAAAATGAATCTGACAAACTAGACGTTAAGCGCCTTAAAATAAAAAAAAAAAAATACATTATCATCTTATCGTTAATTCGAATAAATTCATAATTTATTATTCACAAATTATAATGTGAATACATTTTTATTCGTATATTTTAATGTGATTTTTTTTGTAATCACTTGATTTTTTGTGAATATTAATTTTTTTTGTAATTATTTACAATTTTTTCTGAGAATTTATTTGTATTCGCAGGAAAATTTGCGAATACAATTTTATTTGTATTTTTATATTTAATATAAGTGGATACAAATAAATTCGTATTCACACTTATGAATAAGAATTTATTTATACTCGTATTTAAAAATATATGAAGTACGAATAAATTCGTATTTTTATTTATAAACTAGCTGACCCGATTAATTATTTTTTCATTCCTTTTAGCACTTTCCTCCGAAGGAAAGTAGCTATTGAGGTTGGACACATGACGGAATTTTTGAAAAATTTCTTCAAATCTTTATCGATCCTACCTAGTAGACACCGAAAATGACCCCCGTTAAAATTTATATATATCTATATACATATATATATATATATGCATATATATATATATATATATATATATATATATATATATATATATATGTGTGTGTGTCTGTTAACACGATAGCGGCCAGAGTTTTTGTTTTTTCGTCACGAAACTTGGTATATAGCATTCAATTAGCAAACGATTGAACGAGTTCGTTAACCACCAAAGTCGGTCCACCGGAAGGGGGGGTTTACCCCGAACCCAAAACACTTATTTGACTATGTCAGCCGTAATATTTGTTATATTTCAACGAAACTTGGTATTCGTAGTTTTAATATAGAGAGAAAAGTGAGCTATAAAAATGAACTAAATCGGTTCATTAGAAGGGGGGGGTTTACTCCGGACCCACAATACCAATTCGCCACTACCAGCCGTGATTTTTGGTATATTTCGACGAAACTCGGTATTCGTAGTGCTAATCCACAGGTAAATATGTGTTGTAAAAATAAACGAAATCAATTCATTAGGAGGGGGGGTTTACTCCGGACCCACAATACCAATTCGCCACTACCAGCCGTGATTTTTGGTATATTTCGACGAAACTCGGTATTCGTAGTGGTAATCTACAGGTAAATATGTGCTGTAAAAAGAAACTAAATCGGTTCATTAGAAGGGGGGGTTTACTCCGGACCCAAATTCCTAATATACTCATACCGGTCGTAATTTCTGCTGTATTGCAACGAAACGCTGTATACGTCGTGGGTAACTCATGAGAAAGAAGTGTTGTAAAAATGAGCTGAATCGGTCAATCGGAAAGCGGGGGTTTAATTTGTAATATATTTGAATAGAAAAGCCGGCAGACGTAGGTTCACAAAGCCGCCGCAAGGAGCGCCTTCTACCACTAGTGTGACTGTATCCTGTTCCTGCGTTAGATCAAAATACGATAATTTGAGGATTTTTGTATTTATTACGTAGTGTAGTAGGTACCATGTGTAAACATAACTCTGGAAGCAAATTAATAATTGATCAGTTACTCATTACAAATTTAAAAGAGAACTATTCATGTTTTTATTTTATTTATTTAGGATATTTTAAGCAAATTGTTCTGGAAAGCAGTCTACACTACCCAAATTCTGAGGAAAGTGCTTAGTTATGCAGCTCCTGCGCGACGTACTTTTAATACTTATTCTGCTATTCGGGAACCGGGTCGGCTAGTAAGATAACAAAATAAAAAAGAAAGTTAATAAGTCAACAATTACATTATGTCATAAAATAGATATTATAAAACACTTAAAATTATTTTAATAGTCACTAAAAAATCACAATGAAAATTACAATTTCAGATTTCTTATTTTGATACCTACTTATTATATTTCATTTTAGTTTTGCGTACCTATTCTAAATTAAGTTTCATTTTTTTTGTAGTACTTTATGATACACAATATTTTTTGTTTGATTACCTGCCCCGTAAACAAACAAAGCAGATGGATTTCCAACACGGGAACAGGTAACATACAATTGACCATGCGAGAAACTTGGGTTTTCTAGATTAATACCACAAACATTTAATGACTGCCCCTGGGATTTGTGTACAGTCAAACTGAGTTCATAGGTCCAATAGCAACAAAGTTGTAGGCACTGTAATGAATTCAAAGCAGCTCGATTCAAACTTGCACCATTATTAGTCGAATGTCTTAGCCGAATTCTTTCACGTTCATTGCGATCTTCGGCATCCTGGGCAGTACGATTAGATTGATAATTAATTTGATTCTTCTGCCTAAATATGTCCGCCGCCTTATAGGAGGCATATTTAGTTAGTCACAAACATAGAACACTTTTGTAATTTTTTAGACAATTGTGGCTATCACCTAGTGATTACATCTTCTTATTTATTTAAATTTTAACGTCCATTATTATTAACAAAGAATTTTAGGACGGGTTATCTATAGGTTACCACCCTTTTCTAGCCAGTATAGGGCTGATGCCTTTTCTTTTTTCTAAAGAAAAGCCACCACTCCACAGTGGGAATTAAACCCTCGACCCTTGCTTAGTGCTAAGTTCTCAAGCCTTAACACTCACTGCCACCGGGCCTCCACGTGTTCTTATTATTACTCTTATAGTTACAAACTTAAATAAAAACAAATTTATTTTAAAACAATATAAACAAAGAGTGAATTTTTGCTTATACACAAATAACCTAATACGTTAACTGAATAATTAAGGAATATAGTTAAGGAATAGGTTCAGTTGTTCTCGAGATTTGCGCTTACCAACACATTTAGCGATTCATTTTTATATAATAGATATACAAATACGTTAACTGTTAAACAAAATTATAATTGAGAACATATGTTTTTATTTAAAAATGAATTTGCGTTAAGGAAGTGAAAAAGACCCGAAAAGTGTTGTTTTTAGACTTTTTCAGGCAATTTTTTTAATTTTTCTCTCCGTAAGAACCATCCTCGTACTTCAAGAAATATTATAAAAAAAGAATTAGCGAAATCGGTTCAGTTGTTCTCGAGATTTGCGCTTACCAACATATTTATCGATTCATTTTTATATAATAGATAAAATGATGCCCATCTCTGCTGAATACAGCTTGTGGGGTACGAAGCATAAGAATTGTGAGTAGAACTCTACTGGTTTAGCCTTCAGTTTTAGAGAAAGCAGTTTCAAGGAATCATCTTTAAGTGTCTTCTCTCTCCCTCTAGCTATATGAACCACCAAGGTCCAACTATATGAATATGACGTTCACCTAATGACGTAGTCGGAGATCCCCATTAGAAACGTTGATATTTCAGTACACATAGGTCATAAAACGTAGTATTGCATACTTTTCCAAGCATGTGTAGGTGTATGAGCATTATTCAAATAGTTTTAACATTCTTGTCCCTTGGCGATATAATTAAGACGGCCAGATATTTTAAATTTTTTTCTTCTTGGAATGACTAATGGAATAAAGAGTAAATTAATGCTACCAAAATTAAATTCTGAATTTCAAAATTTAATGTCAAAATTATTAATTTTATAGTCCCAAAATCATTACCGTCCGCTGTCCCTGGACACATTTATTACACTTTACTATTTTTTTTAGGGGGGAAGGATATTATATTTTTTGCTCATGTGATGTTTCATTTTAACATACTAATATTTAAGGTGAATTCATATAAATTAAAAAAAATCCAACTTCGCAATAGCGCCTTTAAAGTTGTCCCTCAGTTTTGACATCATTACCGTCTGCCTTTTTGAATTAACGAGAAAACCTATCAGGATGGAGCAAATTGTTTCTAAATAGATGTTGGAGCAGCTCTCTCAAACTGATTTTTGTTGTCCAAAAGGTTCAGAAGAGAAATGTTGTACGTATCAGTTTTTGCGATGTGTTTTATCTGGTAAATCACGATTGGAGTATTTTGCTGGTCATTACCGTCTCCCATTTTATTACTCAAAATATCCATGAATTTTTTTTTTTTCGTCTAACAATTAAATAGTGCTTCAAAAACTACGTATTTTACAATATTTTTTATTAATATAATTATTTTAGAAAAAAAATTAAAAATATTTTTGTAACAAATATCATTACCGTCCGCATCATTACCGTCCTACTCTACATTGGATGGTAGAGTTGGCATAATTTTATTTAGAAATAAAAATAAGAATTTTTGTGTACCTCATTTATTTGTAAATACGAATATAAATAATTTCGTATTCATAAGATTGAATACAAATTGATTTGTATTCACGTATGTCATATATATAAATGCAAATAAAATTGTATTCACAAATTTTTCTGTAAGCTAAAGCACCCTAAGTTCTTATAACTTAGTCTTCTAATAATTTCCTGGAATATATGAGTCTTCTAGTCACTTCTGGGTCGTTGGAATGATTTTCTCAGGGTTTTCATTTTTTTAACAGTAAAATGTGATACGGCGTTCCAGAAACGACTATGGAGCAGAAGAATAACAAAAACGTTTTTACCTTGAGAACCAATTTCACTCCCAAGGCCCCACAACTATTATTTATTTATTTACGGAGCCCCACAACAGCAAGGCTCACGTAAATGGTTAATTAAACAAAATAAATATAATCAATATAAAATAAAAGAGTAAAAATTAGATTATAATAAAGTATTTAAATTATATAAAATTTACACAAAATTATTAAATAAAAATAAAATAAAGTAAATAAATACCGAAAAAAAATAGTCTAATAAAAAAAACGGGGAAAAAACCAATTACACGATCAATTAATAAAAATTGTGAAAATTATGATAATAATAAGTAATATAATTCTTTATTGCAAGATAAAAATCATTATTATGTCTTTGTGTCTGTATTGGTAGAGATTTGATAAGAGGACTTTATTTTCTATGCTTAAGCCACATCTAGGAGCGCGAACACACCCACACACATACATAAACACACACACTCACAGTGACTCACATACACACATCCATACCTGCATATTACGAAGCGTACGCAGGGCTTGTTAAGTCATATTTTGTCATAAAGTTTTACTTTATGTAAGTGTTGTAGAATGGTAACAATGTGTGGGCTTTTTTCGGAAAATAATTCGGACATGTGATATGGTATTCTTAAGTAGTCTCGTGTTTTGCATTCTGTTAGTAAGTGTTTAATTGTCAGTGGTCTGTTGCATGTCTGGCATATCGGTCTGTCTTGTTTTGTCATGAGATAGGAATGTGTTAAGTGTGTATGTCCAATGCGTAGTCTTGTAATTACAACTTCATCACGTCTTGTTAATTGCGTATTAGCTTGCCATTCATGAGTACTGCTTTTTATCTCTCTTAGGAGATATCTCGTGTACTGTACCATGAGGCTTGCCATTCAAGACGGATATTTTCTGTAATTAGTAAATGTAAGTCTTCAGTCGTTAGTAAGTTCGAGTCCACTGATTCCCGTCTGCTGGCGTGTTTTGCTTGTTCGTCTGCAGTCGTTGTTTGTCCAATATTTTCGTGTCCTGGTACCCACAACATTGTTACCAGTATGTTGTACGTCTGAAGTCTGATGATAAGTTCTAAAATGTCAATGATGACAGGATTAGTCTTATATATGTGTAAGGAGAGTAAACAACTTAACGAGTCCGAGCATAGTGTTATGTTCTGTGTTGTAGTCTGTACGTTAGTTAGACCTAAGAGAATGCCATGCAGCTCAGCGGTGTATATTCTCGTGCTTTTCGGTAACGTGACTAGATATTTTTCTTCATTTATAGCAGCAGCTGCACCGACGCCGTCATTCCTCTTAGATCCGTCAGTAAATATGTAAACTGTATCTGTAGTAGTTTCTCTTAAATGTTTGTAGGCTGTATCGTAAAAGTGTTTGGAAAGTGCGGGTTTCTTTTTAAATTTAGTCAATGTAAGATCAGTTTTTAAGTTGTTTACTCTCCAGGGAGGAATGGAAAGATGTCTGTGTGCGTGAGTTGGTTGTGTAAGAACATGTCCATGCTCTCTATCAAGCATACAGCGCACTGTAAGCGGCTTACGTTTTGCTCCTCTTTCAGTGTATAGTTCTGTATATGGATTGACTAAAAATGAATTTACACATTTTGAGTTTAATGATTTTGATTTTGTAATAAATTTGAGACACATCATCTGACGTCTATTATCCAGTGGAAGCTCTCCTGATTCTGCATAAAGACTGTTTACGGGACTGGATCTAAATGCTCCTAAAGCTATCCGGATTCCCGTATTATGCACTGTATCTAACGCCTTCAGAGTACTTGAACTGGCAGATGAATATACTATAGAACCATAATCCAGTAGCGAACTGGTAAAGGCTTGATAAAATCTAAGCATGGTACATCTGTCAGCTCCCCACTTAGTGTTACTAAGAATCCTCAATAAATTCAGCGATTTGTTGCATTTATTGAGGAGTCCTTGTATATGGGGTCCCCATGTTAAGCGATGATCGAATGTCACTCCAAGAAATGTTAATGTTCGTATTTGTGTTATGTGATTATTGTTTAAGGTTAAATTTGAATTTGGTATGTTACGTTTTTGTGTAAATATGATGTACTTGGATTTATCCTCTGAAAATTTGAATCCAGTTCTAGTGCACCAGTATTCTAGAGAGTGTATTTTGTCTTGAATCTTTTCTATGGCAGTGTGGGTATTAGCTGATGTGACATACAATAATAGATCATCAGCATATTGACAGTATGATACTCCTTGCGGAATAAAGCGTCCGACAGAATTGATAGCTATATTGAAGAGTGTGGTACTAAGGACACCACCTTGAGGCACTCCATTTTCCTGAAGAAATTCGTCAGAATATACTGAGCCTATCCTCACCCTGAAACGTCTGTCCGACAAGTACTTGGAAGTATACTGCAAGATACTTCCCTGCATACCCCAGTCGCTCATTTGTGCTAGTATTAATCTAGTCCAGAGGCGATCGTATGCTTTCTCCAGATCTAGTGAGAGAGCAACTGTAGACTTTTTAAGTAAAAATCCATTTAAAACATCATTCTCCAGTCGTGCGATGTGATGTAGCGTACTGTGGTTAGGTCTAAAGCCACACTGAAACGGTGACAGATAATCATTTTTTTTTATAAACCATACCAGCCTCTTATTTATTATTCTTTCCATGACTTTTGATAAACAGCTAGTCAATGAAATCGGCCTGAAACTGGAAAAATTGCTCTTGTCTTTTCCAGGTTTGAGTACTGGAATTACTACAGATACGTTCCAAGACTGAGGATAGACACCAGACTTAAACATCTCATTGTACAATTTAAGAAGCGCTACTAGGCCAGATTGGGGTAATTTCTTTATCATATCATAAGAAATGTTGTCAGATCCTGGTGTAGTATTTTTGAGGCTAGAAAGTTTCAAGTTTAATTCTTGTAATGTAAACGTCGTTCAAAGGGTGGTCGAAGTTAGTTAGTATAGGTATTGGAGTCTGTTCGACATATGTTTTGTGGTCAATAAAGTCGTCCAAGTAGTGCATGGAGCTGGATATTTCTCTGAAGTGATTTCCCAATATATTGCTCATAATGTATGGGTCAGTCAAGACAGTGTCATTGTGTACTAGTCCTGTTATCGGTGGTTTGTACTTTTTATATTGTATTTGGTTGATCTTTTGCCAAACGTCTTTTGATGAAGTGTTTCTGTTTATGTTAGTGAGGAAGTCTATCCAACATTTCTTTTTGCTATTTTTAATTACCCACTTTGGCTTAGCTTTCTTCCGTTTGTAATCAATGAGGTAACTCTCTGACGGATTCCTGCAGAAGAGACGAAGAGCTTTCTTTCGGTCTTTTACTGCTGTTCTGCACTCTTCATTCCACCAGGGTACTGGTAGTTTCCTATAACTGTTCGAGGTTTTAGGTATGCTTTGCTCAGCTGCTTCAATAATTATATCCGTAAGCTTTTCAAATGAAGTTTTATTTAAACGATTTAATTTATTGTCGATGTAATTTTGATATTTTTCCCAATCAGCTTTACTTGTATTAAATTTTGATGTAGATTCGAAACGTGGTATAAAGGAATTTAATTTAATTTTAATGGGAAAATGATCGCTACCGTGACTGTCTTCGCAGACTTCCCACGAGAAGCGAGTATGAATGCGAGCTGAGCAAGCAGATATGTCTATGTGCGATAGTGATCCTGTTCGAGAGCACAGGTGTGTCGGTTTGTTTGTGTTTAGAGTGAGGAAGTCGAATTTGTCCAGTAAGTTTTGAATTAGTCTTCCTCTGTTATTTGTCGTCAGTGATCCCCAGATAGAGCTCTGTGCATTTACATCGCTAAGGAAAAGTACTGGACTGGGGAGTTGTGTCAGTAAGTCGTACAGTTCTTGTACGTCAATCTGTTCTCCTGGTGGAAGATATACAGAACATTCAGTGACTCGGAAAGGAAGGCGGACTGAGACCGCCACTGCTTGGATAGCTGTGTATAACCTTATTTGTTCACTATAAATACTATCAGCTACCAAGATACCAACTCCGCCAGAAGCTTTATGCCCCAAGATGTAATCATATCTGTACATGGAGTATCCATGAATGCTGATGTCTCTATCATGTTTTAGGTGTGTTTCTTGGAGTGCTATAATGACAGTGTTTATGTTTTCTTGGAGTAGGAGTTTAAGTTCTCCAATGTTTCTTTGAAGGCCATCTCATTGGTTCATTGGTGTTCATTGGTTTATAGACGCCATACTGATGTGAATATTGTATCTAGTGAAATTATAAGAAAACAATTAGTAAATTTAAGAGAAATAAAAATAATATAAAAGAAAGTGTAAATGAAATTTGCATACAGAAACAATAAAAGCTTTGGGTTATTATGCATGAAATAAAATGCAGATTCAAAACATTTGTTCAGCTTTGATAACTGCATTTCATCTCATACATTTTCTTTTTTTACAAAAGCTTTCTTATTGTTTATGTTTGCTTCATTGCTTTTCAACCTTGCTGTTGTGGAGTTCGTGACTTCACTTCTTTTCTCTTTGATTCCTTTAGGAGTATTGTTTACTTCATTGTCATATTTTTTGGGTACACTTTTCTTTTCTCTTTTTCTCGTTTTCTTGGTGCTCTTCTTAGACTCTGAATCTTCAGCTGTCTCGTTGTTCTGTTCCTGGAGTATTGATTCCTGTGTCTGCCGGGAACCGGCGACTCCATTGCTTTCATCCATACTCTGGGTACATAATAGAGGAACATTACTATCATGCGATGAGGATTTCAAGATGATTCCTTCTAAAACTTCCAATTTCCTAGTAAGTACTTGTACTAAAGTTTTGAGTGATTGAATCGTGTTTTCGTCTTCGTTGCTCCTCTGGAATTTCTTCGCGTAAGATTTAGCTTCTGAAGACAATACTTCTTTCCTCGCCTCTTGATAAGTAACCCTATTCAGTACCATAATTCTAATTATTTGTGCTTCTTTGGCGTAAATAGGGCAGGACTTATCCCAGGAATAATAGTCTGAGCCACACAGGCAGCATTTAATTTGTGTGCATGGTCCTTCATGTTCATCTAGTGCGCATTTTCCACAAGTGGGAGATTTCTTGCACGTTGCAGCAACATCCACAACTATTAACTAAACTTCGTATAATCCAAACCTAAGTTGATATGTATATCTCAAACCAAACTTCAAAAATTCCAATGTAAGTTGATAAACCACAAACCGAAGTTTATTTACTCCAATCTGAAGTTGACATACCTCCAACAGGTAAACCGGGAGGAACTACGGATCCCTCTCCAAATAACTGCACGGACCCCTTAATCCCCCCCCCCTCCTCCCACATCAACTTTACCAAAAACTATTTTAAATTGACATTTGTCAAGGTATATGTATATATGTATATGTATATGTATATATATATATATATATATATATGTGTATATATATATATATATATATATATATATATATATATATATATATATCTTGTCACAAAATTTCACAACACAAAACTAGCAAAGTTAAATTAAATTCTAGCAAAGCCCTTTTTTTTTTTTTCTTTTTTTTTTCTTAGATTCAATTATATCTTAATTAATGTATTTATTCTATTATATCTTTATTAATGTTCTATTATATTATATCTTTATTTATCTTACTCTATTATATCTTTATTAATGTTCTATGATATTATATCTTTATTAATTTATTCGGTAGTTCTGAGCGAGAGCTACCCAGAGCCCGATCTTCTTGAAACTTCGTATACTTATTCATTTTGACCTAATTGAGAAGAAAAAATTAAAAAAAACACTCGCGGTCAGGCCTAGAACAGTATTTATTAAGCACTAAAGTTGACTGCTATACAGGCTATAAACGAGTTTTATCATAACATTACGAGCTGTATCATAACAATTCGAAAAACAATTAGTCGTTTGTGATATTTTTTTCACGTTTTTATTCATAATTGGGTTGAATTGAATAAATATACGAAGTTTTAGGAAAATCAGAGTTAGATCAATTCTGGCTGTCCCAATTTGACATTACCGCGCATGCGCGTGTTTACAAATACTTCGTTTACACCAGCTTTTAACCTGTATAGCACTCGACTTTAGTGCTTAATAAATACTGTTCTAGGCCCGCAAGTGATTTTTGATTTTTTCTTCTCAATTAGGTCAAAATGAATAAGTATACAAAGTTTCATGAAGATCGGGCTCTGGGCAGCTCTCGCTCAGAACTACCATTTATTCTATTATATCTTAATCT
This sequence comes from Gonocerus acuteangulatus, assembly GCA_946811695.1. Classification (NCBI taxonomy): domain Eukaryota; kingdom Metazoa; phylum Arthropoda; class Insecta; order Hemiptera; family Coreidae; genus Gonocerus; species Gonocerus acuteangulatus. Next base: position 62,377,330 of record OX328128.1, read on the forward strand.
GTATAATTTGTTCGTATATCCTACTATTTCTATCTCTAGAAGTAGAATATAAACATAGTGTAATGTATATTTGTATAATTTGATGTATATATATATATATATATATATATATATATATATATATATATAATAATGTTGATGTTGATGTATATATATAATAATGTGTTTGTATGCACATATGTAATAACCAAATTGTATCTACAGTGGTCAAAAACTTATTCATACACTAACTGTATTAGTCAATAATATTTTATTTTATTATTTTAACCCAAACAAACTGCTGATAATAATAACAAATAACATTTCCCATTATTTTGATGCAAAAGCAAAAATTAGAAACTCGCTCAATTCTATTAATAACAAAAAAAAGAAACATTGGCATGCAAACAAATTATCCATACACTTAAAGTAGAAGTTATGATAACTCTAAAATTGTTTCATGGGCCAATGTTTCAACTTAATACCAATAATTATTTCTTTCTTATTAAACACAACGTTTTATCTTAACATGAGAAACAGTTAGTCCCTCAATATTCTAAGATAATTCAAGTGAAATGGTTCGCAAATCTAAGAAACTGAGTTTTTATCTTAAACATGAAATCGTTAAACTTTTTAATCAAGGACTGAGTTACCGATGCTTCATATGAAAGCTGGGATTGTATTAAGCGTCTAAGCAATATATAATTAAAAAGTTAAAAACCTAATCAGTGGACAATAAAAAACACACGGGACAGGAAACGTTCGTTGAGTGTGTGATTCCCTTGAAATCGTACAGAAAGCTGCAAAAAAAACCCTCGAATTATTTGCAGATGAGCTAGCAGAACACATCGCATCATGTTATGTGAACCCTGTAACACCTACCTTAAACCATGGTGTCCTGGCTACATAAAGCTGGATATAGTGGTAGAGCAGTTAAAAAAATACCATTTAGAAATTAAAAATTCGTCAAAAAAAATGAATTAAGTTTTCCCGGAATCACTAGGAAAAAACCACTTTAATTTTGGAAAAATTAGTTGTTTTCGGACGAAAGGAAGTTCAATGTTTACAAATCCCTGGAACAGAGATTTTTTTGAAGGCAAAAGAGCAGAGGTTTCGAAGCAAAACATCTCCTGCCTACTGAGAAGCAACGTAGGGGTAATGTCATAGTTTGAGGTTGCATGAGCGCCAGTGGAGTAGGTGAACTTTCATAAATTAATGGTTATTTCAATACTGAGAACAATGTGAATGTGTTGCGAGGTAATTTGAAAAAAAAAAGTGTGTGAATGGTAGGAATAAACGGCATCTATATGTTCCAGCGGGTTAGTGACCTGAATCATTCCGGGGAAAAACAGAATGGCTATTGTACAATGTACGCCAAACGGTGCAAACACCACCTCAATCACCAGATCTTAACCCCTTAGAACATTTATGGGCATTATTGAAGTTAAAAAATTCAAAACGTTCATCTTCTTGAGGGAAAGAATTAAATTATAACCTTCAGAAAGCTTCGGTAGAAATCGACTGTCAGGAGAATAACGAATGCGTAGAAACCATGCCCAGGAGACTTCAAGCTGTCATAAATCAGAAGGAGTATCCTAGTAAGGGAGGGGGAGGGGGTTTAAGTACAGAAAATGTTTTAGTAGAATCTTTTTTTTTCGTTTAATAAGTGTATGAATAATTTTTTTGCTTATAAAATTTACAAATTTTTCTGCTGACTTAATTTTATGAGGTATTACATTTCAGCGCTTTAAAAAATTAATGTCAAATGCCCTCTATTATAACTATCTGTTGATATTTTGCGTTAAGAAAATGAACAAAAAAAAATACAGCCAAAACATTAAGTGAATGAATAATTTTTTGACCCACTGTATGTATATATGCATGTATGTGTGTATGTATGTATATATGTATGTGTAATGTTTGTTCTGAGCAAGTCGCTATAGTTGCGAAAACCTCATAAAATAAATATTTAAAAAAAACAAAAAAAAAAAAAAAAAAAAAAAAAACTTGACATTTCTCTGAAAACAAAATTAAATACATTTGTAATTGAACAGAGTGGAAAAGGTAGTAAGATAAATTTGGAGTTCCTGGGCCTATGGAATAATAACACTTCAAAACTTGGAATAGTTAGCCAATTAAAATACTATTTCAATAAAAACTAATTTTTCTGATCTTATTTAAGTTATTTTTAAGGGTTTTGATACACATTTAAGACATAACTTGAGACATAATTTAAGCGATTACAGAATTCCCAACGTTATAGTTTTTTTTTGTTTTTTTTTAAGTTTTAGCTTCGGCTAATTATTGATAAGCAAAAACACCATCCCTTGCCTGAATTCAAAAAAGCCTTCCTTCGTCCTAGACGATACATAATCAGTTTTTTAATGTTTCGTGTAAAGTTCTGTTCATTAGGCTTTGCAAATGGCGGAACAGAATGTATACAAGATTTTTGCCCTCCCACAAGATATACTTATATTAAACTGGGAAGCACAAATACAAACTTACAGGTAAAATAAAGATCACAATACACTTACTTTCGGCATAAGCAAAACTGAAATAGGGAACTAAATTCAAAAATACTTTATGAAGCTTTTACCTGCTGTGATTTGTTAGACAGAAATTTGATGTAATGGGTTCAGATGCAGTAAGAAATTAGAAAACGTGCAACAACCAATAGCTTTGGTAGAGTTATATACTAAAAAATATAGGCATCCGTGAAGTACTTATTGAAACAATTATACGTTAATTCATCAAAAGCTTTGAAAAAATCTAAAGGGGGTAGGAAACATGCTAATAAAATAATTCGGTTCCTAAGGTTCTTCTAAGCTGGCCTGTTTACCTTTGCAATAGGTTAGCCACAAATATTAGTAGGTCTCAGGATTACCAATTGAACTTTCACTAAAAGATGACTGATCCCAGGTTAGGCAACTTCACCTTTAACTGGGCTTTGACCCATGTCGTTCTGAGAAACGCTGACCCGAGAATGCTCTCTCTTTAGAAAAGGGTTATTACAACTTTATGTTTTTATATATCTATCTATCTATCTATCTATCTATATATATATATATATATATATATATATATATATATATATATATATATATATATATATATATATATATGTATGCATACACATATGTAATCGCAATCCAGAGTTAGGGCCATGGGCTTATATAAGGGGGGGGGCACCTGAAATAGGTGAAAATTTGTCATAAAAACCTTAAAAATAAATTCAATTAGATCAATTAGTTTAGAAAAAAATCATTTTCTTTTGGGTGTTTTAATTGGCTAGCTATTTCAAGTTCTAGATTGTTAGTATTCCATACCCCCCCCCTGAAATTATTTTCTATATACGCCCATGTTGGGCGTTTATAGGAACTAATTTCCGGGGGGGGGGGAATTCTATCAATCCAGAACTTGGAATAGTTAGCCAACTAAAGCGCTATTACACTCATACCCTACTTTTTTTCTGATCTAAGTGATCTTATTAAAATTATTATTAAGATTTTTATGACGCTTTCATACCGATTGAATTAATATTACGGGCGGGCGGGGGGTTCATGGCCCCAGGAACAATTGATGATTAATTTCGATGTTTTTCAGAAGATACAAGTCATGAAAATACCCAGTTATCAGGGTAAATCATGGGCATATATAAGACATTTTGATTTAATTGGTAAAAATGTGTCATAAGAACCTCAAAAATAAATTAAATAAGATCACTTAGTTCAGATTTTTTTTTTTTTTTTGAGTAATAGCGTTTTAGTTAGCTAACTATTCCAAGCTCAAGGTTGTTAGTATTCCATACCCCCAAATCCTCATTGCTCCCCAACCCTGAAATTATTTTCTATATAAGCGCCTGGGGTAAATGGTGGCATCAATAACATGGTCATAAACTATATTTGAAGCATTTATTAAAAATCAACTAAAAACAACAGTAATTATAATAGAGATTGAGGTATTTGGCCTTTGCAGTGATACGAAGACAAGGGATGGTTAGGAGAAAAAAAACATCAGACCTTCCTGAAGGTCTGACATTTTCTCCTAGCCGAATCCTAACCATCCCTTGTCTTCATAATTATATAATTAATTTACATTATTGAAAATTAAATGCAATGACCTATGACAAAAATATTGGAACTGTTATAGGTTTTGTAACTTTATACATCAGATGATTGTTATAAAGCTTCTTTTTTTTTTTAAAGAAAGAATAAATTAATATTTGGTAGTGCCACCTATATGTTTTATAAGGGATAAAAGCCTTCTTCGCATTGATTCCAAAGAAATTATAAATGGTATTCAGGAGAAATGACATTCCATTCTTTTAGCACTTTCCTCCGAAGGAAAGTAGCTATTGAGGTTGCACTCATGACGGAATTTTTGAAAAATTTCTTCAAATCTTTATCGATCCTACCTAGTAGACACCGAAAATGACCCCCGTTAAAATTTATATATATATATATATATATATATATATATATATATATATATATATATATATATATATATATGCATATATATATATATATATATATATGCATATATATACATATACATATATATATATGTATATATATATATATGTGTGTGTCTGTTAACACGATAGCGGCCAGTTTTTGTTTTTTCGTCACGAAACTTGGTATATAGCATTCAATTAGCAAACGATTGAACGAGTTCGTTAACCACCAAATTCGGTCCACTGGAAGGGGGGGGGGGTTTACCCCGAACCCAAAACACTAATTTGACTATGTCAGCCGTAATATTTGTTATATTTCAACGAAACTTGGTATTCGTAGTGGTAATATAGAGAGAAAAGTGATATAAAAATGAACTAAATCGGTTCATTAGAAGGGGGGGTTTACTCCGGATCCACAATACCAATTCGCCACTACCAGCCGTGATTTTTGGTATATTTCGACGAAACTCTGTATTCGTAGTGGTAATCTACAGGTAAATATGTGTTGTAAAAATAAACTAAATCGGTTCATTAGAAGGGGGGGTTTACTCCGGACTCAAATTCCTAATATACTCATACCGGTCGTAATTTCTGCTGTATTGTAACGAAACGCGGTATACGTCGTGGGTAACTCATGAGAAAGAAGTGTTGTAAAAATGAGCTGAATCGGTCAATCGGAAAGCAGGGGTTTAATTTGTAATGTTTCATTAGAAAAACCCGCCAGACGTAGGTTCACAAAGCCGCCGCAAGGAGCGCTTTCTACCACTAGAGTGACTATATCCTGTTCCTGCGTTAGATCAAAATACGATAATATGGGGTTTTTTGTATTTATTACGTAGTGTAATAGGTACCATGTGTAAACATAACTCTGGAAGCAAATTAATAATTGATCAGTTACTCACTACAAATTTAAAAGAGAACTAGTCATGTTTTTATTTTATTTATGTAGGATATTTTAAGCAAATTGTTCTGGAAAGCAGTCTACACTACCCAAATTCTGAGGAAAGTGCTTAGTTATGCAGCTCCTGCTTGACGGCCTTTTAATTTATTTATATTTGAGACTTGCCTTCCACTAACTTTTATTTGGTTTCAGGTCTGGAATTTTCTTATTGCATATAGATGTAAATAATTCTAGAAACCCCCCCCCCCTCCTCCTGTTATGAACATTTTGACTTGTGATTTCTGGCTGCATTGCATATTGCCTCTAAGTCAACTAGGGCCATTGTGTTTTGATTACAAAAGCTAACATTCCAAGACTACCTAAATTAAAATAGGAGAAAAAATGGATAGATATTTTTTTTTACCAAAATAAAAATATAAAAAAATAGCTTCTTTAATTTTTTCCAGTACTTAGTGGCAATATAGCTTTTATTAGATATAATATAGCTGTTATGGTTAGTCACTACTGCAGTACTAAGATTAGTCACTTTTTTAGAACTAACTAAATAGAAATTGGGCAATTCAAATATTATGAGATGTTAATTACAATATAAATGGGGGGGGGGGGGGGGGGTAATGCGAGAAATCTATACTGTATTTAAAGGTTTTATTTATTGCCACCTGCAATTCAGCCTTTGTCATGCATTAATAACATGACAACTGACAGAATAGCAGTAGGAAACCCAACTTAACCTTATAGCATTATCAGAGGTAATCCTTCTCTAATTCCTCAAAAAGCAATTATCTCAGCTCTTTTACAAACCCCTGACTGTAAGTTAATACTGTTATTGCTCTCCATTCTTCAATTAAATAACTTGAATAACTTTTGGAACAGTTCTAAGACTATCAAACCAGGATAAGGAATGAAGTGAGGAGGTTAGTAAACAATATATAATACAATAAAAATGTTTTATTAAAAAAAATAAGTAAAATGAAACACATTGTTACAATATAAGAAGAGTATTTATATTAAGTTAAATAAATATTGATATATATATATATGAACAAAATATATACAAAAAACTACTGCTGTCCTAAGGTTTATCCTAACATAAAAAAAAAACAGAGATCACAAAGGTGTAAACAATACATAAAGTAAATATGATAGTGGAATTTGAAGAAATTAAAAAGCGTAACTCGTCCTGATATCTTCTAGTTTCTTTGAGACCTCATTGGGTGTTCGGTCAAGATCTTCTGCAATCGATTTTTGTTTAGCAGCCTCAAGTGATGTGAACTGCTCACAGAGATCACCATCTATCACATTCTGTAAAAATAATTGAATACTTAATTATTAAAAATGTTATAAAAATCTATAAAAAGTTTATTTTTTGTTGTATACATTATAATATCAGATAAAACCAACACAGTTTTTAAGGATTTTTTTTTTTTTTTTTTTAAGCCCAGGATAGGAATGACGCCTTTTCTTTTTATAAAAGAAAAGCCATCCATCCTTGGAGAAATCAAATCCTCAAGCTTACATATAAAACATGTTTCAACACTCATGGCCAAAATATAAAATTTCTACAAATGAAAAATTTGTATAGAATAAAATTAACTGTAAGCTAGAAATGTTTAAGCCACAATTCCACAATAGTGGAAAAGCCCTCTCCGTATCACTTCTAGCTACCATTCGTAATAGAATGTTTATTTAGCACTTTTTTCCCTCTAAATCATATGTTATGATCTTAGGCCTACTTCTAAAAGTGCATGAGGTTATAAAACATTTTTCCAGTAAAGAGGAACAACGTAAGCATCAAAATATTAGACATGTAGTCAGTAAATATTAATTAACTATAATAGATAGCCTGGTTTAGAAAGAAAGATAAATTAAATTGTGCATGCATGAGCAGCTATCCCTCATGTTCAGCCATTTGTAAAGCTGTTTAATGAACTAAACTTCAAGTGATAAAAAATGATTGATTATGTCTTGTTTAGGACCTGTTTAGGCTTTGAAAAATCAGGGCAAGGGAGATAGATATTGTTTACCAATACTTGACAAATCTGAGGCTGGAGAATATTAATTAATATTCTTTGAATGTAAGCATATATTAATGTGTAACAGGTTGATGCTGGATTTCACACGTGAAAAGCCAGTGTACTAGCCATGGAACATGGGAAGAATTAAATGTTTATAATTATTTTAAATAGGAGAGATAAAGAATAATATGTTGAAAAAAAATCAAAAACTGGTATAGGGAACTTGCTGAACACACCAGGGAGTTATCCTGTATACTTTTATTTTCCAGTTGTATAAGACTAAGCCTGCCATATACAACCAGAAGCTTTTTTTAAGTATTCTATTAGACGCAAAACTTTGTAGGAAAACTAACAAAGGAACATCCCCAAGTGTTCAGAGCCGATTTTAATGAAACTTTGTACATTTATTAGACACATGCAAATAATGGGTGCTTCAGATTTTTTTATATTGGCCAAATCCCATGTTTAACACTAGATTTACCAGACCAGTCATTTTCACTGGTCGTGCAATTTCAATTCAAAATTTCTAGTACATATAACATTTGCTTTCCTAAATTATGTTATGACTGTTTTAGCTATAAGTAGAGAATACATTTAATAAACTTTATATATATTAGTAACAAATATATTTTTTGTTAATGACATTTATGCCAGTAACAGGAGTGGTAAATCTAGTGTTAAAGGATGAAACCAACCTAAAGTACACCTCAAATATTCTTACATTTAAACTATTGCCGATAAAAAAAAAAAGATGGTATTTTACATGCAAAACAAATATGTAAATAAATTGTATAAATTATTATTTGTACCAAAACCATTTGCTGAGTTTTTGTTTTTTTATTCGATATTAACATTTTGTTATGAAACAAAAGTTGGTTGTGTGTTCAATTTGTTTTTATTGGAAAAACAAAAACAAAAAAGTCCGAATCGCAGGAACTGCGTCATCTTAGCGCGGTTCCATTCATATCCCTAGTGTTATTTTGTAGACTTAGAATAGAAACAGTTATTACTTTGTTTGGATCATTTTCCTAATGTAAACAAATATGAAAAAAAAAAACAAAAAAAACATGATTTTCTGCTAGGGATGAAACTATCCTAAGCAGAAATTACTCTTTCTGCCGTCCCAAGTTTCGGTCTACAAAGACTCTTCTACGAATATATTTCTAATTTACATAACTTGCAGTGCAAACATATCCATTTTACTTTTAAATGCAATTAAACAAAATAAAATTGTACATGAAAATGAGAAAGTAGTGTTATTTTTTATTGAACTACGGCCACATTCAACCACAAAATATAATTATATTTCTAGTATAGAATTTAGCTGCATGACTTCCTACAGGTAAAGGTAACTGTCAGCTGTCCTAGAATGCTTGATGAGAACAATGAATCTTGATTTATGAAGTGCAATAACAGCCTACCTGAACCGGCCTACTACCTCGACCCGGACTGACTCTACACAGAGAATATTTACGTTTTCAGTTCTGTTACAGGTTCAAAGAATTTGTATTTATTCCCCTGTTTTATTGAGAAATACATCCTCCTCCTAGAAGCAATAACAAAATAACAAGAAATAAAAACAGACAAAATGAACCGTATAAATAAACGAAATCAATTATCGTTTATCAAACTTCTAAGTTATATGCACTTATTTCTCCGTTTGACATCGCCTAATCAAAACTTTCTTCAGAACCTGTTTTCTAGAGCATTTAGTAAGCTTTCGAATGGAAACCATCCGTTTACCAAGATTCTCAACCGATTTCGAGATATTAAGGAAAGTATACGAAGTTTCCAAAGCTTTTCATCTCTATTAATAAATTATTTTAATTTAACCCTTCCTTAACTCCAAATGTAAGTAAATTTTCAGCATACTAGTTTTGATGAAATTAGAACATGCAGAAAATGTTTCAACTGAATCCCATAATTCGAAGTACCAAAATCAAAGACAAAAAGAACCGTACGAATAAACGAAATCAATTACTTCAAAGTTTAAGCACTTATTTATCCGATTGACATCGCTTATTCAAAACTTTCTTTAGAACCTTTTTTGTAGACCATTTAGTAAGCTTTCGAATAGTAACCTTTCGCTTCCCAAGATTGTCAACAGTTTTCGAGATACTAACGAAAGTATAAAAGGTTACCAAAACTTTTCTTGTCTGTTAATAAAATATTTTATTCTAACCCTTCCTTTACTCCAAACGTAACTAAAATTTCAACATATTAGTGTTGATACAATTCGAACATGCAGAAAATGTTTCAACTGAATCCCATAATTCTAAGTACCAAAATCAAAGACAAAAAGAACAGTTCGAATAAGCGAAATCAATTACTTTAAAGTTTTAAGCACTTATTTCTCCGAATGACATCGCCTAATCAAAACTTTCATCAGAACCATTTTTGAAGAGCATTATGTGAGCTTTCTAATGGTCATCTTCCGTTTCCCATGATTCTCAACCATTTTCGAGATATTAAGGAAAGTATACAAAGTTACCAAAACTTTTTATGTCTGTTAATAAAATATTTTATTCTAACCCTTCCTAAACTCCAAACGTAACAAAAATTTCAACATATTAGTTTTAATGAAAGTAGAACATGCAGAAAATGTTTCAACTGAATCCCATGATTCTAAGTACCCAAACCAAAAACGGTATTCAAAAACTATTTTTCCAATTTTCTCGAAAACGGTTAAAGCTATCGCCTTGAAAATGGTTTCATTCGTTTTCCTAGCCCAAGAAGCCTATAAAACGAGTACTTACAAGCTTATGAACTCAAAAACGTAAGCGTTACGATTTTTTTTGCGCGAATTTCGCCCCAAACGCCATCTTCCAGTGGGCGGATTCTGCTGGCTAACGAACTTGACCTTTCAAATTAGACGACGGATTTTTGTACCAAATTTCATCACAATCGGACCATTCGTCTTCTACCTAGAGAGCGAACAGACATATATATATATATATATATATATATATATATATATATATATATAAATAAATATATACATATATATATATATATATATAAATAAATATATACATATATATATATATATATATATATATATATATATATATATATATATATACAAATTTGAACCTTCTAGGGGTTCTGAAACGCGAAATTTTCTAGTCGGCACTTCCGGATTGTTTCATTGTATCAACCTTATAAGCGGGGTTCCTCCCTATGGGGGAGGGAGGAACCGCGCTAAAATGATTGACTCTTATTTTCAGTACTTTCTTCTCAAAAGGAAACGTAGAATAACACTCCTGTCTTCTAAAACCATGGACAGCAAGACGAAAAACAACGAAAAATGTTGATACCTTTTTGAAAAAGATTACATGTAGAGACAACTAATCACAACAACTAGGCCAAGTCCAAACCGTAATATATAAAAAATGTATAGTAGGGAACCCGCAACACACCTAAATATGTTGCGGGTCGCCTATTCCTGCCTTCTCTTCAATCTGAAGAGTCAGTGAACTGTCTTATTTATTTAAAGTCCGTCACGCAGGAGCTGCATAACTAAGCACTTTCCTCAGAATTTGGGTAGTGTAGATTGCTTTCCAGAACAATTTGCTTAAAATATCCTACATAAATAAAATGAAAACATGAATAGTTCTCTTTTAAATTTTTAATGAGTAACTGATCAATTAATAATTTGCTTCCAGAGTTATGTTTACACATGGTACCTATTACACTTTGTAATAAATACAAAAAACCTCATATTATCGTATTTTGATATAACGCAGGAACAGGATACAGTCACTCTAGAGGTAGAAAGCGCTCCTTGCGGCGGCTTTGTGAACCTACGTCTGACTGGCTTTTCTATTAAAATATATTACAAATTAAACCCCCGCTTTCCGATTGACCGATTCAGCTCATTTCTACAACACTTCTTTCTCATGAGTTACCCACGACGTATACCGCGTTTCGTTACAATACAGCAGAAATTACGACCGGTATGAGTATATTAAGAATTTGGGTCAGGAGTAAACCCCCCCTTCTAATGAACCGATTTAGTTTATTTTTACAACACATATTTACCTGTAGATTACCACTACGAATGCCGAGTTTCGTCGAAATATACCAAAAATCACTGCTGGTAGTGGCGAATTGGTATTGTGGGTCCGGAGTAAACCCCCCCTCCTAATGAACCAATTTAGTTTATTTTTACAACAGTTATTTACCTGTGGATTACCACTACGAATACCGAGTTCCGTTGAAATATACCAAAAATCACGGCTGGTAGTGGCGAATTGGTATTGTGGGTCCGAAGTAAACCCCCCCTTCTAATGAACCGATTTAGTTCATTTTTATATCTCACTTTTCTCTCTATATTACCACTACGAATACCATGTTTCGTTGAAATATAGCAAATATTACGGCTGACATAGTCAAATTAGTGTTTTGGGTTCGGGGTAAACCCCCCCCTTCCGGTGGACCAACTTTGGTGGTTAACGAACTCGTTCAATCGTTTGCTAATTGAATGCTATATACCAAGTTTCGTGACGAAAAAACAAAAACTCTGGCTGCTATCGTGTTAACAGACACATATATATATATATGCATATATATATATATATATATATATATATATATATATATATATATATATATATATATATATATATATAAATTTTAACGGGGGTCATTTTCGGTGTCTACTAGGTAGGATCGATAAAGATTTGAAGAAATTTTTCAAAAATTCCGTCATGAGTCCAACCTCAATAGCTACTTTCCTTCGGAGGAAAGTGCTAATAAAGGCCTTCTATTTTTTTTTTTTTTTTTTTTTTTTTTTTTTTTTTTTTTTTTTTTTTTTTTTTACGGCGCATCTACATCTTGGCCATTAGCGCCGGGCTATCTATAGGTTGCCGCCCTTTTATAATGCCAACAGCACGTGGTCGGTCACCCATTCAGGTACTGACCACGCCCGACCTTGCTTAACTTCGGTGATCTATGGGAACCGGTGTATTCAACGTAAGGCCTTCTATTGTATGAAATCAGGTAATATTGTACATTTTAGAACTAGTAGGGAATTTTGTCCGTTAAAGGATTAACTGATCACTTAGGCTAATGGTTAAATTAATCTTCAATCACTAATTTAGAGTATTTATACTTACTTTCACAGGAAAATAGTATGATCTGAAAGACAGATGATCTCTTCCGCAGAGAGGAGGAGCTTCAGAACGCATGTGCATCTCAAGATGCTGAAAGAAATCTTGGTCCTCATGGGATGTAAAAGGTACTAAAACACCAACAGTGCCAGAAAGCGTAGTATACACCAATGATTCTGATCCACCAGGGATCAATGTTGCTTTCTAAAATAAAATTAAGTATTAAAAAAAATTGTATTACAGAGAAATAAATGACTAATATAACATTTTCAGGTCCTGTTTAATTTTGTTTCAACTCTTATACTAAAACACTATTAACTAATAGTAATAATTTTAACTCTTATACTAAATTAACATTAATTAATAGTAATGATCACAAATAAAAAATAAAGTTATCAAAATTACTCTCAGACAAATGCCTCTTCTCATCAAATGAAATACGTATATGAAAGACACATGTACGCTTTCAGAAAATTAGATAGGTAGCTTTGTTTATCATCATAGAGTAATTGTAATAATAAGTGTTTCTGATGTACTAATCCATTTTTCCTAAACTAAACTGTGTTCTTTTCTTTAGATAACAACAGAAGATTTGAGAATATCACTTTATTTAAAATACTATTTCATCATAACTCATGAAATGTACTCATGTAACTTTAATACTCATAATACCGTTTAATACTCATACACCATAGAAACTAAATTCATAAATATGTCGATACATATATTTAATATTTAGGCTAAATTAGCCTTACTAGAATGGCTTAAGTCAAGTTTATAATTTTCTAAGCACTTGAGAATGACAGAAACTTTAAAAGCCGCTGTAGATGCATGAGCTGTTAAAATTTTGAGGACAGAAATCAACATATACAATGAAGTTTAGTAACATGTAGGGTTTCATAGATATTAGGGAATATTTAGTTCTTCATTAAGAGCATAGAATGAGTTATGCAGTTTGTAGTTAGAATGCTAGGCCTGTAACAAGGAAATCAGATTGAAAAGTTATTTCAATATGTTTAGGGGAAATGCATATGAATAGATTTTTTAAGTTCTTGGTCTATTGGAGAAAATTTGTCCAATTATCCTGCTTAGTGACATTGAGCCTAATAACTACTAATTGTTAAAAGATAGAAAAAAACTGACTAGGGATGTGGCAGCAGTCTTTTGAGATCTGTCCTTCCCCTGAAGTATTGGACTTTTAAAGTTTATGAATATGTTTTAATTAACAGGATGGGAGCGGGAAATAAGGCTTCGATGTCAAAAGGAAAGTGCCTCTCCCCCCAGGGAGCAAGAATTGTAAAGGTAGTGAGAAGGAAATATATGTAACACCAACCTTTCTTCATGATATCATCCCTACCACGTCAAACTATCGAATATGCAAATCAGAGCAAAATATGGTCTTACTTTATTTAAGGCATTAAAGTATATTCTAAAAAGGGGTTAGAGTTGCGACAATCCATATCGTCCACAGTCCCGAATCTAGAAACAAGATTTTTTATTTTCCGTAGTTTGACCTGGCAGGGACGATAAGTAGATAGGGATACCAATAAAGACAGACCTCCATCCACAACACACACTCAATGGTTGCAACCTTGGTAACTAAAGTGTAAAACAATCATGCTAAAAAACAGCCAGAAAATTTTGTTTTTATCACTAAATTCTTAACCTGTAAGCATAAGATGTATTTCAAATCACTCCAACCAGTAATTACATACATAATTTGCTGCTTACTGTAGCATCCGTTTCCAAACTAAAATCATACAGATGAAGATAGCCCTACTAGAATGCGTAAGTCAAATTGCTAATCCACTTTAGAAAATCTCACACAACATAATATTGTTTGTTTTTATAAATCCATTTAAAAGAACTTCTGTTTTATTGATTTTATTCTAAACAGAGTTAACTATTAGAAAATCAAGTCTTCATAGGAACAGATTCTCTTATTACACTTTGTCCCCTACAGCCCGACGGCCGACTTAATGTCGCATAAAGTTAACAGAAAAGAAGAATAAAAAAAAAAGTAATTTACCTGCAAAGAAGTGACAACTTCACCAACATGAAAGTTAGCAACAAAATCTGCCTTCTGAGAAGCGCCGTTGAGTAACCCTCTATCCCATAGAGCTTTATTCCCAGTGGGATCTTCATCAACATCATCAGTTACACTGCTTGCTAATCGAATCTAGGAAGACAGAAATAAAATGAGTTTGAGCATTTTTTAATAGCAATAATTAATTTAATTTAAATTTTAACGTCCATTTATTATTAACTAGGAATTTTAGGACAGGTTATCTATAGGTTACCACCCTTTTCTAGCCAGGATAGGGCTGATGCCTTTTCTTTTTTCTAAAGAAAAGCCACCACCCCTAGTGGGAATCAAACCCACGACCTTTGGCTGTGTTAAGTGCCTTAACCCTCACGGCCATCGGGTCTCCTAACAATAATTACAAATAGTTTTAGAGTGATAATAGAAATCAGAGGGCAAGAGAATTGAATAGTACATTAGCACGAACAGTATGAACACAATTACATGGTTTAAGGTTTCCTGGATATTACTATGTCATCGACATAGTAATAGATATTTTGCCAGACATTCTGCGGGGCTCCCTCAGGATTTCTGAGAAGAATATAAGTTTTACTCTGGGTGTTATTTACACCTGGTCGGGGTCCTAGGTAACCTTTCCACTAACTATTTTAAAAGATATGAATTAATGTGAATAAAGAACTGTTCAGTTACAGAAATTTTAATCACATGATCTCAAATGAAACACGGATTCCTTGTGTTCATCATAACAGTTCTTATGACACCTCTGGATTTATTTTTATCCATGATAACCATAATTTAAAATTTAAAGGAAGTAGTGTATTTATTGTAATAAAAAATCTAATATTATAATTGTTACTAATAGACTTACAACAGCAATGTTTCCAAATTTATCTGCAGTAGCAACTGTGTTGTAATCCAAAATAGTAGTGGTTGTGATCCATCTAGGTTGGGTATCATCAGCAAATATTATTAGCTGATTCTCAGCTGACTTGTATCTCACCATAAAGACACTCTCTTGAACATCACTTACATATACTCGTCGCCCCATGGCTTCAATACGGACTATCATATTTGGAATATGCTAAAACAGAGAATTATACAATCTTATAATATAAAGTATGAGAATAAAAGGAACATTTATGATACTATAATAGCCCTAATCAACTTTTTTGATTCCGTTCGGTGAAGCTACAAATTATTTGTATAAGGTAACATAATATTATTCTAGTGTTTCTGGAAGTGACCATTTGTTTTTCAATAAAATACAATTTATTTTGATATAGTAATGTCTTCTCAATCAACAATTTTCTGTAGCTTAATCCAACATCCAACGCTTGAGTATTCACGTTATAGCAGCATATTATGTATATGTATTAGGTTTGTATATTTAATCACAAACCCTATCGAGACGGCAGCAGTTGTATGAGCTACCTCCCTTCTTCCACGCGCACTCGACAATTTTCTTGTTTTTTTTTTTAGATTTGTATTCTCGTATTAGTAATATATATATTACTTAATTAGTGCAGAACCCTTTCCATGTAACACCTTTGTGAGATGACAGAAAACATATATCCCTGGAAACTGCGATGCTTCCTCAGCAAATTACATTGTTTACGCTTCGGAAAAAGCCTACCGTCTTCGTCGAAAATCTAGAATGCTCTTTAATATAACTTCCAGGAGCTGAGTAAGGCCCGGGCTGCAATTTATCATCTTCCGAGCAGTCTCAAACAAGTCTGCTAAGAAATTGACTAATATTCTAAAAGAACTAGAGATGCCCGCTGTCCTTATTTTTTAAAATTTTATTTTCGAGCATCGCAACAACAGAGATTTGCTCTTTTTAAATACAACAAATACTGATTTATACGATCTAGAGTGAGGTGGCTGCTGGAGAAGCCCACCATCAGCCAGTAAATTCGTAGAGTGACCATTGCTGATGAGAACGCCTATGAAAACAGAACTATTTTCTGTGTTACAAACACACCCTGTATAGCTTTCTATAATGTCATGAGAACTACACCAAGAAAACAATGTTAGTTGTTCTTGTCAAACAAATTCTCTTTTCTTAATCTAGCATTTCAGGCGAACTGTAATCAGATAATCCTAATTACAAATGATAAGAAATGCAATAAATTAAGACTAAAGCTCATTGATTCATGTCCCATTTAAGTCTCTTGTTATAACTGTTAGGAGATAGGCAGCGAGAAAATTATGAATATTAATCTAGCTGTCTAAGAGACTTTAAATAAATATAGAACTTTACGTGGAACTCGGTAACCCGACATACTTAATTTTATACTGAGCAATTATGGTTTATGGAAAATTCATGCAAAAAGATGGTATGTAAGTTTCTGTATTGACACGCAATCATGTAATCTTTTTTTCTCTTCACAACAATAAAACAATAAAATGATATTCAAACTAAACATCTTTAAACGCTTTCAGGAAATCTGGAAAAACCTTGAATTTGGGTTTTGTGCACTAAAAAATTAGGATTCATAACTTTTG
Source organism: Gonocerus acuteangulatus (assembly GCA_946811695.1). Classification (NCBI taxonomy): domain Eukaryota; kingdom Metazoa; phylum Arthropoda; class Insecta; order Hemiptera; family Coreidae; genus Gonocerus; species Gonocerus acuteangulatus. The sequence continues at coordinate 62,394,341 of OX328128.1, forward strand.
ATTATGTTTATTTAAAGTATTAAGAAAGTCCGTCACGCAGGAGCTGCATAACTAAGCACTTTCCTCAGAATTTGGGTAGTGTATATTGCTTTCCAGAACAATTTGCTTAAAATATCCTACATAAATAAAATAAAAACATGAATAGTTCTCTTTTAAATTTTTAATGAGTAACTGATCAATTAATAATTTGCTTCCAGAGTTATGTTTACACATGGTACCTATTACACTATGTAATAAATACAAAAAACCTCATATTATCGTATTTTGATCTAACGCAGGAACAGGATACAGTCACTCTAGTGGTAGAAAGCGCTCCTTGCGGCGGCTTTGTGAACCTACGTCTGACGGGCTTTGCTATTGAAATATATTACAAATTAAACCCCCGCTTTCCGATTGACCGATTCAGCTCATTTTTACAACACTTCTTTCTCATGAGTTACCCACGACGTATACCGCGTTTCGTTACAATACAGCAGAAATTACGACCGGTATGAGTATATTAAGAATTTGGGTCAAGAGTAAACCCCCCCTTCTAATGAACCGATTTAGTTTATTTTTACAACACATATTTACCTGTAGATTACCACTACGAATACCGAGTTTCGTCGAAATATACCAAAAATCACGGCTGGTAGTGGCGAATTGGTATTGTGGGTCCGGAGTAAACCCCCCCTCCTAATGAACCGATTTAGTTTATTTTTACAACAGTTATTAACCTGTGTATTACCACTACGAATACCGAGTTTCATCGAAATATACCAAAAATCACGGCTGGTAGTGGCGAATTGGTATTGTGGGTCCGGAGTAAACCCCTCCTTCTAATGAACCGATTTAGTTAATTTTTATATCTCACTTTTCTCTCTATATTACCACTACGAATGCCAAGTTTCGTTGAAATATAACAAATATTACGGCTGACATAGTCAAATTAGGGTTTTGGGTTCGGGGTAAACCCCCCCTTCCGGTGGACCGACTTTGGTGGTTAACGAACTCGTTCAATCGTTTGCTAATTGAATGCTATATACCAAGTTTCGTGACGAAAAAACAAAAACTCTGGCCGCTATCGTGTTAACAGACATATATGTGTGTGTGTGTATATATATATATATATATATATATATATAGATATATATAAATATATATATATATATATATATATATATAGATATATATAAATTTTAACGGGGCTCATTTTCCGTGTCTACTAGGTAGGATCGATAAAGATTTGAAGAAATTTTTCAAAAATTCCGTCATGAGTCCAACCTCAATAGCTACTTTCCTTCGGAGGAAAGTGCTAAAAAGTGATTATCTTGGACTACATAAAAACAGTTAAAAAATTGCAGTAAGCAACCTAAAAGATGGTAAAATATCCTCAAGACAAAATAAAATAAAATGAGCTAATAGGCCTATTGTGATAGATTGGTCTCAACCATAGAGAACTTAGCTTACAGTTGCAGAAGAATTCTTACCAAGGGGCCGAATACAGTAGATCCATCCATCACTAAAACTGAGTATTGAAATTACCCTCCATGATTAATTAAGGAATCTTAATTAAGCGTGGAGGGTAATTCCAATAGTCAGTATAGTGATGGATGGATTTGCATTTGCAAATATTTTTCAACTTACACCAGGCATAAACAGGTTATTTAATAACCTTAATATGTTTCTTGATTTGATGATACATCAAGTCCTAAATGATTTGTATAACTGTACTATTTAAATGTGCGTAACTAGATTATTACACACTTAAGTTTATTAAGAAATTGGCAAATATTTAATTGAGAATTTAACTTTAGTAATGTATAAAGTAAGAGTTTACATATATAGTCCATCAGAACTGCAGGAATTTCCTCACTAATTTAGTAGGCAATAGTGTGAATTTGTCATCATCTGGACTGTAATATTTAGTAGGAGATGAAGTATCATTAGCACACTCGATAAATATATAAAAAAAAGATTATTGATTTTGAGACTCAAATTGGTCAGACTTAACAAATAAGTAGAACAAAGTAGGTTAATACATAACATCAATTTACAATCAACACACCATTTTTACAAAACTGGTTTCTTGTTCTATGGTGTTTTCAATATGTCTAGAAAAGTGTATACTGATGAAAAATTGTTTGATTTACTGGCTTGTAAATCTGATAGAGATTTTAATTCTTCATCTGACTCCGATATGAAAGAAATATTTCTGTGGAGACTACTTTGGATACGTCAGGTGTGAACATTAGGCAAAATATTGCTTCTACATCAGATAGTAGAGATGAAGAGAAAGATTGCGCTCTGAAAAGAATAAAGTCGAGCACAAGCTGTAAAGCGTTCAGTCCACTTGGCACGTAAGCCTCCCTGCACTCTCAGGGCCAGGCCTGCAATACGTGTGTATTAGATAGTCCCTAAAAGGTTAAGTCTTGATTTCAATAAGTTGATTCTATTTACTACAGATTATCTTCAATCAGAAGATAATCCAGAAGGCAGAAGGTTCCTTCCTACAGCTAAATTGTAAATTTCAAAAAGCTTTAGCCTTTGATGGTGTTCATAGAACACTAACCTAGAATGTAATAAAGGTGTGTTAATTGCCAATTAGTTTTAACTAAACAATCTGCCAACTTCATTATGAAAATAAATTTAACAGTACCAATAAACAAGAATTTCCTAATCTATAAGAAAATAAAAGCTTCATTCTTACCTTATTTTCACACTTCCGAAGAAGTTTTTTCTTCCCAAGATCATAAAGCCTTAAGAGGCGACCAACACCAACCAGTATTCTACCATGGAATGCACAAATTGCAGTAGGCAATTCATCAACAAGAGTACGGTGAACTAATTCTAGCCCAGAACCATTGTTCATAATCCTGATAAGTAAATAAATTCAACCATCAACAAAATAAAACTAATAATACTAATTAAATAATAATAAAAAAAAACTTGTGTTAATAATAACCTGTAGGTATTCAAATATCCAGCACTAATCTGTCTTGGGTTAAGTTGGTAATCTTTAGCTATTCCAACCACAAGAAACTGTTGATTATCTGGTTGATTGGAGAACTTCACTATGGCCAAGCTGGAATTCAAAATGAGTATTTTTAGGTTAACTTAAAAAGTATATTTTTAAAATGAGAATTACCTTATAAGTAAAATTATTAGAACAAAAACTAATGTCTATTGAAACTTTAAAGTTTTTTTTAACACATTTTCTAAACAAATTTAAGTTTTCCAAATGAAAAATTATAATTGTTTTTTCCAAATTAGAAATTGCTGCTTACAAACCTAATAGCTGCTTCATTTTGATCTAGCCGAAGGAGTGAATGTGTATTCCCTGTACCAGGCGACATGATGCGTACTAATGACGCCCACATGCCTGCTCCTGCTTTTGGTGCACCAAATATTCGTTCAGGCAAATCTTCAGATAGAAAATCTTGGGCCATTTCTTTGGCTAACTCCATTTCTTCTTCTCCTGCTGCCTCTTCCATTTCCTAATTAAAAAAATAAGAACATTGTAATTAAATGGAAGAAAAATGAAAGGTCTAACAACAAATTTTTATGAACTATTTAAAGCTTTTTGAGACAAAAAAAATAAATAATGTAATTACTTTAGCCATTTGTATCCTTCTTTGCTTTTTGGTTTCTTCAGTGTAAGCATTGTGCTCTGTTTCAATTATTATCAAATTTTTACTTTCAGGATGGACAACAAATTTTCTTGGTGTATACTCCAATGGAAAAGAAACCTGTAAAAATAATAGTTGGGAGTCATTAACAAAAGTTGGCCATAAGAGTCTGTGACAACCTGGGGCCGGCATAAACAACCCCGAGATTATTAATTAGTTAATGTATTTTTTTTTGTTTAACTGGTGAACAGTATTCCACAGAATCACAAATTTTGTTCTAATTATTATAAAAATAAGGGAAATATGTACTCTTATTTAAGATTCAATTTATATTTACACAAAAAAGATATTTTTACAAATATGTGAATCTAATGTTACATTTACTTCTTGAGGGAATAATATTCCTCAAAACAGTTTTGTTATTAAGTTTTTCTTAATATCTAAAATTTGATCCTTTTCATACTTCCCTTTCGTATGTCTAATTATATTTAGACGTTTGTCTGATGATACTTAGAATTATGTACTTATTATCTTTAATGTATCGTGGGAAACATGGTGGCCATAAATGACAGGTGTGTATAATCCATTCTCGAAAAAGCCAGGGATTTGAACCCCACTAGGGGAAGTAGCTTTCCTTTGGAAAATAAGAAAAGGCACTGTGTAAGTGTATCAAATCTTGATTTTACTGCAACTTCCCACTAATAGTTTCAGAAAGGATGGTTTGGTATTTTTTGAAGGGAATAACATATAAATAAAAATTAATTACTATTTACATGTTAGAACTGTACACACAAGCATATCAAAGCATTTTCAGATGGCCATTCTTATTTATCATCAGTGAAAATCAGAACAGGTCTGTGATTAAACATTCATCATTAAATGCTTTCCAAATAAGTTTTTGGGATTTAACATTAATTCTTGTTAAATGAACATACAAATATCTAAGGGGGGGGGAATAATAAATAAAACTCTAAAAATAACTACTTTCCTTCGGAGGAAAGTGCTAACAAGGTAGGAGAACATACAACACAAACAAAACAAAATGTTTCTTACTTGTTCTCATAATGTGAAGAAAAAACTCAATAAAAGAAATATTTATCCTGTTGTGTACATTCAATTTTAATTTAAATGAAAAAGTAATAATTTAAACTTTTGTTTTCACTCTAATCAGAAGGAAATATCTACAATATATTAGCGATTTAAGTTCTACACGGTTTCAAGTAAATTAGATTTAAAAAAAAAATAATTAAAAATTCAAGAAATTTTCAACAGAGGAACCACAAGGAGCAAATACTATTTACTTCAAGCCATGTAATATTGTTCCTGCCACGTCAAACTATCGAACATGAAAACTCTTGTTTTACAGATTCGAGACTTAGCTCTTGGATTGTGGACGATACAGCTCGTCACAACTTTAACCACTGACTAACTACAAAAAACTTTCTCACAATTCAAGAATTAAAAAAAGAACTGAAAATGAAGAATGAACATTAGCTACATTCTAATTATATCAAAGCACTCTCAGATGGCCGTTCAGTTTTCTCCATAAGAGATCAGAACAGGTCTGTGATATTATTAAATCATCATTGAATGCTCAGTAAAAAATATTGGCCATTTCAATAAAGTGAAATATTTAAACCTTAAAAGTGTATGGCAAGTTGTGTAAGCCTATTGATCCATCAGTGCAGTAAACTCATCACCCAACATTTGCTCAGGAATGGCGCTAATTTCTGAGTATTATGAATTAATTAATTTTCCCATTTTACGTTTTGGCCAGGCTGAGGACCCAGGGCACTAGTGGAGTTAAAAATATGTTCACTATTTATAATACAGTAAACTTTCTTTAATCTGGCACGTTCGGGACTTGAAGAATACTGGATTACCAGATGTATGTAGAAAAAAATGGACAGACAAAAATTAAACGAAATGCACTACATATTTAATATAAATTACTAAAATTAAATTACAGGCTGGTAGAATAGAAAAAAACTAAGTATAAATAATTGATTACTTTATTCGTCTTGTCGAGCAAGATGGTCTCAGTCAAGCGAAAGCTATAAACTGAACAAGCAACAAATAAGTATTTAATCACTCAGAGAGTTTCCAGGAATTTTTCTACAACAGTGTTGGGCACCACAGTGTTGTTGGGGTGGAGATTAAGAACTGAAGAGGCACACTTTTCATGTTCCACCATGACACAACTGCCGTGGCGGACATTAGGATGCCGGATTAGAGAACGTTTACTGTATTCAAATATTTAGATTATTTAAAAGTTTGAATTACCCACTTTTATTGTACATGATTTTTATTTTAATCATTTTAAATGGGTGGTATAGTTTGCAACAGGAAAATGGGTTTACATTAGTAAAGTGCATTTCTTACAAAATATTTTGGACTGTTTTGTTTTTAGCTCTGAAATACTATCTTCTATATTCAAGAATTCGTAGTTAATAATAAATGGACGTTAAAATTTAAATAAATATTCAAGTCGGTCCAATAGGCATGTCACGCTTTTTGCCAATAGTGAACAAAAACAGTTTTCTGTCCATTTAGTCGATTTTCTCGTACTTTATTTAGTATTTAGCATTTTGACACATTAATCTACAGACCCAAGTGTTTATGGTAATTGAAAATAGCTCCTGGTTTCTTCACCATTTGCTTAGCCTACCCATCAATTATATTTGTTCCTATCATCTATAAAGAAGGGAAACTGAAATAATCCATTTTCCCCCCCATCACACCATTTCATAGCTATCAATTTCCCCTTAGCAGTTTAAATGTAACTCTTCTTTATTCAGTTTCTATTCTATTACAGCCATTTCATCCTTTGTTCTTATAATTGTTCCACAGACATTTTCTACTCAACTCAACATACAAATGAACTTATAAATCAATTATTAACAGTAATGAGAAAGTATATTGCCTATTGTCTATATATGATTCTATAAGTGTGACTGCGGTATTTCCATATACTCTAAAGGCTCTTAAAATCACGTTGTACATGTTAGGACTGTACAAAACATACATAAACAAGCATTTTCAGATGGCCGTTCTTATTTATCATCAGTAAACATCAGAACAGGTCTGTGATTAAACATTCATCATAAAATGCTTTTTAAGTAAATTTTTAAATCCTAGGCAACAATAAATAAAAAAACAATTTTGATACCTCATATGAAAGAACTTAATTTACACAGGAGAAGACTAATATGTTACATTTAAGCATTTGTTACTAATTCCAAATTATTCCTTTCTCTAACAAATGAACCGAGCAGTCAAAATATCAAAAATTATTTTTTCAATGTCTTTCTGAAAAATGTAGACACACAGGAATATAAATTTTTCCTGATGAATTCTTTCTCACGAGAAATGATAGGTTTGTGTAGATTGGAAAAAACAGCCTTTTACAAAAGGAGAGGACAGGAAGAGAGTGAATTGCATTACATTAATAAAAAGCTAATAAGAATATTAACACAGGTTGAGAAAAATGAAATATAAATTAAATGAACTATACATGCCTGATTGAAAACAGCTCCTAATTTTTCAAGGGCAAGAATTCGAAGAGTATTGGTAGATATCGCCACAATACCTTCAGGACACTGCTCAGAAGCAAATCCAGATGCGTATTCAAGAGAATCGTAAGACAAAGGAGTAAGGTGAAATCTTCCTTGGTAACAATAGCTAAGCCAAGTTCTACTCGACATAGCTATTACCTAGAAATGAAAAGTAGATTTAGAATTTATACTTACTTTTTCTTTTTCTATTTCTTCTAGGTGAAAAAAGAATTAATGTCACCCTTAATAGAATCATAACAACCAAAAATGTAAACAATTTAAAATTCAGGTACATTTAATAAACAGTATTTTTATCTAATATTGATTTTTGCATCCATAGAATAGTAAAATTACAGGTAAAACTTAATGGCAATGGCACAGGAGACATGCCAAAATTGAGAGAATGATGTTAAAAAGAGTACTGGAGGAAGGCCTTGAAGCTGGCCTAACAAGACAGGAATAAAACAGAAGTAAGAGGATAGAACATTGTTCCTCTACAGGAAAATCTGGACTAGATGGCATAATTGTTATTTCTTGCCAAGTAGCCAAACAGGAAGGAAGCTGAATAAAAATTAAAAGAAAACCAAAGGGACAAGGTCTTACCAGGTAAAAAATAAAAATAAAAAATACATTAAAGGAGCTTTTTGATCTTCTGACTTATCCATAGTTTCCACCAGAAAGGGGTACAAATAAAACTGGAAAGTCTGGACTGACAAAATGTCCCAGGAGCCATGCAACCGAACATGTTTGTCATTCTTAAGTCATGAAATCCTCTGTCGGCGATCAGCCCGTATAAATCTAAGGAGGATATCTCCTACAAGAATAAATATCTATTACTTTTCCTTCTTATTAGTTTATAAATAATTCTTATTAATTATTCCTAATATGAAGCAATTTTTATAGTTGTGTTAAGAGTGCATCTGAATTGTGTGAAGAATTGATATTCTTCTTTTTTCTCTCTAAGGGCCTTATTTTGTATAACTGTTTTTAACGTTTCATTTATTCCCATTCCCAACTGTTTGGTTAATAGAAAGTGGTTATATATTATTCATTATTTATCTGATTTTTGTTGGGTTTGTATTATTGACCTTTTTGTTTTTAATTGTTAAGGATGAAGAAAAAGTATTCTTTCTTAACCTATAACGTATGCAAATCACTTGTAATTGCATTTGTAGTTTAAAACAGATGTTCTTGAAATGAAGACGTAATTTGAAAATTAGTGTACTATCTATGGAGACTATTACCTGATAAAGTACTTACAGCTTGACTTCCTTGCATTGTGATGGGGAACAATTTAACAGGTCTTGTTCCAAGATACCGTGTCCTAGTATCTGCCAAGTCACCCGTCACTGGATCAAGAACAGTTCTAAGGAGACCTCCATTATGTAAACCTATGTTAAGGTAGAGCGTTGATCTTCCCCCATCTCCTCCACCCATTTCTACTATACATAATGATTCAGGAGCAGCAGGAACAGCTTGAGTGCACAACATTTGAAGGCAGTCCTTAAAAGAATATAAATGTCAATATTAAAAATATAAAAGTAACTAATGAATACAAAAACAACGGCTTGGAGGAATCAGATGGCCCCTAATTCAAGCAGTATGCCCCTAAAGGACATTCAGAATAAATATGATAGGACATTCATCATGCTTGCTTACATCAGTTATGCTAAGCAGATTTTCAATTTTTCCAAGAAATTCCATTTAAATTGCATGTTCTTAAAACGAAACAATCAGAATATGTTGATTTGTTTGTTCAGTAGCAAATACAAATATTGTTTAATTTAGTATTCATTAACACTTCTCTTGTTGAAGGATGAAACCAGGACATTAGGAACTAATATTCTAATATCCAACGATATCTCTCCAAAATTTATGTTGCACTTACTACGAGCTATGAAGGGAATAAACCCAAACATAGTAGATACCTGAAGTGCTTTTACTAGTTCCAGTCTATGGTTTTTAATTAGCACCGCAACTCAAGTCAGTTAATAAAGGTATGAAATTGCCTCAGTTATATATTTAATAGTTTTCTAAAAAGATTTCTATACTTAATATTTAATTGTACTCATTATTTAAATAGGAAAGAGAATAAATTTTTTTGATTACCTACAAGATAGTAGGTAGGTCAGATATAAAAATGGGCTGCAATTAGCTCAAATGGCTTAATATATATATATATATATATATATATATATATATATATATATATATATATAGGATACATATATATGAATAGTAGCTCAACAAAATGGCATATTTATTCGCAGTTAAATTAATAATGAACAATTATTTATTACTATAGAGGAAAATAATAATGGCCCAGATGTTGATGCTCCGCAAATAAAAACATGTAACATTTATTGAGGAGCGAATATTCAACATTATTAACCTGATTTCTTTCGTGGAAGAAAAGGAGGCTGGATTTTTGTTTCTTTTAGTAAAAAAGAGTATACTTATTAATTTAGCTTCATTGATTAGTACCTATAGCATAAAAAAATTTGTACTAAAAAATATAGACTATAAAAAAAAATGCATTCAAGCATCTAATTATATAATTCAACCTAAATATTTAGAGAAAAAATAAAACTAAATAGTAAAATAAAGTTTTCCTACAATTGGAAATTATAAGAACGTTTTCGCATATGCAGAGAGCAGGGCGAGAATAGGTTTGTAACTAGGACCCGGCCTAGACAGATTGCTGTACTACAAGGTTGGCCAGCCCGCACTACCCGTCATAAGCTAAGAGTTAAAATATATTTGATAACAAATAATAAATTGATAACTTGTTTCAGTCTTGATTCACTCCAAAAAGCAATACTTGGGACTAATCGGAGGCGACAAGATGATTTTCTCTGGCATTGTTTTGTTAATGGGACAACAAACTGTTAAACCATATTTTAACAATGCTTTCCTCTAATAGAATACAAATAGTATTTTATCCCTGAAGTTCCATCTACATTAAAGAATTGCCTGATTAAGGGAATCATTTTTATGATAGTCAACAGAATTGAATAACTTAAGTTTTGACGTTACAATAAAATATTTTTAAGATTGGCTGTACGGGACTCTTGAATTTTTTACTATTATTAAATAATCCAATAAAATATTTTTACCTGAGGATCCAACGAAATAATTCTCACTGTGTTGTCCGCCAGCCCAACTGCCACAAATCTTGACATCTGCTCCCCAGAAGGAGCATTACCCAAAGCCATGCAAACAACCTCACATTGCATTTCTTGCCACTGGTTAAATTCTTTAAGTTGACCAGTCTAAAAAATTAATATTTTAATAGAAAAAAAGTTAATTGTTAATATTTTACTACTAACATTAAGTTGATCATGTTGTATGAATGACATTCTGAGATATGAAAAGAACGTCTTGGGTACAAATTTAATATTTAAATTCCAGAAAAAAAATGTACTCAATAAATATTTCCCTTTAAACTATATTCGATTAAAACACAACAAGTAGTGGGCTAGCATCATTCTTCCTTCAAAAAAAGAATTGAACAAATGAATGAAGTTGTTGGGGGAATTATATTGAAAAGTCATAGTCTAGTGAATTAATAACTTTAAAACTGTCTTTTGAAAATTCTATGGAGTCTTAAGCATATAACTAAAAAGGCCAGCAACTAGTAGGTGTATGTAAAATAATATAAAACGTCAGACCCGCAGGAACCGTGTCATCTTAGTGAGCTTGAGTTATGTTTTTATCCTTGGTGTCAATTGGACAGTTTGGAAAAGAGTTAATATCTTGTGAAGAACACCTAATACAATGAAATCTTAGGCACAATAATGCCTAAAATAATATCCTGTTCAAATGACAAAAAAGCAATTAAAAAAAAAAAAAATGAGGGGAAAAAAATCTCCAAAATAATAAAAAATTAGGAGAATGACACAATCTCTTTTCAAGTTCTCAACACTCATTGAATCCATGACAATTTCATTATTTACTAACTAGTTGCAAACAAAATCATACTTGATTTAGAATATCTTAAGCATTCTTACAGATTCTTACCACTATTAACTGTATTAATTCAGATGAATGTTATCATTAAAATTATTTACTAATATAAAATGATTAGTGACTTTTTAAACAGATTGAATGTTTTCTCTTTCAAAACAATGAAAGCATTTCTCTTTTGTTTTGCTAGAGTGTTAAAGGATTTGTAGAGTATATACTCTGCACATACGACAGCAGAAAATCTACTGTGTAGCACTTATTCAACAAATTTGTAACTTTTTCAAAATACACAATACAATGTAGGCAGTTTTTCCGGCCAAAGGGGCTACTAGTAAAGTGAGCCAATTTGGAGGATAGCTCTACCATGTTACTCTACCAATACAAGAACACTGAAATACTCAATCAACAAGCAATCAGCTGCCTTTAATGTATTGGAAAATTAAGTGTCTGAGAATAAGTAAGGAACAATTTAAAAATATTATTACTTACAGGATCCATTTCGAAGTATACTAGCTCCCCACCAGTAAGTGCTATAACAACTTGCCTTCTGTTCACAGCACATTTAACTATCTGCTTTTTTCCAGTCACCTTCCAATCCTGTAGCCTTTTATCAGAACGGATATGTCGAACTCCACCAGGATATACCTATGTGAACAAAATATTTAATTTAGAAACTGCTTTTTCTATGTTTACCAAATTCCGAATGTCTCTTTGGAGCAAGGTACTCTTTCTTAAGAAAGGAGAACCTACCATTTTACTTTTTATTTGAATTTAGGAGTTAGTTATTCAACAGAATCTTTCTAAAGATAAAAACAAAAACAACAAGTATAGGCCAAATAAGCCATATTTTAGTTTTCAGGATAGAAAACTCGCAATCTATAATTTAATAGTCTTCCTAATAGAGAGACAAAATTATACCTTTAAAACCATTTTAATAAAAAATTAATTAAAAGATAAATTAGCAAGAAAAGCTTATTAATTGGTATTGATAGCTCAATTTGTGGTCAATTAACTTGTATTTGTTTTCTCCTGAAGTACACCATATTCAAGATTGGTGTCAAAAAACTTAGGCAATATATTTTTTAGACATAACAGCATTTAGTTACTGAACCTCCCCGCCTCTAACATTAATAGTTACATTTTGAGAGACCTGACACATGTCCTTATTACGAGTTAGTTAAATAGTTTTTTGTTGTATTTTTATACAGAGCATTGACATCTAGGCTATTAGTGCCAGGTTACCTATTTATATGCTGAAGTAGGGGATTTTTTCGGTGGGCCTTGAAATTAAAAAACAACCTGCAACAGGCTGGACTCAAACCCTTCTTTTATGATAGTAATCTGTTATTCTGAAAGAGTTCATTTAAATCAATCAAATTTATTTTACATCTCTATTTTCTTCTTTGTTCTAAAATTAATTACCAAAAGCTCTTAAGTAGGTTTTTAAACTTTTAACTTATTTTTAATTTATTCAAATACAGTAAAGTAAGTTATATTTACATTAAAGCTGACAGCTGTATGGTCTTACCAGATGGTCACAGCCCGACGGGCTCCATTTAGTCTAGGAATATACAGCGCCCCGGAAAGGGTTACTCTATGATGCCATGGAATGCTGTGTACACTAGTACACCACTGACCATCACTCAACACTTAGTACCAAGGCACGTGATGAGCAAGCATCATTCAAAGAAGATTTCATTTGATTTTTAGTAGTGAATCCAAAAAATAATAAAACTGGGCTACCTACTAAAAACTGTCTACATATCGAGACCTAAGAATTATACAATGAAAAGTAATAACCATGAGTGAATAAGCTATTTAAAAACAAACTGACTTAACCAGAGATTATTAATTTAAAATGACAAATGCCTATTTAATTTCATTTATAACTGCACCTAATAGTACAGTATAAATACGAGTGAATATAATATTAAAAAAAATAATACAAGAAGTTAATAACATTACTGAGAACTAGACATGAGGAGTATCATTAAATACTGCCATGAAGTTTGTAATACTTTAATACTTCCATTAAAATGTAGATGATATATAGATTTGGATCACTTATCATATTTTTGAACTAGTAATATTTCCATTGCAATAGATACCTGCACCGCAGCATCCTCACCAAGGGCAGAACATGCTAGAGTCGACGTAAAGCCAAGGAATCCAGAATCAGCAACTTCCTCAACTGTCTCTCCAATAGAGAGAACCAGCGTAGCACTCAAGAAAGACACCACAATGTATGCATCATATTCATCTGAAACATAGAGAGATGCGTATGAATTTAAATTAATAAAATACTTTTAAACCAAAATGACTATTATTGAAACTCAAAATTGATTACGCCTGAAAGGTTATCCTTTCTAAACAGTTTGTGAAAATAAATTAGCGACAAGAGATATTTTCTTTATTATGCAAAAAAAAATAAAAAATAACTACTCAATATTAAAAACTTTAAATAACTAAGCAAATTAAGACATATCCGACAAACTTCCAGGCAAAATTAAAGAAAAGTTGGCGACGAAAACTCCGGAGCACTTACCTGAGCTTGTTCACCACATGTTAATAATCCCAAACTGCAAGAATTGGCCATATCTGAAAAATAAAACAACTGGTGTTTGATAGACTCTTTTCTTTTTGCATAATTTCTTTAAATTCTTTCTTTAGTTTTATCAAGTCACCAGTCTCATTAGTTATCTATGGTTTCCATCATATGAGCATGAACAAGACAACTAAAATGCAGTAATTATATTTATGGCAAAATATTTTAATAAGACAAATTAAAAATGTTTACTAAGAATAAAATTCAAGGATCAATAAGAATAAAAAAATATAAATATGAACAAGAAAAATATTAAAAAATATAAAAGATAATGTTAAATGTATTTTAATCAACATTAAACTATCCTTTTATGCTGCCTTGTTCACATAAAAATTAAAAAACTAAAATAATAATAAATACTGAGGAATGACTGAATCCTATTTTGAGCTGATTTGAAAGTATAATTAAAAGAATCAATGGTTTGAGCGCAGGTGAGTTTAATAGTTGATCACAATTTATATTTGAAGAAACTTTTTAGATTCCTTTTATGGCTAAATTGATTTTTCTAAATGGTGAAGCTCGTAGTAATAAAATCAAATATATCAGAATAAATTGTAATGAAATTTATACTTCACTATAATGTTCCTAAGACTGGAAGTTATTATTATAGCTTTTGGATTTTTTTAAAACTAGATATTTTGACTGATATTTATAATTACTTTGTTTTATAATTTTCTTATTCCAATCCCTTTCTACTAAACTTAATATTTTAGAGCATTGAAAATCATAATCTCGGTATTGGATCTCTTTTGAGCAGCCTGAATTTCAGAATTTAATAAAATCATACCCAAAATTTCAGAATTTACATGGCACTGGTCCATTATGAATGAGTTATTCTATTTCAACACCTCTCCCTTTTTAAATAATGGTTCAGAGCAGCATAAAATCGAACCTAGGTGAAAGCTGCTACTCACCCGTGGCCCTTTTCTTGACAGTCCACACGGCATTTGGAGAACCGGGCAATTCAGACACAGCCATCTCGGATACTTCAAGACCGTGCCTAAGAACCCTTAATGTTGAACGTGGCCCTCGACCACAGGCCATGTAAAGCTGAGGAGTATCTTCATTAGCTGAAATAAAGTTAACATGTTAAGAAAGCTACAAACAAGTAATTTCATATAGGATATGAATGATGAACAATAACAAATACATTTCGACCCGAGAAATTCTTAGGAAAAATCAAAACAATAAGAAATATTTTAACATTATCTATCGATCTTTCAAAAATTCATTTTAATTGGTAAAAGGTTGGTTATTTATTTAAAATAAACAACCTTTTAACCAACCAAAATAATAATTAGGGGCTTCTTCTTTTTTCTTTTCTTAAAGCAATTAGAGAATTGCTGAAAAAATTAATTTTGGTGACAAATTCAAGCAGTCCTTATATTATATTGTTTTAGTAATTCACAAGAATTAAATAAAAAGTACCTAAATCTGCTACATGACAATCGAGAATTGGAGACAAAGAATCCATTTCGTCCACAAGAACGAGGTTTCTAAGAGGTCTTGGCGCAAAGAAAAAAGTATCACCTTCTTCAAGTGGCATTGCAGAGCTGAACTCTGGTTCATCATCATCATCTCCAAGATGTGCAATCTGGTACAGGTAACTACAAAAACAATTAGAGATGTTACTAGAGTTAATCAGTTACACCAAATAATGAATCTGGTACAAGTTTAGTTTTTAATGACTTAAGGCCTCGATTACTAGAGGATAACTAAGTAGGAACTAAAGAATAATAAATTTAATCAATGACAGCTGTATGGTCTTACCAGATGGTCACAGCCCGACGGGCTCCATTTAGTCTAGGAATATACAGCGCCCAAAAGGGTTACTCTATGATGCCATGGAATGCTGTGTACACTAGTACACCACCGACCATCACTCAACACTTAGTACCAAGGCACGTGCTGAGCAAGCATCAATTTGACAACACTTAAGGTATCTACACTAACGCTTTTTTAAATAAAAAGCAATTTAAAATGGATATGTAAATGTACCTACGAAGTAGGAACATGCAGATCAAATTGCCTAAAAAATATTCACTAATTTGTATTCAGCAGTTAAGAAGTGAATCATTATAGACATCAAGCATACAAAATTAATTTACTTAAATAATTCTTTATTGCAATACTTATTAACTTACTGATTTCCAAACTCTGAAGCAACAAACAGAAATCCTGTCTTCAAGACACACATGGCAGCAGCAACAGGGACAGTATCAAAATATTTTAACTTGATCTCAGTGACTACTTCTTCATCAGTCTCCAATGTTACTTTAAATATGTCACCCTGTTCAGTTTGAACAAGGAAGAAGAACATAGATTTAGTTTTGTGAGTAGCAGAACAAACAAAAATCATTCCTCTTTCTGGATCGTCCAAATCATTCTGTAAAAGATGAAAGGATTATTATTTTGGATGTTTAATAACTACCTGAAAGGAAGAAGCGATAAAGAGTTGGGGGGATAGTCTAAGAAAGAATAAATAAAAAAAAAAAAAAAAAAAAGCACCAATTCAAAGTAAAGATGCCATGGAATGCTGTGTACACTAGTACACCACTGACCATCACTTACTACTTAGTACCAAGGCACGTGATGAGCTAGCATCATTTTAAATTTTGAATGTTAAATGAAACTTTTGTTTTCCTACTCAAACAATATTGATATGTCACCCTAAGTTATTATAAACAATTTAATATCTAGTTTGCTCGTTCTAACCCAGAAAAATGTGTCACCGAAGAGTTACTAGATGAGCTAAAAAACTTTACTGATATTACTCTTAACTAGTCAAAAAACATTAGCCATAGCCTATATCCTTCATCATTGTAGTCCTCATTTAAGAACTATAAAAACATACATACAAGTAAAATAAATTTAGTCAGCAATTAAATAAAAAAATGGAGGCATACCACTGAGGTGGTGGCTTATCTTAAAATAAAAGGCATCAGCCTTGTCCTGGGCTAGTTAACACTAAATTTACCTGACCAGTAATTTTGACTCGTCGCACAATTTCAATTCAAAATTCCTACTACATATATCATTTGCTTTTCTAAATGATGTTATGACTTTTTTAGCCATAAGTAGAGAAAAATTTAATGAACTTAATGTTATTTTATATATATTAGTAACAAATATATTTTTTGTTGACATTTATACTAGTACCAGGTCTGGTAAATCTAGTGTTAAGAATGGTAACCTATAGATAACATGTGCTAATATTCTTAGTTATTAATAAATTTAAATAAATAATATTAAATTATCTATTGTATAAAAATGAATCGCTAAATGTGTTGGTAAGCGCAAATCAAGAACAACTGAACAGATTTCGCTAATTCTTTTTTTATAATATTCCTTGAACTACAAGGATGGTTCTTACGGAGAGAAAAATTTTAAAAATTGCCTGAAAAAGTCTAAAAACAACACTTTTCGGGTCTTTTTCACTTCCTTAACGCATATTCATTTTTATATAAAAACATATGTTCTCAATTATAATATTTTTAACAGTTAACGTATTTGTATATCTATTATACAGGGTGTCCCGTAAATGTCTAGTCATATTGTGAGGGGTGATAGAGGACCTTTAGTGGAACAAAAAATGTTCTATGACGATTTCCCGAATTCTCGCCCATAAGGGAGAAAACGTCGTTTTATTGTTTTTTCGAGACAAACGTGGTTTTTAGAAGAATAATCGTTGTAGCTCCGTCCTAGGTGGTACTACTAGAAAGGGGGCGAAACCTATCGAAAGCTGAGTAAATTTACTATAAGACTAGTTGAAAGTAAACGTAAAAATGAATGAATGTAAGTATGTATATCTTACCAAAAGAAAGCTATTCTAAATTTCCTGACATTTTATTGATATTTCTTTCCAGCGTTACTCCTCAATGGGCAGGATCTGTGATTTCCGGCTTTTAGAAAAACTTGCTCATTTAACCAGCTTTCCATTCATGTATCACAACCCTGTGTTATTGAAGTATTTGAACGGTTTAAGAACAAAAGTTTTTTAAAAAACATGGATCTGTGAAAATAAAATTATATTTTTTTCTTCAGTTTATTCAAAAAGCTGAAGAGAAATATTAATTTTTATAAATGTTTACATAATAATAAATAAATATTTACTTAAAACAATAAAAAAAATTACTTCCACGAACATAAAAAAAAATTCCTAAAACAGTAAATAAATAAAATACACATTTATTTTGAATTTATTAATTCAGGTAACTAATACTGGGTCCAGGTGGCGGCCATTAAGAGACACCAACCATACATTAACCTCAAAAATTATTATTTTTACCTAGATCACGCATTTGAACACATTTTTACAGGACTATGTATGTCTTATTTATGAGGGATAGAATTTGTAATTACCAAAATCAATTCAAGGTAAAGCATTTGTTTTAAAAAATATAAATACCTGTAAAAATGTGTTCAAATGCGTGATCTAGGTAAAAATAGTAATTTTTGAGGTTAATGCATGGTTGGTGTTCCTTAATGGCCGCCACCTGGACCCAGTATTAGTTACCTGAATTAATAAATTCAAAATAAATGGGTATTTTATTTATTTAATGTTTAAGGATTTTTTTTTTTATATTCGTGGAAGTAATTTTTTTTATTCTTATAAGTAAATATTTACTTAATATTTATGTAAACATTTATAAAAATAAATATTTCTCTTCAGATTTTTGAATAAACTGAAGAAAAAAATGTAATTTTCTTTTCACAGATCCATGTTTTTTTTAAAGCTTTTGTTCTTAAACCGTTCAAATACTTCAATAACACAGGGTTCTGATACATGAATGGAAAGCTGGTTAAATGAGAAAGTTTTTCTAAAACCCGGAAATCACAGACCCCGCCCATTGAGGAGTAACGCTGGAAAGAAATATCAATAAAATGTCAGGAAATTTAGAATAGCTTTCTTTTGGTAAGATATACATACTTACATTCATTCATTTGTACGTTTACTCCCAACTAGTCTTATAGTAAATTTACTCAGCTTTCGATAGGTTTCACTTCCTTTCTAGTAGTACCACCTAGGACGGAGCTACAACGATTATTCTTCTAAAAACCACGTTTGTCTCGAAAAAACAATAAAACGACGTTTTCTCCCTTAGGGGCGAGAATTCGGGAAATCGTCATAGAACATTTTTTGTTCCCCTAAGGGTCCTCTATCACCCCTCACAATATGACTAGACATTTACGGGACACCCTGTATAAAAATGAATCGCTAAATGTGTTGGTAAGCGCAAATCTCGAGAATAACTGAACCGGGTTCTCTAATTCTTTTTTTATAATATTCCTTGAACTACGAGGATGGTTCTTATGGAGAGAAAAATTTAAAAAATTGCCTGAAAAAGTCTAAAAACAACATTTCTCGGGTCTTTTTCACTTCCTTAACGCAAATTAATTTTTAAATAAAAACATGTTCTCAATTATAATATTTTTAACAGTTAACGTATTTTTATATCTATTATATAAAAATGAATCGCTAAATGTGTTGGTAAGCGCAAATCTCGAGAACAACTGAACCGGGTTCGCTAATTCTTTTTTTATAATATTCCTTCAAGTATGAGGATGGTTCTTACGGAGAGAAAAATTAAAAAAATTGCCTGAAAAAGTCTAAAAAAACACTTTTCGGGTCTTTTTCACTTCCTTAACGCATATTCATTTTTATATAAAAACATATGTTCTCAATTATAATATTTTTAACAGTTAACGTATTCGGTTATTTGTGTATAAGCTAAAAATTTTAAATAAATAAGAATGTAATCACTAGGTGACATTGGAATCACATGTTAATAATACAATTTAAATTAATTTATATTTGCATTAACGAAGTAAAAAAGACTCCACTTTTCTATATTCCCATACAAAAGATTCGTAATAATGCTTAAGCTCAATTTGAAATTTAATACCATGCCATAAAGTGTTAGTGGAGGGGTTCTGGGAAGGCAAAACAATTGAGTGACATTAGTATCGTATAAATATTAATGTCAATATTTATACGATAGTAACATTACTCAAAAACAAATTGTCTGTGGTAAAATGTCACTTGAAATGTAAACATCTCTTTGCTGTGCATCTATAATATTACTAAATCTAAAAGCCGCAAATTTCTATAAAATTACTAAAGTGTTGTGTGTTTGTGACTTACTAAATATTCCTCATATAAAGCGGCGAACAAATTTAGGCAGAAGAACCCGAAATGCAACGCATCACATTAATTATCAATCTAATCGTACTGCCAAGGAACGTGAAGATCGCAATGAACGTGAAAGAATTTGGTTAAGACAGACCCGTGAAGCGCGACATTCGACTAATAATGGTGCAAGTTTGAATCGAGCTGCTGTGAATTCATTACAGTGCCTGCAGCTGTGTTGCTATTGGACCTGTGAACTCAGTTTGACTATAAACAAATCCCAGGGCAGTCATTAAGTGTCTGTGGCATTAATCTAGAAAACCCATGTTTCTCGCGTGGTCAATTATGTTGCCTGTTCCCGTGTTGGAAAATCATATGCTCTGTTTATTTACGCGTCAGGTAATGAAACAAAAAATATCGTGTACCATTATGTACTACAATAAAAATGAAACTTAATTTAGAATAAGTAAAAATAAAATGAAATAAAAGTAGGTATCATAATAAGAAATCAGATATTGTAATTTTTATTGTGATTTTTTAGTGACTATTAAAAGAATTTTAAGTGTTTTTTATTTTAATTTTAGTAATCTTTATTTTACACACTTTAGTAATTTTTATTTTTTGACATAATGTAATTGTCAACTTATTAAGCTTTTTTTTTCTTTTTTTTTTATCTTACTAGCTGTCCGGGTGTCCTAAATAGCAGAATAAGTATTTAAAAAAAATTAAGGAATTGACTGTTAGGCGGTACGAAGTTCGCCGGGTCAGCTAGTTTAATATAATATTGTATGTATGTTTGATTTTCATTATCATAATAAATTCACACAAAGGATTGTAAATAAAAAATAAAGCTTTTAAATAAATTGAAATACAGGAAAAACTAACACTAAATAAAAGAAGTTAAAGAACAATATTTTTACACATATAAGTCACAATTATTATTTTAAAGATAAAAGTAGCTTACCCTCCTTCTTGGAATAGGGCATCGGATATCATGCTGCTCTCCCAAGTTTTTGTAAGTCAGATAATTTTCAGAACAAATCAACACTCCTGATGGCCCATCATCTCCACCGGGCACAGATATTAAAAAGTTTGCATGTTCTTCTAATGGTTCAGAATACTTCCTTACTACATGGTTTACACCATAATCCTGTTCGTAAAATGTCAACGATTGTTTTGTTTCATTGGCTGACTCGGCAGAAGCATCATTATCTGACTCCTAAAAATATGATTGAACATGAATATGACAAAATTCTAGATTTCAACATAAACTTTTTTTACATGAACATTTTGCACTTTTTTTCACAAAATAAATATCATCCAAAACACTGGTCTGTATTATAGTTTCTAAAGCGACCATACTTTTTCTAGAAGGGTAAAAGACTGTCTTTACTTAAATACAGGAATATACCATAAATTTTAGGCATGAGGAGATTGGTTAGGTGGTAAGAGTTCTCGACTGATATCCTGGATGATATTCATTAAGACTACGACACGCATTCACATTTTTATTTTCAAGTGTCAATTGTTTGAGGGATGGATACAAAACTGACCGCACCTAGGCCCACCCAGCCTTTAATTATTAATTCAATGGGTATCTGCAAAGGGTAGAAAATCCCCTCTGCAGTATCTGCCCCACTCTTGGCCCTACAGTGGCTCGTTATGGGGCTGATTATATATATATATATATATATATATATATATATATATATATATAGTAAGGATGAGTCCCTTACCAGCAGGATAAGTGACGGCCAGAAGAAGCCGGAGAGGAATCCGGCAAAATATCGCGAAGACAGGAGGAGCAAGACCGCTGGAGACAGATGCCGAATGAACAACACACACACACACACACACACACACACACACACATATATATATATATATATGGGGGCGAGGTTAGCTCAGTGGTAGAGCACTGGTCTAATGGTGCAAGTTGGAGGTCCTGAGTTCAAATCCCGAGCAAACACTAAAGATTTTTTCTTCTAGTGTCTTCGCTCAAGGGTTGAATTCGGCCTCCCTGACCGTCCCTAGGCCAACCCAGCCTTTAATTAATTTAATAATGGGTACCTTGGGTGCTAATGACTCTAGCAGTCGAAGCAGCCAAGGAGAAAATCAGGCGGCCGGAGCATAGTACTAACCACACTATCTCCCTAGCGTGCCGTATGGTCATGAATCAGATACCTCTATAGTATCTGCCCCTCAGGGCCCTCGTGGCCTGTTATGGGACTGATTTTTTATTTTATTTTAAAATTATTGTATAAATATATATATGTGTAGGTATATATATATATATATATATGTGTGTGTGTGTATAAATATATATATGTGTAGGTATATATATATATATATATATATATATATATATATATATATATATATATATATATATATACCTACACATATATATATTTATACACACACACATATATATATATATATATATATATATATATATATATATAAATCATAAGCTTAATGAGGACAAAATTAGCCTGAAATGTAAATAATTAATGTTACTAACTTACAACTAAAAATCATTAAAATTCTTCACACATTTCTAGAAATTTTTTTTTTCTGACTGCTGTATGGTCTTACCAGATGGTCACAGCCCGACGGGCTCCATTTAGTCTAGGAATATACAGCGACTCGGAAAGGGTTACTCTATGATGCCATGGAATGCTGTGTACACTAGTACACCACTGACCATCACTCATCACTTAGTACCAAGGCACGTGATGAGAAAGCATCAAAAACTTTCTAATATGTATGAATACACACATGCGTGTATGTGTATATGTATAAAAATTATTCCGAAGTTTTTTCCAAGTTTGTTGAGTATTACCGCCTTCAGTTTATAGCCAAGGAAATATATCTTTATATCAGGCGAAGGTATAACAATAATATGTTGTGTAAAATGCAATTATAACAGAAGCAGATTTGGGGAAGAATTGAGCTTCCACCATAGAAAGTAAGAATTATGCCAAAATAAGTTACTCAGAAAAAACAAATATAAAACCTTAAAAAACAGAACTTGTTAGTTGTATATTCAAGTTTTAGAAAAAGAGAGCAAGTTTTAATGTTTGACTTGTATTATACTACATTAAGCTTATAACAACATAGGAAAATTAGCTGTATATATCATTATTTACTTACTTCATAATCAATTTCAAGACACGCAAATATTGAGTTTTCAAATCCAACATCTAGACCAACCATATGATATGTCAGAGTATTGCTTTTGGGTGCTTCAAGTGGGGAAGAAATAGTCAATCGTGCCTCAGCATCCCGATTAAGTATATACACTACTTTCTGCTTTTCAATAGCACCTGCAACAGAAATATTTATGTAAAATACCTACTATTTATATACATATTGAAAAACATTTAGTTGATCCACAAAAACGTTTTGCAGCTTCCTTTGGAAGAACTGTAGTTTTCTTTTTTGTGCACTGTAGTTGTCTTTGAACACCACTTGATCAATAATTCTATTCCTTACTTGGTTATTACAACAAATATTATTACATTATAAGGAATGTAAAATAATAATATAGTAATATTAAATATATTTTCTTTTATATGCTTATTTTCTAGGAGTGTACAAACCACACCTAATATCTACCGAACTTGCGAAAACTAATCAAGCAACTTCTTTATTATATCTGTCAGCAAATTTTCTATCACCAAACGATTTAGTCAATTGGTAATCTATCTTTTGCCATTACTTTAGCAATAATCATCCAAGCAAACAAGAGGCATAACAAACCTAAGTGCTGGCTTGATCATGCTTATAATATAAATTCTGTAAGCCTGTAAGCAAACCATTGGGTAAGACGCAGAGTAATTATATTAATATGAATAAACATTTTTCAAATGCTTCTGAAAATAATGGAACAGGGAAAAACTCACATCCCACCGGCTGGAATGTATTCCATTAGGGATAGACTAACAAAAACAAACCCTGATTATTGCAAAGTTTCTAGAAGAAAAAGTCCGTCAAGCAGGAGCTGCATAACTAAGCACTTTCCTCAGAATTTGGGTAGAGTAGACCGCTTTCCAGAACAATTTGCTTAAAATATCCTACATAAATAAACTAAAAACATGAATAGTTCTCTTTTAAAATTGTAATGAGTAACTGATCAATTATTAATTTGCTTCCAGAGTTATGTTTACACATGGTACCTACTACACTACGTAATAAATACAAAAAACCTCATATTATCATATTTTGATCTAACGCAGGAACAGGATACAGTCCCTCTAGATTCAAAGCGCTCCTTGCGGCGGCTTTGTGAACCTACGTCTGGCGGGCTTTTCTATTGAAATATATTACGAAGTAAACCCCCGCTTTCCGATTGACCGATTCAGCTCATTTTTACAACACTTCTTTATCATGAGTTACCCACGATGCATACCACGTTTCGTTTCAATACAGCAGAAATTATGACCGGTAGGAGTATATTAGGAATTTGGGTCCGGAGTAAACCCCCCCTTCTAATGAACCGATTTAGTTTATTTTTACAACACATATTTACCTGTAGATTACCACAACGAATACAGTTTTGTCAAAATATACCAAAAATAACGGCTGGTAGTGGCGAATTGGTATTGTGGGTCCAGAGTAACACCCCCCCTCCTAATGAACCGATTTTGTTTATTTTTACAACACATATTTACCTGTAGATTACCACTACGAATACAGAGTTTCGTTGAAATATACCAAAAATCACGGCTGGTAGTGGCGAATTGGTATTGTGGGTCCGGAGTAAACCCCCCCCCCTAATGAACCCATTTAGTTCATTTATATATCTCACTTTTCTCTCTATATTATCACTACGAATACCAAGTTTCGTTGAAATATAACAAATATTACGGCTGACATGGTCAAATTAGTATTTTGGGTTCGGGGTAAACTCCCCCTTCCGGTGGACCGACTTTGGTGGTTAACGAACTCGTTCAATCGTTTGCTAATTGAATGCTATATACCAAGTTTCGTGACGAAAAAACAAAAACTCTGGCCGCTATCGTGTTAACAGACACACACACATATATATATATATATAAATAAATATATATATATATATATATATATATATATATACATATATATATAAATTTTAACAGGGGTCATTTTCGGTGTCTACTAGGTAGGATCGATAAAGATTTGAAGAAATTTTTCAAAAATTCCGTCTTGAGTCCAACCTCAATAGCTACTTTCCTTCGGAGAAAAGTGCTAAAATTGCTATTCGTGAGTCAAAAGTATAATAGGTAATTTTCGACCTTCAAATCAGTCAAAAATATTATTGCTAAATAGGATAAATAGAGAAGTGGTTATTCCTCAAATTTCTTATTTCATAAACAAGTGTTAAAGACCTGATGGACGTACTCTGAACCAGTACAAAGTTTTCTAAAACAGTTTTGCTTTGCGGACAAATTTTGAAATGCTTTGCTGTTAAATATTGAAAGGCTCATGTCCCCTAAGCTAATTTAAGAAGTATTGAACAGTTTTATCTGTTATTAATATCTATTGCTATAGTGATTATTCTTAATTTATCTGTGTTATAAAGATATTAGGTAGGTACACATTTTGCAATACTTGTGTTGTTATTTGATAACATAACAATAATGTGAAAAAGCATTAAATTAACATACCTGCAATTTTAAAATAGAAGAAAACATTACTGGAGTCTAAGATCCTTTTACTACAGAAGCAACTACGAATGTGAGCAGCATGGTACTGAGCTCCAATGAAAAGGTTCCTACCAACAACTAAACAATAGTCCCGATACCTGGGAAAGAAAAGATACAAAAGGGACCCCCCCCCCCACCAACAAATACAATAGACTTCAGGGGTGCTAATCTAAGTGTATCTGAAACTTTTATGTACCCTCCCTTAAAGGTAAAACCAGTTTGAAAAGAAACAACAGTTCAACCACCTGTCGACCCACATGTTTCTAAAACTTGGATTTAGCTCCATTGTGTAGAATTCAACAATTATTTAAAATAATCATGTCCTGGCTTACAGAATGTGGTGAAACATATTAGTAAAGATGTCATAAATAGAAAAAATACAGCTACTTAAAGGAAAGTACATATTCTTATAACATATTTTTACTTATCTCAACTTTTTTTAAAAAGGTAAAACAATCAAACCCAAACTATGCGTAACACAATTTTATCTTCAGTAATTAAGTGTAAGTAAATAAAAAAAAATGTTAGAGTATAATATCAACAAAATATACAAAAGCACTTACCAACCATGATAGCTCTTGCTTTAGGATCAACAGCAAGGTATTGGCCTGGTACAATTCTCCGGCAGCCACTTTTTCCAAAAGTCTCCTGGTGTACTTTCTCCAAAACATTTTTTTGAGGATTATACTCTAGAATAACAATTCTTCCAGAATCAGATCCAACAACAGCATAATCTACAATAAAATGAGCTAATATAATACCCTTAAAATCACTGATACGAGAGAAGTAATACAGAAACATCAAAATAGTATCTAATAAGATGCAAATCCATCATCACATGGCCATGTTACTTTATATTTGTCTTCGCCACTACACCTAAAGATAATAAATTAACAGGGTGTCTACTACTTTTGTGAAAGCCAATGTCATGACTTTTTCATGATTTTAAATGCAAATTTCATACCTAAAAAGAAAATAATTTCACTTTATAAGAAAAAAAGTCAGACTCGCAGGAACTGCAGCATCTTAGCGCGGTTCCGTTCATGTCCCTAGTGCCATTTGATAAGCTTAGAAAAAAAATAAACTTATTTTTTTTTTATATATCTTGTGAAAATTGTCAAAATCCTCTCGAACATCTCGAATAAAAGTGATATTAAGGCGTCAGGGACACCGACAATAGCTAACTTTTACACAGAAGCGGAAATTACAGAATCTGGCTCTCATTCTAAAGCAAAGCTCTATAAATCAATACAAAATATGCCTAATAAAGCCTTTCTAGAGGATACAGAAGCATGGGCGTATATGAGGGGGGGGGGGCTGAGGGGACTGCAGCCCCTCCCGAAATTTTGAATTGATGATAAAAACTTCTCGTAAAACCCTTAAAAATAAATTAAATAAGATCACTTAGTTCATAAAACATATTTTATTTTACGTGTAATAGCGTTTTAGTTGCCTAAAACTATTCCAAGCTCTAAATATTTAGTATTCCATACCCTGGAAATGGTCTCAGCCCCCCCCCCGAAATTGTTTTTATATACGCCCATGTACAGAAGGATCAAGAAGAAGTACACAAGATTGAGTAGAATACCCTGCCTAATATAGCCTATATAGAATAATATGTTGAATAAAACCTATCTAGTAAATACACAAGGACAAATAAAAGTCTTGACGAATAACAAATCAAGAAAAAAAACTTTATTTAACAAAATAAAACAAAGTTTAGTTGCCCAATTACAATAGAATAATATACCTAATTAAGTCTATGGAGTAGACACAAATGGACCAAAAACAAGTCTTGTGGAATATTGTTTTTTTTTTCTAATTAAATACTTTTTATCAATATTTAGTATATAACCTTTGTTGAAAACTATTGATTGCTAATTGATGAATCGGTTTACAACTAAGTAGTCTTTATCAATATTTAGTATATAACCTTATGTTTGGATCTGAGTTTTTGGGGTGCTCTCCGCCTAGGCTTTGTATTTGTGTCGGCAGATACCTGGGGTATATTTACAGCTCTTGAGGATTAACTCTTAGCAGGTAAATTTCCTGCGGCCCCCTGGTTTCTACGGGCATTGAACTTTAGGAGGATTGGATTTAGGACTTAATATACGTATGTAGACTAAATCATAGCAAGAAGTAATCCTCCGTCGTCGGTTCTTAATTATGTAGACTCGCTAATGTTATCCAATCTTAGATACATCGTATTTAAAATCCACAGCAAAAACACGACATTTCATCAGAATCCCCTGCTGAATAAAACTTATATAGAATAATATGCAAAATAAAGCCTATCTAGTGGATAAAAATAGAGGAAAAAAGCCGTTCGTGGTGGTAGAAAATCTTAAACGTATTTCGCTCAGAAATCTCCGAAATATTGTCACTAATTTTACGTATCCTGTTTTATAGCCAAATAGATTAATGTTCTATAATCAATAAGAAAAATCTACTAACAATAAAAAACTATGGGTAACAGATGAAAATAGGGAATACCAAGAATAATTCTAAAGAACGAAATCAACACCAGTACTGTCACATCTAGATATTCATACGGCATCTTCGAATTCTAACAAACAAAATATTGATTCTAATTATACGTATCCTGTTTCATTGACAAATACATTTGACTACTATAAGCAATTAAAAACACTAGGGAATATGCCAAAGAACTCGGAGTAGGAGCCTCGACAGTTTCAAGACATTTGAAGGAAATCGACAAATCCAAAACTGACATTTCATACGGTATTTCTCCGATTGACATCGCCTAATCAAAACTTTCATTAGAACCTTTTTTGTAGAGCATTTAGTAAGCTTTCTAATGGTATTCTTCCGTTTCCCAAATTCTCAACCTTTTTCGAGATATTAAGGAAAGTATACAAAGTTACCAAAACTTTTTTACGCCTGTTAATAAAATATTTTATTCTAACCCTTCCTTAACTCCAAACGCAACCAAAATTTCAACATATTAGTTTTAATGGAAGTAGAACATGCAGTAAATGTTTCAACTGAATCCCTTGATTCTAAGTACCCAAACCAAAAACGGCATTCAAAAATTATTTTTTCAGTTTTCTCGAAAACGGTTAAAGCTATCGCCTTGAAAATGGTTCCATTCGTTTTCCTAGCCCAAGAAGCCTATAAAAAGAGTACTTACAAGCTTATGAACTCAAAAACGTAAGCGTTACGATTTTTTTTGCGCGAATTTCGCCCCAAACGCCATCTTCCAGTGGGCGGATTTTGCTGGTTAACGAACTTGACCTTTCAAATTGGACGACAGATTTTTGTACCAAATTTCATCAAAATCGGACCATTCGTCTTCTATTTAGAGAGCGAACAGACAAATATATATATATATATAAATAAATATATATATATATATATATATATATATATATATATATATATATATACAAATTTGAACCACCGTTATTTTCGGTTTCTAGGGGTTCTGAAACGCAAAATTTTCTAGTCGGCACTTCCGGATTGTTTCATTGTATCAACCTTATAAGCGGGGTTCCTCCCTATGGGGGAGGGAGGAACCGCGCTAAAACCTTAACTTATAGCTTAAAATTATTCGTAACCCTTCACGGATTACCATTATATCTATAAACTTGCAAATTAATACACATTTAAAAAAAATAATAAAGCTATATAAAATGTAAATCATGTATTAAAGAAGATAGTTTACATTAACTTTAAAAGTTAAGAAATGATACTAAATTTTTTTAGAATTTCTATGGAATGAGGAGCTTAATAAACATTATTATTGAACTATGGTAGAAGAATTCAAAATTTTTAAAAATATTACTAACTAAATATTTATTACCAATGTACATAATTTAGTAAATTAAAGTGTACCACATCTCAATATTAAAGTCTCCATGAAAAACTCTGAATACGAATAAAAACAAATAAAAATATATGTTAATAATGTTTAATTGATGTGTAAATACTACAAAAAAGGAATCTAACAGAGTATGGGGGTGGGGGAGGCAGATAGAATTGCATCACCGTATGAAAACAGCGACAATTACAAATGATCGGTATAACATTAGACTCCTGTAAAACTGAAATTTCGTGACATGGCTTCAAAATTCAGGACTTTTTCGTGCCCTATTTTCAATTTTGTGACATTTTCATGATTTTTGTGCAGTAGACACCCTGATTAAGAGATGTCAATTTACACTGTTGAAATTAAGATGGTCTAGATCAGGGTTTGGTCATGCTTGGAATAAAATTCAACTTTATAACTAAAATGAGTTATAATGTTTCTTGAAAAAAAAAATTGAAGTTCAGCCTTCTTGGAACCGATAATTTTTAAATTTTGCAATATAAGGTATTTTTTTGGTGCAATAACATGAATCCATTAAAAAAAAAACAAAAAAAAAACCCGCTCTCAGCTAGGAAAGAAGTTATTAAGCACCTAAGTTCACTGTTATGTAGGTTATAGCTGGTGTAAACATGTGCATGCACAGGGTCGAAAAATTGGGAAACAAAGAACTGTCATTTGGAATGTTGATGAACTATTTATTTAAAAATAATTGTAAATTTTTAAGGGCTATGCGTTTTCAGTCATTCAAGAATATATCAAAACTCAAGTCAATCCAACTCGCTAAAATTCATAAATTTCTATTAATTTTAACGAGTTGGATTGACTTGAGTTTTGATATGTTCTTGATGAAACGTAAACGCATAATCGAGAGGTGAGGAGGCCCTTAAAATTTACAATTATTTTAAATATATATTTATTTCGCATTATGGGTATACGTGCAATGTATTTCCGCTTGATTTGTGTTTAGTGCATCATTTAAAAATAATCAGTTCAGAGAAGGCTAAACTTGAAATTTACCGTTTCTTTTAACACATGATCGAACACCGATATCTTCACCTTCTAAAGATAATAAAGAATGCTAATATTGTCTGATGTTTTGAAGGAAACAATTTTTATTAAATTTAAGACTGCATGTCTGATTAAAAATGTAAGATTAACGCGCTTAGGAAAGATGTTCACTTAGGATAATTTATTACATGATAATGTGCATGCAAGTATGTACCAGACCTAAATAATAATTATCTTGAAAAAAAAAAAAAAAACAAAGTTAATAGCAAGTTAGGGTAGTAAATGTGCGGATAACAAAGCCAGAAACATCAAGTACCAACACAGTGAATAAATAAATGATTATGGTCGTGTTGTGGATCTAATAGGTCTATTTTGGCCTCAGAAATATCAGCATGGAAAAAAATTGTAAATTAAGTAGATACTTCTAACTCATTACATGACTCAGTATAATTGTTAAGTTTAGGGACCTCCGTTTTTTTTTTGTTTTTTTTTTAAATTATACGCTAAAACATATTTTGATGTACTAAACACTAATCAGCTAAGAAAAGGCACACTCAGCTAGGAACAAATATATTAAACACTAAAGTTAAATGTTATGCAGGTTAGGTTTTCAAAATATGTGCATGCAAGGGGGATAAAAAAGAACTGCATTATGCCCCTTAATACTCTAATTGATATTTAGATCTAATATTCACTCCTTAAGGCTGACAAAAAATAATTAAAATGAATTAATGTCTGCCTAAAGAAATTTACACCTAGAAGTGTCCTTTGAATAAAGGAAGAAATGAGTAAACATAAATATTAAGAAAAAAAAAAATCAGTACTTCATAGAAAAAGTCTAATGGCTTTTACATTGGCCGGAAGTTTATCATCATTCCAAGGAAAATATATATTTTATATATTTCTATAAAAAAATTCCCCTTAGAGATAAAAAAAAATCGCCAAATATGGCCAGTAATCAATCAGACAAGACTATTGCTTCATTCAGCTAGCAATAAAGAGAAAATATATTGAATCTGGAAGTATATTTCAACACATTATGGACTAAAGATTCTACTTGACTGATCATACAAACAAACAACCTAACATGCCCAATAAAGTACTACACAAGTGCTTGTGGAGAACTAGTTTCCACAAGATCCATATTAAGAAAACAAAAACTCATTCTGCAAAACAAAATCCTCAAATTTGAAGTAAATAAAGTAACCTATACAGAAAACGTGGCACTATAGCATAGCAATATAAAATAAAACTAATAAAAATGCGTACTTTAAGCAAAACATGCAACAAAAAAATCATGACTCTTGAGTAAACAACTCACCTTTGTTCCCACCAGTAAGACGGAAGGCCATAAGCGACCTTATAACTCCAAATATTTCCACTGTAAGGAGAGAATGAACTTTCCCTGTGTTTGGGTCTGGCCTCAAAAGTTCTAAGCATTTGCCACGTGAGACAAGAATCTCTTGCTGTTTCTTGCCACTGAAACTCCCATGTACAGCATGGGTAATTCCAGTAGCACGCTGAAGGGTCAAATTGTACAAAAACATTATGTAAAAATTACTTTAAATACAAAGCAAAGCAACCGGACTCATAGCGTGTTCTAGCAATCTCTATATATGAAATCTGTTAACAAATAATAAGGGGAACGCGTTACTTACTAACAACAAATTATTAACGCATAGCTTAAAGCGTTCTTAAGTAAGATTCTCTAAAATCCCAGTTGATGGATATGATATTGAGAGATATTACCAACCAACCATACCGACGCCGAAAGAGAAAATGGAGGAGTCATATTCGAGAAGCTAACTCAAAAGGAGTTCACTGCCATAAGAATAGTATTTTGATTATTTTTTTAGATAATTGCTCTGCTTCGAAATATTTTAAACTTGAAATATCAGAAAATTAAAGTTCAGTAGATTTTTTCTTAAATAATAATAATACGATTAAACATTACAATGAAATTATTTTAAGATTATATAATGACTTACAGCATGCCATTAAGAGACTTTGAAATTAAAACGTTTCCCTGACAATCCAAAGAAAATGTTCATCATTTCTAACATTTAAAATAAATTATATTAGATTCATAGTTCTCATAAAGAATATTATTGTTAAAATTTGGTCTTAATGACCAATTTATTATTTTTAGAATTTATTAGTTTTCCCTCATGTAAAAATAGTAATCACGAATAGGCTGAGAATAGGTCATCTGTATAATAATCCTCACCTATAACCTAAGACTAACAAAGATCAAAATTTTAGCAGATCATCTTTCACTCACTACAATTTCGCAACCGTTTTTTACATAGATAAAACATGCCAAAAGTTATTTTGTCTGTTGATTGTATATTTATTCATTTAAATTTTAACGTCCATTTAAACGTAAGATTGATTTTAGAGGGGTTATCTACAGGTTAGCACCCTTTTCTAGCCAGGATAGAGCTGAAGACTTTTCTTTTTACCAAAGAAAAGCCACCAGTCGCAGGAATACAACCAACAACTTTACGCACGAAGCGCTTGACATTGGCACTCATGGCCATAGAGTCTCCAGTTGATAACATGTTTTTATTTTTATACTTCTTCTATTTCAAGCTTAACCAAAATATATATTTCTCAGTTAAGATGAAATTAAACTCTGTGAAAAAAGTTTCAATTGAATCCTTTGTTTTTTAGGTTTATACTCTTTTCTAGCAAACGGGTCAACGTGTCACCTCAAACGTGGGTTTATTCTATTTGTGAAATTGTAGGTATACAAAATGTACAGAACGTCTATAAAGATAAAACAGTAATGGTATGTTTTTTTTTTATCAAGTTCAACGTCGAAATTGTTCCGTTTGAGGGTTCTGTTGGTAAACAACAGAACTAACACGCCCAACTGTTTAGACAACATTTTTTTGTGCCAAATTTCATGCAAATCGTGTCATTTTCGTTTACATACATTTAGTTATCAATTTATTAACTGGATTGAAGTTATGTTAACAAAAATAGCCTTAAGCATTTTATGTTGAAAGAATTAACACAAAATCTCAACGAACATTCTGAACGTTCCGAAACCATTGAGACTATAGTTACATCTGCTTTTCTTGACATTTTATTATCATTAGACATTTTATTGTCTCTGAGTTTCTTTCGAAAGCATTAAATAAACTAAGTAATTACTATGATTGAAAATACGTTTCCAAAACGGCGGAAAATGGACTAAATAATTTGAATCTGTTTCCTCAATTTTTTTAACCCTTAATTAGTGGCGTCGGGTCGCCACTAATTAAGGATTAAAATTAACAGCTCGTATAAAAAGATTATAACTTGATACATATGCGTATTTTCATTAGGTTTTTTCTAAACTGAAATCTAACATTATAATAAATATCCATTTCTTTTTCAAAAATTGTTTTTATAATATGTTAAATATAATTACTATTTTATTTAAACCATTCTTATGTCTTCAACTATTCATCAACAAATCAACCATTAGCTATTATATGTGTTATTTTGAGCTATTAATTAATATTAATCCTCATCTATAAACGTACGGGTTGTATCCGACCCACTAGGCATAAAACTGTGCATGTCTCTTCAAACACGGGCTTAAACGTCTAAGGGCTTCAGGTACCCTCTAAATCAGTACCGAGGAAGCAACGGAGCATGTTTACGTCTGTCCGGTAAGAACAATTTTTTTTTTTAATCAACTCTCAATGTAAATTTTTCCCTAACCAGGGTCGGATACGACCCAGTGTTTTATGACAATGTTCTTAACTAAAGATATTATTGTTCTAGGTTTTTATTAAAAATCATGGCTTCTGGGGAAAATAAGTTCATAACCATAGAAGAAGTTATGGCCGAATTCAGACGACAAGAGGAGGAATCTGATGCGGAATTAGATGACCAAATTGATGAAATAGATTCAGAGCCTGACGATGGTATTCTCACAAATGATGCCGAAGGAGTCGAGGAACTCTCATATCAAGATAGAGAAGATGATTCGACCCACATCTGTCCCAGTGCCTCCTGTGATTCTTTTATCAAAACAGAAATGTGATACAATGTGTTCCTCAAGTTTTATTGTGATAATCCATTAGTTATTGCGTGCATGTATATGTATATGTATGTATGTATGTATGTAGCAACATTTTATAAATTTTGGTGTAATTAGTGTTTAGCTCCTTCACTAGAGGGCTTGTGTAACCTACTTTGGATTATTCATGTCAAAGAGGATTCTTATAAAAAATACTTATCCATTTCTATCATAAAAATGTAAGTTATTTATTGATGACGTTTTGCCTCATAATATTTTTGTATTAAGTCTTTTTAGATGGAAATCATTTGACAAAGTAGCTATTACAATGAGAAACATGGCGTAGCTTCTGAAATTGATTTATCTCAACCCTAAAATTTTTAGCATGCTTTTTAATTTGCACTACCAGGGTGTTGTACCTTTGACCACGAATAGTTGTTGTACCTTTGACCAGGTCAAAGGCACAACACACCTGAATAATTTTTACATAATTCAACTTTTATGTTCATCTGCTACAATTTTTCTAAAAAAAAATAATATTGGTTTCTTCAATTGTTCAAAGGATTTAAAAAATAATAAATTAAATAAATTCAAACTGGCTTTATTAATCCTCAGTGTAGCGGTTCGAACCTATCGCCCCTTATTGTTCCACTTGAAGTTGTAAGACCTCATCGAAAAGCGGAGGCAAGGAAAATGTCAAATAGGGGCCGGCCTAAAGGGAAACCTCATATCCTGACAGATATTCCTGAAAAGCTAATTATTGAAGGTGAAATAAAAAAAAAAAAAAAAAAAAACGAAAGCACCACCCTAAACGTAAGACACCACATACAAATAAACCCCTTCCTGAAAAAGTGGTAAATAAAAAGAAAATCATTCTAATGAGAGGTCAAATTCTGATACTGACACAGAAATTTCTTCAGGAGAAAGTGACGTTGATCTGTCTGATAAATGTCGTGAGCTAAGTCGATAACCAGCAACAATTTGAAAAATATGATTTAGAACAAGGAAATTTTATACTTGTTAAAAATAAAAGTAAAAAGACCATTACATATTTAGTTCCAGAGATCTGTGATATTAAATGTATAATGTTTGAAAAAACAAACTTTATGTGACAAGTTTACGAGGGAAGATGAAAATTTGTATGATATTGATGTTGAAGACATTGTGGCTTAACTTCCATACCCTACTATTTCTAGTGGATCTGCTTAACAGTTAAAACGTTTATGATTTGGAGTGGATTTTTCAGCATATTAAGCATAGCATAATATCAATAATAGCTTTTTATTATGCTTACATCCATGTCCTGTATTTATTAAACTTACAATTAATTATAATATTACTCAATAGAATTTTTTTTTCTGCATTGCTTTGTTATTAGCGCGGTTCCTCTCTCCCCCATAGGGAGGAACCCCGCTTATAAGGTTGATACAATGAAACAATCCGGAAGTGCCGACAAGAAAATTTCGCGTTTCAGAACCCCTAGAGACCGAAAATAACGGTGGTTCAAATTTGTATATATATATATATGTATATATATATATATATATATATATATATATATATATATATATATATATTTGTCTGTTCGCTCATTTCTGGCTTCCCTGATGGTCCGATTTTGATGAAATTTGGTACAAAAATCAGTCGTCCAATTTGAAAGGTCAAGTTCGTTAACCAGCAAAATCCGCCCACTGGAAGATGGCGTTTGGGGCGAAATTCGCGCAGAAAAAATCGTAACGCTTACGTTTTTGAGTTCATAAGCTTGTAAGTACTCTTTTTATAGGCTTCTTGGGCTAGGAAAACGAATGAAACCATTTTCAAGGCGATAGCTTTAACCGTTTTTGAGAAAATTGGAAAATAATTTTTGAATACCGTTTTTGGTTTGGGTACTTAGAATCACGGGATTCAGTTGAAACATTATCTGTATGTTCTACTTTCATTAAAACTAATATGTTGAAAGTTATGTTACGTTTGGAGTTAAGGAAGGGTTAGAATAAAATATTTTACGAACAGACATGAAAAGTTTTGGTAACTTTGTATACTTTCCTTAATATCTCGAAAAAGGTTGAGAATCTTGGTAAACAAAAGATTACCATTAGAATGCTTACTAAATGCTCTACAAAAAAGGTACTAATGAAAGTTTTGATTAGGCGACGTCAATCGGAGAAATAAGTGCTTAAATCTTTAAAGTAATTGATTTCGCTTATTCGAACTGTTCTTTTGTCTTTGATTTTGGTACTTAAAATCATGGGCTTCAGTTGAAACATTTTCTGCATGTTTGAATTTTATCAAAACTAATATGTTGAAAATTTGGTTACGTTTGGAGTAAAGGAAGGATTAAAATAAAATATTTCATTTTTAGACATGAAAAGTTTTGGGAACTTCGTACATTTTCATTAATATCACGAAAACGGTTTGGAATCTTGGCAAGCAAAAGATTACCATTCGATAGGTTACTAAATTTTCTACAAAAAATGTTTTGAAGACATTTGCGATGGGATGGTCATATTTGGAGAAATAAGTGCTTAAAACATAGGTAATTTCGTTCATTTGAACGAATCTTTTTGTGTGTTTCCTTCAGCTTTTTTTCACTGCTCGTTATTTTTGTGATTGCTTATAGTAGTCAAATGTATTAGTCAATAAAACAGGATACGTATATATAGAAACAATATTTTGTTTCAACGGTATCTTGGAATTCGAAGATGCCCTATAAATATCTAGATTACTGTACTGGTTCTCGTTCTTTAGAATTGTTTTTGGTATTCCCTATTTTCAGAAGTTTTTATCTATTCATTAATTTTTTTTTTTTTTTAATTCATTGAACGAAATCATATGAATTCAAAGGTGAGGAGCTAGGAGGCTTAAGGTGGAGTGCAATCCCAGTACAGGTATCGCCAGTGGACCCTCGTCATCTGTAAGTTCCTTTCTAGGGTCATAAAGATAAGCCTCCAAACAACTGCAGGAATGTAGGATTTCTAATTTTTGCCAGTATCATAACAGCCGCTCTTTACATACCACAGTGGTACTGACGTGCCGGTTTATACTAGTTGCACTCCACACGGTGGTAGTACTTGGTGTATGCCACAGCGGATTGCTCATTGTAATCTTATTTTATACGTATTAAATAGATACCTAAAAAAAGTTTATTTGTGTATAAGTGTTGCGTTATTGGGATTAGAATAAAATATTTTATTAACAGACATGAAATACTTCGGAATCTTTGTATATTGTCCTTAATTCTTTTTTTCTTTTATGGTGTATCGAAATCTGAGTCATTAGCACCATTTTTTGCTTATGAGCTTATATAATACTTAGATTTAGCTAGCAACAATATTTTACACCGCAATTAAAGTGATATGCTCTTCTTATAAACATAATATTTATATTATAATATAAACATAATACATTAATTTTTATGAAAAAAAAAAGTCCGACCCGCAGGAACTGCTTCATCTTAGCGCGGTTCCGTTCTTATCTCAAGTGCGATTAGTGAAGGAATATAGCAGCTATCGGTAGGTATTAGCACCATTTTTCCCCCTTAATATCTTCAAAACAGTTAAGAAATCGTGGGAAGTACGATGTAACCATTCAAAAGCTTACTAAATTCTCTAAAAAAAAAGATTCTGAAGCAAATTTCGATAGGGCAATGTCAGTCGGAGAAGTAAGTGCTTAAAACTACGAAAGTGTTAGTTTTGTTATTTTAAACGGGTTTTTGTCACTGTTTACCTCACTTTTGTTTTTTAAGTTTATTTAACGGTGGAATGAGTATTTCATTAAAGCTGAGAAAATAAGAATCATATTGGTAATAGAGTTTTCCTAGAGTGAGCGCCGCGATGACGGGAGAGTCCCATCCGTTTAGAAAACTGCCAGTTTCCATATGTGGCTCTTTAAGCTTCCTTCTCTTTGAGATTTTATTTTATATTTTTAACGAAAGATCAAAACCTACCAATAGCAGCTACTATTCCTTTACTAATCGCACTTCGGATAAGAACGGAACCGCGCTAAGATAATGCAGTTCCTGCGAGTCGGACTTTTTTTACGTGGTCAGAGGTACAACACCCCATGGTCAAAGGTACAACTACATGTTGTACCTTTGACCACTGTACGATTATTTTTTTTAAAAAAATATTAAATGTAAAGTTAGAACCTTGAAAAAATTAAATAAGATAAAAAATAGAATACTAATTACAATGAAATAAAAAAAATGAATTTAGCCTTAATATTCAAGCTAAAAAAAAATCAATTGTGCAAAGTGGTCAAAGGTACAACACCTTCCCCTATATATATATATATATATATATATATATATATATATATATATATATATGTTTAGGAGACGTTAAGAAATATATATATATATATATATATATATATATATATATATATATATATATATATATTTCTTAACGTCTCCTAAACAATTTACGGTATTTTCTTTTTTTTTTTTAGAATTAATTTTACTTTCCAGAACTCAAATGCTTGTTTTCTTTTATGAAATGTCTTTTATGTTTTAAAAGTGGTAAATCTGAAGGACAGCGTCCTCCGCACCGATTTTCTTCAAAGTTTGCACTATAATGTATTTTGATGCACTAAACACGAATCCGTTGAAGAAAAAAAAGTTGTTGTCAACTAGGAAAGAAGTTATTAAGCACTAAAGTTCACTGTTATGAAGGGTATAAACGACGGGGTAAACAGCGGATTTTATAAACAGGCGCATACGCAATAATCCTTAATGACGAAGTGTAATTGAAGTTTAGACTCACCTGTGGTAGCTGACTTGGCCGTAAACTGTCGCTTTTGGGCATATGTGCTATGCGTTTCCGCTCGCTCAAGAAGATATCAAGCCCCTAGCCAATCCAACTTGCAGAAATTAATAGAATTCTATGCCCAAAAGTCGTTTACAAGTACGTTGTTTATGCGATCGTTTGTAACCTTCATAACAGTGAACTTTTTTTTAAATAACTTCTTTCCTAGTTGAGAACAACTTTTTTTTTTTCAACGGATTCGTGTTTAGTGCATGAAAATACGTTATAGGGCAAACTTTAAAGAAAATCGGTGCGGAGGACGCTCTCCTTCAGATTTCCCTTAAAAGTTTATAGTATTCACCTAATATTTAAAAATAAAAGAGTAAATCCCAATAACGTATTGCATTCCTGGCCCAAAAATGGCTCTATTAAGTACGGGGTCGGATACGACCCAACGTTTACGTGTAAGTGTCAAGTTTAAACGTTTATAGAGGAGTGTTAATAGAAAAACATTTAGCAACTAACAGAAATTAGCACTTTTTCGTAGTTCAAGCAATTTTTGTAACGTGTGGTCACAGTTTATGATAAGAACCAATAGAATGCGTTACAGCATGTCGTTTAAGTGATAATGGTAGACAAAATATCTTCTTTGTTGTGGATGTTAAAATCCGTATGATTCAAGTGCTTATCAGTTATCATGTTTAACAAGTAATACATTATTTAGTTCGTAGGTTACTTTTTAATTTTTCTTCTTATAATCAGCAGTATAATGTTTAGATGTTAGTCGGCGGGAAGCCACTGAGTAACAGGTGATTAGGCTGGCATAGACTGTTAAAATGGCTGCTGTGTATGGTGTGCAGATAATACGTTTTGAAATATCTCAATTGCAGAAGTATCAGATTTGAAAGAACCTGAGTGACAGATTTTGGTGTTTGTGCTTGAAACAATGTTGTGTCTTAAGATCAATAAATTGTCTGCAGATGGTGATGAAGTGGATCATTAACATTTCTGTTTTTATTTAGAAATGGTATTTAAAGGTAATGCTGACTAATAGTGAGTCAGAAGGTCCTAAGTCTGTTAAGAGCAATAGCTCTAAACAGACTAATGAAGTCGATGTTTCTGGAAAATCTTCAAATGATAAGGACAAAGGTGGAAAGACTATTCTTCGAAAGAGCAACTATCCCAGTATTGTCATAAACAACCGCAAGTCTGAAACTAGACAGAAGCCTAGACCTCGAGCTAAAGATGAGTATGGACTTGGACGAGGCAGGTATGAAGATAAGAGAGGATATCGAGGCAGAGGAGGTTCATCCCGAAAAGAAAGGGAGGACTTAGGATATACTCGCAACAGATACCATGAGCCCTTAAACAAATCAAAGTCCTATGGCTCATATTCAAATAATAGTGAATATGAAAGTGGAAGAGGTAGGGGAGCATTATTTTTTATTTATTTATTATTCCTTTAGTTAATTATTATATTGGCTCAAGTGAATTCATCAATGTATTTTTAAATTTTATTTCTAATAAGGAGTTAGGAGGAAGGATATAGTTAGGAGGTTTTATTGAAAGGCTAGGCTGATTTTTTTTTTGGTTCATTGATTTGTTTAGGAAACTATATGATTCCATTTAACAAAATATAGTACTTTTTATATCGTTGTAAAGAAGTTTGGTTAAGTTACTCACTTTCAAGTATGATTAGATGCTTCATAGTTCTTTATGAAACCTTTTCTGTGCTGTGATATCCTTATCAATAACTGTTTATGTATTTTTGTATACTTTACTAAGTTAGTAGTAGGTTAATTGTTCACAAAGTAAATAAATATAATGATTAGTTCAGTGAGTTCTTGCCTAATAGAATAGTTTTTTACATGGTTCATTGACACATGGAGACTGATTATTAGTACCATGCTTTTTATTTGCTTTTGTAAGATTTTAGGTGATTATAAAATTTTAGCACATTTTTGACTGTTGGGTCTTCGTAAAAAGACCCGACATTTGCAGTAGCGAATGTGCTTTGTTGAGAAATGAATTTACACTTTGACATATTTTGTAGTTGTGTAAATGTTTTCATATTGTGTCATGTTACTCAAGTATTTGATATTAAGTAAAATATATAGAACGAATCATTGTTTTATAATCTGTTAAGCAGGAATAAAGAACCACAGTGGTTCAATTTATCTAGAGAAGAATAATGGTACTCTAGAAGAGTACTATTAGAAGAGTTTTTTTTTTTCTTACTGCAATGAATTATCAGTATTTACTGCCAGTGATAAGTGTGACTACTCTCATGGCTTGAAGTTGTTTATAAAAGGTAGATGAAATAAATGCTTAATTTTTTAATAATGTTTGAAGGATTTTAAATCTAATGTTTTAAATAGATTTTTCCTGCTGTTGGAATTCCTTTATTTATAAAAAAAAGGAACTTTCTTAACTCCAAATGCAACCACAATTTAAATATCTTAGATTAGATGAATATTAAATGACTTATAATTGCTATAAGAATTATGCCTGAAGAAGGACAATGAAGTCCGAAATGTTTCAATAGAATTTGGATGGTTCTACCCATTTTTGTAATTCTACTCTGTATTTTTCCTGTTAAAAAGAAACCTGTTTATGAGGTACACCCCTCGCAGAGTACAACAGGTTCTGACTAAATGCCTGTATAGTGATCTCTATTTTCTAAAAATACGAATATACTGTCTACAAAAGTGGCTCGATTCTTGTCAAATTTTAACTGGTCTTCCCCATCACTTTTTTGTTGTAAAATTTACTGCAAAAAATTATAAATATAGAACCACTCCATTTGTAGTATTCCCAATAATATTGAGTCCCAAAATGAGGAACGGAATATGAGAAATTGAATGAAGCAATAAAGGAGGAAGGCTGGAAGAGTGAGGTCCATATTAATTCAGGGTATCTAGTTGACTCCGGTCCAACTAGGATGGCTCTTCTAACGCTGATGTGTCAGTAGCTATGTGCTAAAATAATATATTTTGTGGAGGATTTGGCTTTCATTTATTTCTTCCTAATGAAACAAAGTTTCAGTTCATTAACTTCATCTTGTTGATGATTCAAGTTTATCTTAATTGAGTGTTTTTTTTTAATGCTTTATGTAGATCATTGTTGTAATTGAATCCTGTTGTATCTCTAAATTAACTCTTTTATACTACAAAGGACCAAATAGACATGCTATGTTGACAACTAGGTACAGATAATTAGACTTATCCTAGTTGAATATGGCTAATTATTTAGATAGAGAGAAGTTCAGGGTCCATTAATAGCAAATTAGCTAGAAATAAAGGGTCTATTTTACCCCTGCTGAATTACTGGGTTATAAAAAGCCAGGTGTCATGAAAGAATCCTCAGATCTTTTGGGGTGTCAAATGAGATGCCTTCCTAAGTTCTGGAATCTTCTTCCCAATGCCACGCAGTGATAGGTTATTCCCATTGTTCTCGACTCCTCATTTCTTGCATTGATAGGAACGACTAGACTCATTCATTCATTACCAACAACTTTATTCATTACCTACGTGAATGGCAACCACCTCTTTCATTCCCCTTTGGATAAATATTTAGAAAAATGATTTTTTTTCTTTGTTTTTTAGATCACAACTCTAATTCGAATATTCCAGAAGACTCAAGGATTTCTACCATACTTAGAAGATTGGCCCGGGAAGACGATGAAAGAAAATTTTCAAATTTGTGCAAGACACTTCAGGTAATTAAAAACGTCCATGCAATATAATACAGGGTGATTATTGGAAACAGACATTTTTAAAGTAATCAATACTCAGTTAAATATGTGTATTTTCATAAAAGTGCATGAGGGTTTGCAGTTTGATAGTTCATAACAATATTTTATGTACCAAAAAGAATATTATGAACGTGATGTCCCTTTTTCTGTATGCACATATCAAGATGCTGTCGAAAGTTTCTCATAACATTGGTCAACATTTCTCTTGGTGTGCTGTTGATTTCTCTTCCAATACACTCTCAGAATAATGTGCGGGACTTGGTAACATAGAATCTGGATTTCAAATACTCTCTCTAAAGAAAATGCTGTTGATATATTTGGAGAGCATGCCGCCCAATGGATGTCACCGAAATGGGAGACTAACCTACTCGGAAACTTCTGATGGAGCACTTGCATTGAAATCTGAGCAGATTGGCTTGTAGCCCCATCTTGCTGGAACCAAATGTTTCTTATTGCAATGCCTTGATGAGTAATTTCTGTGAAGAAGAAAATGTTGAACATTTCAACATAATGTTCTGCATTCACTGTATATGCAGTTCCAGCCTGATCTAAAAAAAAAAACATGCCAATAACCCCTTTAGCTCCACGTTCACTCCACCTAGTAACACGTGAACTGTGCAGGGGCCTGATTGTGTGCATCTGATTATATAAGGTGATTATTGAGAAACGGACGTTTTTGAGGTGGGTATTATTACGAGGAGGCAGGTCTGAAACATGAAAAAGATTTTTCCTAGGACAATTTCACACTAGACTGCTGAAAAAGTAGGTTGGAGAATTCATGATCAAAACCTGACTGAAACTTTGTGTAACCAGTTTTTACC
Organism: Gonocerus acuteangulatus; assembly: GCA_946811695.1. Lineage (NCBI taxonomy): Eukaryota > Metazoa > Arthropoda > Insecta > Hemiptera > Coreidae > Gonocerus > Gonocerus acuteangulatus. The sequence goes on from OX328128.1 coordinate 62,438,066, forward strand.
TATTTAATAAAATAAATTTCTAAAGCCAGATGTTTTGACTGGTTAACGCGCAGCAAGATGATTGAAAGATAGACTCTCGGCTAGACTGTTTTACAATATGGCAGCCAACGTCTCCAGGACTATTCATTAGCACTAAGAGAACTAAAATGTTGCCAGTGCTACTCCAAGAGCTTAAAGGAAAAAGTGGTCATGATTGAACCATCTTGATAATTATGTTGTTGACAATAAAAGTAAATTACAAGTATTATCGAGTAAAGCACTGCGTGAATTCAAATCAAACAATAAACTCGTAGCAGCCCAAGCAGTAGCCATTTGACAACACTGTCTAGCCGAGACTCAATCTTTGCAATTATCTTCCTGTGCCTTAGATCCCCTCAATATTTCTGACTTTTGGGATTTACTTTATTCAATAGGTAAAGATTGCTTACGCAAAGTTTCAGACTGGTGTTTGATCATGTCCTTGAGCTTGAATTTCCCAACATACTTTCAACGCTCTTGCTTGACCTTGTCCCAGGGGAAATCTCTTGGAGTAATTTTTCGGTTATCCTTACATGTAAGTTAACTATATACAAATTTTGAGACAGATGTTCAGTCATTCCTCAGTAATTAAACATAATAGAGGCTTTTCTAGCTGCCATGTCCAAACGTCACAGACTCGTTATTGAGAGGTGCAATTTTTGGGAACAGCAATAAAGTTTCCAAAAATACCTTGAATCCAGCCGTGTGATCGAAATATAAAATAAAAGAAACATAAATCTTAAAATAACAAAAATCAGTTGACAATGAACTAGTTAGCAGAAAATGTGGATTCCTTATATTTTTTGTTTTCAGGAGGCTCTGGCTCTTGCAGATAATGCTTCTTACATTCGAAGATCTATTGATATGATCCTTGAATCTTTGTATGACCTTTTTAGAACTGGAGTTACAATGAATTGCAAGATATTGGCTGCTAAATGTATCGGTCACGTTGGATATAATTTAGAGAAGGACTTTAAAAAGTATTTATGTTTTTCCTTTCTTCGAAATGTAATGCAATACATTAAAACATTATTTAATTTCAATTTATTTTTTTAGATATTTAGACTGGGTATTCACAAGATTTAACGCGGAAGCTAAAGATGTTAACAGGACATTACTGATGAAAGCTATATATGAGGTAACTACTAGTTAATTGAAATTGTCAGTAAAGAAATTTCTGTTGTTTACAAAAATAAATCTTAACATTTTTTAACATCACCTTTATCGCCCTACTTACTAGTCATTGGGGCGATTACCTTGTTTTTACTTTTTGTAACTCCTAAAGTCTAGAAGGCTTTAGTGACCACATAGTGGTTGACTACACAAAATAAAAAAAAAAAATAAAAAAAAAAAGAACAAGTCTAAAGGGTCCAATTTTTTCTTTGTGATGGACGGTCCAACACAATGCTTAATCTCTTTGCTCATCAGATTTCCCTGTTCACTGTTAAATACAGCTCTGTCCCTTAAATACTAATTTTAGCATGTTTGGGAGTGGGGCTTACCTGAAACCCAATGGCTTAGACCAACTTATTAATGTAGCCCTAGCAGGTATAATTTTTAATTTTTGTTTTCTTGGAACACAATATTCACTATTTGATATTCAGAGATTTTGAGAAAGGTGTATTATGAATATAAGAAAAAACAGTCCATTTCGAAGGGCGTTTGTGCGGCTTCTGCTTGATGGAGTTTATTTTAAGTACAATGAAAAAAAAAAAAAAAAAATAGTCCAGTTACAGTCCCCAACAATCCAGGAAGAGAGGAGCGAATAAAGTAAAAGAATCTGATTCTTGAACATGCAGCGTAACAAGGAAATAGTGGGGCCTCTACTTTTTGCCCTGACTTTTCCTCTTTTTAGATACTGATGTCGGATTGGTGATGTGTTTTTTTTTTTTTTTTTTTTTTTTTTTTTTTTTTTTTTTTTTCTTTTACGGCGCATCTACATCTAGGTCATTAGCGCCGACATCCAGGGTGCAGCGAGGAATTTTACCAGCGAGCCGTGGGATGATAAAATTCCTGCCGGAGGTTGGGAATCGAACCCACCATCTCCCGCTTAGGAATCCAAGGCGCTAGCCATTAGACCACGGGAGACCCTGGTGATGTGTTGTTTTGTAATTCTAAACTATGTTACTGAATGGTATTTCATTAGTGAATGTTGACATTTGAAGATAAAATCTTCAGCGTTTGCCGCAGGAATTAAATTCAGGGCAACAAGATCATAAATCATGCTGCACCTCTCTTGTGATACATTAAATCATTTATTTTAAAAATCAAGATGGAAGTATTTCTATTGATATGTCAATAAAAGCTAGACTTTCATATCCCTTCAAACAAACAAAATGCCTACTCTTAGCTATTCTAGCAATAATTTGTTGCAAGATCATTATTGTTTTTTTTTAAATGTAATTTTTTATAGTTTATCTATTTTTAAATTTATTTTAATTTTTTTTTCAGCTTACTTTTTTGGACCGTGTGAACCCGAAATTAGAAGACTATGCTGAGGTAAATTTTGTTCTACCAACCATTTACTCATAATATGATAAACATATTATGTTTATCCAGGTATTATGTCAAAGTAATTTCAATTTTTTTCATTTTATGTTTTGAGAAAGTAATCAAACCAAATTCCAATAATGTTGCAGAAACTGTTTGAAAAATATGCAGTTGTATATTTTTAGCATCTTCGTGCTTTGAATTTTTTTTAATTCTCCATAAAAATTGTTAAGTAAGATAATTGAATCCTGTAACATTTCTTGAATACTTTCAGGAACAGTGGCTTAGAAAAAAATTACAGGAAGAACATGCCATGCTTTTGTTTATTTATTTCGGTTAACATATTTAAAAATATATGTGTACATAAATGAAAAAAATATTTGAATTACAAAATTTCCATTTATTCATTTCTAATTAAATATTCTATGTGAGCCGCTTATTGAGTTCAAAGTTTTGCACTCTTTGTCACTTATGATACCAGGCCCAAATTATTTCTGCAATTAACTTGCTGAAAAAATTCCCTGCTCCTCCATGGGAGTTTTTCAAAGATGAAAACCTGTAGATAGTCCGGTGCTAATGTCCTTCAAGCAAATATGGTCTAAAATTTCGTTTAAAGCCTGCTGCTCAAATTCAGGAACATAAATATGCTTTAGATCCACCCGACAAACCTATAGTATGTATTGTACTGTATAACATACAGTCTTCTTTTTCCAGCGGACGCTTTTTTGTAACTTTTTTTTATCAGTTTAGTCATCGCTAAAGCATGTTTATGCTAAAAATGAATGAAAACTAGTGTACCATTGATTGAATCCCTTCTTCAACCCCTAGATGAACATGTTTTGACACCAACCTTAACACTCTGAGACGTGATAAGGGAGTTTTTTCCTAATGATGCATATTAAGATTTTCTATTTTTGTTTTTTCATATTACACACATATGTCTTCAAATAAAAAAGTATCATTAAGCTAAGATATCTAGTATAAACATAAATAAATTTCTTATTGAATATATTTCTGAAATTATTGAATATACTCTGGAAATATTATTCTGATTTGGAATAATTTTCCCATTAAGATTTATATTAATGAATAGTAATAATTATTATGATTTATTGTTGTTTAATTAGACTGTTCAATGATGTATTTTTTTTAGCAAATCATGTCTCTAGTTCGTGGTGTAATGGAATCGACAGATGTTGGCGATATTTTTATTGTAACAGCTGAAATAACTTTAGCTCTTACTGGACGATACTCCACTACCTTCAATGACTTCTTTCATGTACGTCTGGTTATTTTTTATATATACTCTCACGCTGGCATGTTTTTATTCCCTTAAAGTAATTTCATGAAACCTAATTTTTCTAGGCTAAGAAAGAAAACAATCTTGGTAATGTGCTTCATGAATATTGAAAAAAAAAACCCCAAAAATATTGTATTCGTTCAATTACTTCTACTGTTTGTCTTAATACATTTAGAGTTATTTTTTATTTTGAAGTAAACAGCAAAGACAGAGGAAAAAGTATTTAAAAAAAAAGAAGCTTATTTGATGGAAAAGTTCAATTTATGAAATTCGGGGGAAAATATTCCTATTTCAAGAAACATTACGATACGTGAAACACTATAAAACCTGATTATGTTTTGTTTAAGATAGGGAGAGCATGGATATATCATGTAAAAGAGATTGGGCTTAAAATTTATCAATATTCAGCCAAAGCTAAGGCTGAAACCCTCCTAGTGAAAAGTGAAAGGTTATAACAGGGGGAATTTTTACCTCACATTTTACTGCAGTGGGAATATAGGCCACAATATAAACTATTTGAACAGGTTACGTTGTAGTTTACATTGTTTTCAGCCCTACTTTTTGGCTAAGTATTGATGAACATTAAACATTATCTCTATTGCTTCCATACTCTCTCAAAGCCTTCCCTGGTCCTAAAAAATACATAGTCAGATTTTATATAGTTTCATGTAGCATATTATCCATTGAAAAGAGAATTTGCAAATGGCGGAACCGTCAGGAATATTTCCTCAAGTATTTTGTGCATGTGGAGTTGGACTTTTCTATCTATCTGAACAGTCTATAGTAGACTGAAGATGGAGCTTTTGACTTGGAAAGTGTGCTTTGAAAATTAATAAATAATTGTGGTGGATTCCTGGTGTTTTGGTTTTCTTGTTTGACGCAGGCTACCATCGCCTGGCCTTATATATATATATAATAACTTCAGAATGGATATTTTTCACATTGTTGTCTGATATAGTAATAGGCATATAAAGTTGAGTACCAACTACAGTAGAACTTGGATAATTCGAACCCCTAGGGGCCGATAAAAAAATTCGAATTATCCAAAATTCCAAAAGTTTTTGAAAATAAAGGGCTAAAAAATCTAACTTCACATTTTCACTTGTTTAAAAAAAAAAAAACACATTTTATTTAAAGAAAAACAAACATTCCATAAATTGATAATTACGTACATAAGTAATAAATAATTCATAAAAAAAAAATAAAAATAAAAGTCTGCTGTTTTTTTTAAAAAAAGTCGTTTTCATGGGCAAGAATTTTTTCTTTATTGTTCAGGAAGTTGGTAAAGTGTTAAGAGGAATTCAAAAGTCCTTGGCAATTTCAGATTTTTTTCTTTATTCCTTTTTCAACTTCTTTAATCGCAGCTATTTTCTCTGACAACATTGAAGTTTTATAACTTCTAGGCTTCGATATCTTAAATCAACAACCCACTGAACTGTACTGTACACCAGAAATTCAAGGCACAAACAATACAACAGAGGCACTGACTGACTTATAACTGAATAAGAAATGAAGATGGGAGGGATGGTGGGAGGGAATTCTAGGATAAAATGACAGGATGTAACTATAACAACCCCTGGAAGGGGACACACCACTTTTCCAGAACTCCTAAAGTCCAAGAAGTAGACTATGAGACTGCCACCCTTCTTGTCCCGGAACCCCTACATCCGTACCTTACTATCCTTCTTACCCGAGGGCAGAATATTTTCACAAGATTTAAGATGGACCGCCTCTCTCTCCACTTCCCATTAGAGGCACAGACTAAATTCGAATTAACCACGATTTTGTTACATTGTTTGTGCCCTAAATTCTAGGGACCTAGAGAAATATTCGAATTAAAGACGATTTCGAATTATCGGAGTTCGAATTATCCATGTTCCACTGTATTAATTTTCTTCTTGAATCTGTGTTTATTATTATTAATCTATACTTTCAGGATACTGTTGACATTATAGTTGGATGGCACATTGACATTCACCAGCCACCAGAAGTTTTACGCTGTGCTACAAAATGTCTTCAGAGGCTGTCGCCCTACTGGGCTCGAGACATGGATTTTACAATAACACTCCTTCATCAATTCATTGAAGATGCCGAAAATTATAAAGATGAACTTCTGTCTATTTCTTCTTCTGAAGAAGTAGCGGCTGAAAAAGTCTCTGAAATAATGAGAAAAATCACATCTTTCATTGGGTGTGTACTTTATTCCAATTTATTTTTTAAATTTAATTGGCGTTAATGATTTCTTTATTTTTAATTTTTTTTTGTATTCTTGATAACTTAATTTATTTATTTAATTAATTTAATTTGTTGATTGTATATGCATTAAAGTAATAAACTAACCTTATTTTGATAATTTAATACGTTTGCTTTGATGTGATATGAAATCCAACTGTTTGATACCCAGGGGGATTGGACAGGTTTTCAACTAAAAGAAATGCTCAAGTAGGCAGTATTTATTTCTATTATTACGTTTCAAAATGACATGTAAAAGTATAATAAGGCAATGCCCCCTTGATGTGTGAGCTCTCCACTCTGTGCCATGACATCAGAAATAAATATTAGAAAATAAGGTCCGGAACAAAAAGATAGCTCACCCAATATTTTTTCTCTTAATCAATTTCAACCATTGATATAATTTTTTTAAATTAATATCTAGGGTATTCTACTCAAATTTGAACCGATGTTTAGGTTTAGGAGTTGAAAATAATTAATTTGTAAGAATTAGTAAATAATACTTGATTTGGGGTGAGACAAAAAGATAGCACAGTGAACAATAATAATAAAATTCTTTATTAAAACACAATTAAAATAATACAAATTAAAATTTAATATCCTGTATACGCACCACCTTTTTCTAATGCAGCAATCATACGATTTGAAAGTGAGTTAAAATGACGCCGAATCAATTCTTGAGGGAGATTTGCCCACTCCTCCTGAATTGTTTGTTTTAATTCTTCAACGGACTCAAATTGTCGGCTACCACTGTAAACACTTCTCGCAAGATGCCCCCAAACATTTTCGATGATATTAAAGTCCGGGGATCTTGCCGGCCAATCTATAGTTCTAATATTTTCTTTTCTAAAAAACTCTTTTGCAACTTTTGCCGTGTGGACTGGAGCATTGTCTTGCTGAAAAATTACGTCCTCTTTAGGAACAAGTTCAAAATATTTTTTTAGTTGGTTTTCCAACAAATTAACATAATGCTGACTGTTCATTCGACCAGAAATAAACACTAAATCAGTTTTGTGATCATATCCAATGCCTCCCCATATCATGACGCTGCCTCCTCCCATTTGCCTCTTGGAAAACACTTTTTCCTCCTTCCGTAGGTCATGGTAATAGTGAGCCCAGCCATCAGGACCGTCAAGATTAAATTTTTTTTCGTCTGTGAACAAGACTGTTTTCCACTCGTCTTTCCATTGGACATGTTCACGGGCAAACTCCTTTCTTCTTTCTTTATGTGCCGAGGTTAAAGGTGGAATACCTTTCATTTTCTTCCTTTTGATGTGAGAAGCTGCACGAATGACCCTTTGGACGTTTTTCACATTCGTCACTACACCAGCTTTCGCCGCAATTTGACGGGCCGTTAAAGTTGAGTTGGACGCTACCCTTAGAATTGCCCGTTTTTCACGTGTTGATAAAGCTGGCGGTCTCCCAGGTGATTTCTTCGTCCCATAGCTTTCTGGAGACTTCAAAAAATTTAAAATTACCTTCCTACTCCTACCGGTATTTTTTGAAATATCGGAAATACAAAACCCTCGATTTTTCATTCGCTGAATGATATTTTTTTCACTTGGGGTCAGTGATTTTGCTCGTCCCATGGCACTAATTTAATGTTAACAGCATGAAAGCAGAAACAGAACTGGATTAGCATTGTCTACTCAGAGGGATTTGGCTTTGTTTGTAAATAAACAACAAGTGTGCTATCATTTTGTCTCATCCCAAATCAAATAATAACATGAATTCTCTCAAACTATTTTTTTTCCTGCTTTCTAACGGATCAAATCAGACCACATTTGAGCTGAATACACTACAGATTAATTCGAAAAAATTATATCAATGATTACAATTGATTATGATGAAAAATATTGGGTGGGCTATCTTTTTGTCCCGGACCTTAGAAAATAATTCATTCATCATTGAATATATAAAATAACCAGCACTGACTTACTCGGGTTATTTTGATACATTCAGAATAGTTATGATGGGAAAAAATATTGAGTTCATTATTGAGTCAATTTCTATTATCCCTTAAATAATGAGAAGTAATAATATAGTTAAGGGCAAGGTTAGTTCAGTGGTAGAGCACTGGACTAATAAGTTGGAGGACCTGAGTTCAAATCCCGAGCAAGCACTAAAGATTTTTTCTTCTAGTGTCTTAATTTAATAATGGGTACCTTGTAGTGCTAATGACTCAAGTACTGACCACACTGTCTCCCTAGTGTGCCGTATGGTCATGAATCAGATACCTCTATAGTATCTGCCCCTCAGGGCCCTCGTGGCCTGTTACGGGACTGATATTTTTTTTTTTTTTTTAAATAATATAGTTATCGCGTAAGCTTAGTAAGTGTAGTAGTGGATGCATGTACATATGTATGTGTAGTTTGTGAGTTAGTCATGTGCACGTTCCTATAAGTGTAACTTCAGAAGGTTGCTGAAGGATAGAGTTCTTGTCCTAGTGTTAAGGTTCACCTCACTTAACACAGCGAGTGTGAATAGGGTTACTGTCCCGCTTAACACAGCGGACGAGGAGGAAAACTAGAAGGAGGCCACTTAGCACAGCGGGGAAGATACCTTCCTTAACTCAGCAAGGGGGAAAGCCTTAATTAACACAGCGAAGCTAGGGAAGGTGAGGGTAAATAAGAAAACAGGTATATACTGAAAAGAGATTTATTGGAGAAAAAAGTAGAGGAGAGAGGAGCAACTTACATAGCTGCTTGGAGTTCTCTGTGTCTAGCTGCTGGTTGCAGTCTTATATACCATCATCCCCACTACTGCTTACCCGTACTCCAACGTGGGCAGTGAGGAATCATGCATGCGCTCTCTCCACTCTGCTCCGAGGCCTGGTTGTTAATTTTTAAAGTTATTAATTTTTAATTATTTTGTTTCAGTGTATATACTTCACTTTTTAAAGGTCTTGGTCAGAATATGAGCCCTGAGAAAAATGCAAATGTTTCTTATGCATTTCTTATTGAATCCATGGCTAAAGTGATGGAAACAGTTCTGAGCACTCTTGAACCAGTTGTACATAATGATTTGATTATAGCAGGTATATTATTTGACTCTCTGAATTTTATTGATTGCTAATTTTGACATTAGGTTCACATTTTGAATGGACTAATTAAAAACTATAAAATTATTTAAAAAAATTCACACCGGATAAACAAGATGATTTTGTGTGCAATTTCATCTGAACGTACTGCAGGAGGAATATTCTTAAATAAAAAATAAATATTTGTATTAGAACAAGCTTTATTTCTGTATCTTATTTGTATAAGTGGTAGTAAAAATTACATTTTTTAGGAATCAGATATTACTTCTAACTGACTGATTTTTTTTTTAAATTTGTACATCTACGATTGAACAACTTTTTTTTTAATTACAAATTTATTTCAGGAAATAAATGTGCAGCTTTAATACTTGGATTCTTAAGAAAGGAAGCTGTTTCTGTCTCTGATCCTGTACATATGTATATTTATTCACTTCTAGGAAAATGTGATAAGCTTTCTAAAAGTTCTCTATCATCGCTGTTTCGATTGATTGCTAAAGTAAGTATAACTGTATTATAGTGCCTCTTAGTGGCTGGTAGATTTGGGAGTGCAGGTTTGAATCATGCCTGAGATAAGTTTGACTTCTTTTAGTGATGGGCCCGTTGAAAGAGGGACCCATGACCCTCATTGAAAAATCATTCGTCACCCGTGCCACCTCGCTATGGAATTCCTTGCCTCTGTTTGTCCGCCATTCTACCAACCTACAAACTTTTAAATTCCGACTCTTCCACCACCTTCTATCCCTGCAAGTTTTACCCAACCCCTAGTCTATATTGAAGCTGTACATTATATACTGATGGCATTTAAAAGTTTTTAAGTTTATATATAAAATTCACAATTATTTTGTAATTTCAAAATTATTCCTATGGGACTGGTGTCCCGGAATAAGAATAAATTTTTCATTTCATTTCATTGTGTATTTTCAGAAGGGGTGGCAATCTTTAGACAGTATTATGGTAGAAACAAAATAAGTTCTAATATCACCTCTTCTATTCACTTTCTAAAATGTATTTCTTTAATGTAGGAGGAGGCCCGGTAGCCGTGAGTGCTAAGGTGTGTGCACTCCGTGCCTAAGGTCGTGGGTTCGATTCCCACAAGGGGTGGTGGCTCTTCTTTCGAAAAAAGAAAAGGCATCAGCTCTATCCTGGCTATAAAAGGGTGGTTGCCTATAGATAACCCGTCCTAAAATTCTTGGCCAATAATAAATGGACGTTAAAATTTCAATAAAAAAAATTGATGTAGGATAATTATATCACAATTTAAAAAGTAATTAATTCAGTTATAAATCACTTGTGGGAGGTTTGTTTGTACCAGTGCTTTTTCTCCAAGAAACAACAAGAACAATTTATATCTCTAACCCTTCTTGAACTAATCTGTGGCTGAGAAACATAAAATTAATATATATAAATAATATTTTTTTCAAAGAAGACATTTTGAAAAATCTATTTGTTTAAGTTTATATTCTGGCCTATAAAAAAAGAAGGATATGTTCCCAAATCGATTGATGTACTGTCTATTTAGGTATAAATAATATCTATTTCACTTGAGCAGCTAAGAAAATAGCCTAAACCTACTAAAATTTATAAAGCAAAAAATGTTATTCTAAAAGTTAGATTAAGATTGTTGGCCACCTGGTTGGGGGGGGGGGGGGGGGTAAACATTGAACTATTCTCTAATTTAAAAAGAAAAATCATTAACATGTACCATTCTTAATATACATTTTATTGCTCTCTGCATCCATATTTTTGGAGGTGTTAATCAATTAAAAAGTATTTCAGATCAATTTTGTTTAACTTACATTAGATATCAAAGAATAATTAATTATTGTATTAAACTGAAAGTTTTCTATAAAATATTGATTCTTTTCTCTGACTTTGGGTCTTATTGAGTGACTTTATTTGTAATTCTGTAAGAAATTAATATTGTTTGTGGGATTTTTGTGTTTTTTAATAGGCAAGAGCGAGTCTTAGGTTTACATTTATAACCTTTTTATATCTGAGGTTCATCCTATGATGAAGTCTGTAAACCAATTAATTCAAAATAACTGTTACCCAGGAAAAATATGTATTTATTTATTTTTTAGGTGTTGGATGTTTTAAATGAAACAACGACGGATAAACTCATTGATACCTTATTGCAACCAAACTCAATCCTTTTATCAATGCGGTTAACTATTTTGCAGAATGATGTTTTGAAAATTTATCATGCTCTTCTAAGATTGATAGACCTCACATGTTTTGTTCAAGCTTATGAGTAAGTTACCTTTTATTTATTTTATTATGGCGCTCTGGCTGTTAGAGTCTTAGCACCATTTTTTCATTATTATCATTGTTAGTAGTAGGATTTGATATGTTTTATTGTTTGACGTCGATATATTAAAAAAAAAAAATGTTGCTTTTAAGGTTACCTGGTATTCCATTAAATATGCTTATTTTTTCTTCATCTTTCAGACATATAATTAGTGATTTGGAAGCTGCTTTGAAGACAATCAAACCTGACGCAGCTTCTTTCTCTCTCATGGAAAACAATCCCCATGCAGAAGTGGTTTTTGGATCAGAACAAGAATCTGAGGAAATATTATTTTTTCTGTTTAGGGCACTTTCTCCTCTAGGTACTTGTATTTTTAAATACGTTAAATAAATGTTTTTTTTTGTAAAACTTTTTTAAGACTTTTCATTCAAACTATAATGTTGATTACTGTTTAAAACAATCTGACACTACGGTCAAATCATCACAAATATAAAATAATTTCATGACAAATCCTTTCTTTCTTGAAAGGAGAATTATTTATTGTAAAAGTTACTACCAAGGGTTTCTTAGTAAAAAATATTTTGGAAGAAAAATATTCATTTAACTCAGAAATAAAGGGCTCATAAGGCTTGGCTCATAAAAGATATTTTCATATCAGTGCCAAGGCAACAGGTTTATTTTCGGAATATAGTGTTGATTTTGGTTTACTGAATTAATTGCCAAAAACTGATGTTTATCTGATGAAATGTTTATTTTGTTCATATTTTGATTGCGATCTAAATATTTTCTCTTTTACTTTGTTTTTAAAGTAAGATTCATTTTTTTTTTCAGCAATCTCCGATGAAGTGCATCCTGTTATTAACATGAAACCAAGTATCTTTCAAATATTTGCAGAAGAAATACCTCAAATTATAATGCCTCTCAAGCATCCGGCTCTGCATTATGCATCGCTTGCTTTTCTGAAATCACATTGTTCTGCGTGCGTAGCCTTTTTCAGTTTTATCTTTTATTCAATTATTTTTGGTAATATTCTTTTTGTGAAAATTCTTAATGTTAGTAAGGTCCAATTTCTGGATACATGGAAGGAGAGTTTCTTAGTTAGTGCCAGACTCTCTCGTTTCCACTTAAACTCTTTTTATCCTTAGTCAAAGAAAACGTTACACAGACCATCTGAAATTATGTAATGCCAAAAAAAGGTTTTTGTCTCATATAATATTTAAAATACTAATCGAGAAGCCATTAAATAAGGGTGTTATTACAGATGTGTTATACGAGCGTTTTAGGTACTAACATTCTTTTATAGCCTAATTTCAATTTAAAAAAAACTATTGATGCTTCAGATTTTAACATTTTTTTTATGAGCATATCGTCCCTGTCATGTCTAACTATCGAATATAAAAAATCTCGTTTTTAGATTTGAGACTTAGCTCTTTTATTGTGGACAATACGGCTTGTCGCAAATTGCCACAACTCTAACCCCTTTATAAAATATCCTTTAATGCCTTAAATAAAGTATCGAATAAGACCATTTTTCAATATATTATTTCGTCAATGGATAGAATATGTTTGTTCCTATTTTGCTCCGATATTCGATAGTTTGACATGGTAGGGATGATATAAGGGTCACATTGCAATTTTTTTTTTTTTTTTTTTTTTTTTTTTTTTTTTTTTTTTTTTTTTTTTTACGGCGCATCTACTTCTAGGTCATTAGCGCCGACATCCAGGGTGCAGCGAGGAATTTTCCCAGCGAGCCTTGAGATGAGAAAATTCCTGCCGGAGGTGGGAATCGAACCCACCATCTCCCGCTTATGAATCCAGCGTGCTAGCCACTAGACTACGGGAGACCCCATCACATTGCAATTATACATAAAAATGGTTGATTCACAAAAATATAAACATCAAATGGGCAGGGTAGCTCAGTAGTGGAGCACTATTATACTGGAGGATCTGCGTTTTAAGCTCGAGCGCACCAAAGATTTTATCTTCTGGTGTCTTCATTCGTGAGTTGGATTCGAGGTCCCAGACCTCTCCTATGCCTACCCAGCATATAAATAATTTATTATTGGCCCGCACAAGTGAGGATTAGGTGGCCAGAGCATAATACTGGCCATACTATGTCCCTAGTGTGTGCTATATGCTCAAGAATCAGATACATTTACAGCACTGTATTGGACTTTTTCGTTTTGTTTTTTTCTTTTTTTTTATAAACATCAAATATAAACCCTCACCTCTCCCATCAGTGAGAGCATAACTGTAATATAAATATAAAACAGATATAATAAAAATATAAAGTAGTAATATAAAACAGATATAACTAACAGATCTGTCCTTAAGTACAGACTTGCACTGGCTAATAAGCTTGTATATTACATACCCACTGAAATGGTCCACCTATCTAATACTATCTGTAACATACAAGACTTAATCAAGAGAATACACAACATTCAGAAGACAGAACAGGTCGTACAATAAAACATGTGTGTTGGTATTAAGAAATACAGTAAAAAGGATTTATGGTCATTATGTCAAAAGGTTATTTATGTTATTTTAAAATATATTTATTTGTTCCAGGTATGATTATTTCATTGTAAGTAATGGTCTTGTAAGTTGTTCTCCTGGGCGATTAAAGTTAGCTGACATTCTAGGAGTTAGGACATCAAATGGCTTTGAAACTTCTCCCACTACCAATTATTTGCTTACTATAATTAATCTTCTCATAAAAAATTTAAGCACAGTAAGTAATTTTTTAAACTTTATGATATTTGTATTAGTTGTTTAGTTATTTTTTTAGTATTAGTTTATATCAATCACTCTTCCCCCTGATACACATACATAAATAATTTGTATGTAATTCTTCTTATTACTTATGATTATGAGTATAAAATAATTATTTTAATTTTGCCACATTTTACAAATTTGGATTTGAAACCAGATCCTCCTGTTTTATGCTCCTGTGCTTTGCCTGTTAGGCGAGTGTAAAACAGAAGGATCTAAATTTTAATTACAGCTTGTACGTACGCAGGTAATATTATATTGTAATATATGTAAATTAATTTTTTTGGTTCATATCATCCCTACCGTGTCAAAGTATCGAATATGCAAAATCACGTTTTTCAGATTCGAGGCTTTGCTCTTGGATTGTGGACGATACGGTTTGTCACAAATTGTCACGACTCTAGCCCCTTTAGAATAGTCTTTAATGCCTTAAATTAAGTATCGAATGAGAACATTTTTCAATATATTATTTCGTCAATGTATCGAATACATTCATTCGCTAGTTTGCTCCGATTTTCATATTCCATAGTTTGACATGGTAAGGACACTATAATGCCTGAAATAAATTTCTTAATATACATTTGTTATTAAAATAATTTAAAGTGAACATTTCTATTATGTGCTATAGCATATTCTTCAGTTTCCTTTTACATATTGTAAGTAGAGCAAATCTCTTTAGGGTGAATGAAATGTTGTACATCCAAATTACTACTTAACTTAGTCGTCAGAGTAAAAAAATCATTTAAATTAAATTTGGAAAGGTAAGACGCTTTATTAAATAGCTGTATAATACATAGGACAATATATGGTATAGTGTCAAATCATTATTTTTTAGAAAAATTATCTTGCTCAGCTGGTATTTGAATGCAGCTCCTCACATTTTATGAAACTTTGGCTGGATTTCTTAGAATGATTGCCTTACTGTGAATGAAGCCTATCAGTTAACTGGCAATGCAACTGAGCATAAAATTGGAAAATCTGTGTTCAAATCTCAGCTTGGCGAGTTAATGTTTCTAAAAAATATAGATTTGAGAATTAAGTCATTGATGCATACCATCCTGGGTATTATACAGTAGTTTGATAAACCTCAAGAAAACTATTACTGCATGATACAAGGTTATAAGCTATTTCATTGCATAATATTCTCTATAATTGTGGATATTTACAGGATATGGACGAATCTAATAAAATTTTAACAATTCGTTGGGCAGTTGATTTGTTGCTTCTTGGGAAGCGTTTCCATACAATGCTCAAAGAAACAAATGAAGTAATTGAACTTGTTAAAGCAGTTACTATTGCTGCAATGGACAATAGGAAGAATGTCAATTTGGTTGCCATTGAATGCCTTAAAAATTTACTGTCATCCTATCGAGGACTTTGGCCAGTAAGTACTTTTTTAAGAATTTGATTTTGTAAATATTAGTGAAATGTCATTACTCCCCTCTAAAACATCAAAACATTTACTGATTGGGATTTCTCATTTTTGGAAACAGTCCTAGGTAGACACATAAGTACATATTTTGTTTAACATACTATTACTAATATACCTCGGATTACGTATTTGAGTTTTCATTTTTAATTAGTCATTACTCATCAAAAAAATGTATTAAAAAACAATAATCAAGTTTAAGTAAATTTATTTATCATTATGTATGTCCACCATAAATACTAAACTCATAATTTCACTATAAAAGTTCTAGGAGCACATAAAGTCGTGCAACTCTGTGGTCTTTAAGAGCTCAATATTGTGTATTTGTAAATTATATTGTTTTTTCCCTATAATGAAAAAAAAAAAAAAATGATTTGTTTTTAAGCTTGAAATAGATTTTCTTTAAGATTCATTAATTATAAATATATTTATAAATAAAATAAAGGACTTGGAATGGTTATTTATGGTCAGCCTAGTGATAAGTAGATTTTAGTGTAAATAACTTGATTCAATTTTTGTCTTATATTGTATCCCCTGGAACGAACTACGAATTATTTTTGATACATTGATTTTAAAACATTTGGCATTAAATCATTTGTATTTTTATTTTCATATAGAAAATTTGGTGTTATTTATTGCAAAAATAGCCTTGATTATATATATTTGAGAAATGTATTGTTCAAGTCTTTAAAAAATGAATAATTAATTGTATTTCTATTTATTGCTATATCATTATTTTTTTTTAACTTCCATTGAAGGAAACTAGAAGTTCATGGCCTGATCAAATTTTAATGTACTAATCATATTAACCCTTTCTACAAAAAGTTTAAAAAATCATATCTACCAAAGCTGCTAAGGATAACGAATTTTTATTTGATGTTTGATTATTATTTTAATTTTACAGCATTCTGTAATGAAGATATTCTTAGAATTAGGAGTTTATTTTCTGAACTCTGTTTATCCTGAGCTTCGGCAGTCCTACCATGAATTCATGGATTTGTTACCTTGCCTAGTAACAACATTTTCCATCGACGACATAGCTTCAGTAAGTTATTTATTTAAATTTTAACGTCCATTTATTATTAACTACGAAGCTTCAGTAAGTACTTTCATTTTCATATTTATTGTGTTTATAAAATAAATTCTTATGCCAATAAAATATTTGCATGTTTGTCTCCTCATTTTGAGCTTTGAATAAAAAAAAAAAAAAAAAAAAAAAAAAAAAAAAAAAAAAAAAAAAAAAAAAAAAAAAAAAAAAAAAAACATAAAAAAGAACACAGACTTTTGTTTTTGAATTGATTTGTTTTTCATTATATGGTTGAATGTTCTGTTGATAAAATATTTGACTTCTTATTTACCTGTATCTGGAACAATATAATACCAATATGAATTGTCTTTTTTTTTTATAAATATATTTTTTTTAATGTTGTCTATTTTTTAATTGACTCACCTGAGAATTACTAGATGTAGAAGAATCCAAATTAATTTGTTATTCATTTTAGGAACCATCTTGTGCCCTTCGGTTGCTTCTAGCAAAACAGTATGAAGATATGTGTGGCTCTGTAACTGTGGAAATGTCTGTTCTTTATTTTAAAGAGTTTCTGGCTTATCTTCTCCAAGGTCATAAAGATGGGTAAGATGAAATTATATATATATATATATATATATATATATATATATATATATATATAGTTTTTTTTTTATTTATTTATTTTTATTTATTAGTTGAATCATCAAATGCATTACAATGTACAGGGACATTACAATGTCATATAAATGTGAGCCACAGTTGAAATATTGTATGAACAAATAAGTTTTTAGGGATTTACATAAGATGGTGTTACTGTTATTAATCGGACAATCTTGTAACTATATTCATGTTAAAGCATCACCATTTACCTTTAAAAATCAGCCTAATTCATTTTGCTCCAGTGTAAACAAACTTTCATTGTGCTCAAACCAAGTAACATTTTTACCTAGAAAACAAAATTTGTGAGAAGCAGTTTCTTTTTGTCAAGCATATGGGTATAAATATGTGAATACGATTCTGTCAAAGGACTGGTAGGAAAACCAGTAAAGTCTAGCCCTAAAAACCATGAATGTTACAAGAACTTTCGGCATGAAAAAGCTCGCTCACATACAAAATTCGTCAAGGAAACTTTAGAAGTGCTTCAATGTGATTTCCTAACCGGCCTTCATATTCATCAGACATTGCACCTTCCGACTTCCACTTGTTCTGTTTAATGACTCATGCTTGGAAGAACAGGACTTCACTTCAAAAGAAAAAGCCAAAAATAGGGTCGGTTCTTGGATTGCCTCAAAAGATGAGGAATTTTTTAAACGTAGAATCTTTATGCTAGCCAAAGATGGGGAAAAGTTGTGACAAATGATGGACAATGCTTTGAATAAAATACAATTTTTCTGAATAAAGCTTCACAGTTACAAAACCCATCAAACCTTATTTTGTACACCCAATATCTTGAAAACTGTTAGAGAAATTGGAAAGGAGCGAAATTGTAGATCTTGTTGAGATCTTCCTGATGCATAATTTATTACTAACAACAAATCTAGTTTTAGGTCTCTATCAAATGTCGGTGGTTCTTCTTTACTCCACGTTTTCAATACATTTTTTATAACTACTCAAAAAAATACAGAAATAAGTGTAGTTTTTTTTGTTTGGCTGAGTATTTTACCATAAAATGGTCATCAAGATTTTACCTATTTTCAATGCCACCATTGAAAAATTGACATCTAAAGAACTTAAACCTGACTTCTGTAAATAATTGTTTCTACTGATTCAATTATAAATTCCCAAGTAATCAAAAGAGTCTAGGGACTACTTTCAGTAAATATCTTCAAATTGTCAAAATTAAGAAAAAAAATGTTATTATTTTCATTTTTGTCATACCTGTTGGTGGAACCCGTCATCACTGATGCCAGTGACGACAGACCACCTACAGGTATGACAACAGTACATTTACTGGCGGACCTAGATTATTTTAATTTTTCATATCTCCATATGAATTGAAATTTTTAATAATTACTTAAATCATCCAAACCAAACAAGGCATGCAGACAATACAGAGGAAACTAACATACTGCATGTTGTAACCTAAAAACATTTGAAATGTAGTTATTTACTTTTAATTCTGAGAGGGGATGAAGATAAAAATTATTCCTGCGTCTCAAGTATAATTCTGTCATAAATAAAGTTGTTTGATAATTTTTATTTTATTTTTTTTTTTTTATAGAGACCTTCTATGGATGGTAGAAATGGTTATTAGGTGTTCTCCTTCTTTTGAAACTAATTATGAGAATGGTCCAGCTATCCTTGGCAATCAGGCAGCTCTTAGTGAATGGGCTACGTTTGAAGCAGTCCATCTATGCATTGACAATAAGCTGAGGACATGTCTTGGCAGGCCTCTAGAGACATTCATGGCTTTTGAAGGCAAGTATGTTTATCATAACAAGAAATTCATAATAATGATGTGTAAAGTAAATATCCCCACAAAAGAGGTAAATATATTTGAAGGGATAGCAGAAAGAAGTGCTATCAGCCTGCAGGGGATCACTGGTCTTATTGTTGTTATTTTTGGGTCAATTATAGAAGCCATATTCGTTTTTTCTTGCAATGCATATCTTGGCGAGCCGTCAACATTGACTATAAACTTCTTCAACACATTTGAAATCTTTTTCTTGGAGAAGGGACATTACCTTATTTTTTACATTGTCATGATTTGGACACTTTCCAAGCACATGTGCAGGAGTTATGTTCCCTGTACTGTATCTGCGACAGAGGGGTCCAGTGTTTAATGCTCCAGAAACACCTCGTATGGCTGTTAATTTGTACTTTATTTTAAAGCATTTATCCATTCGGAGGAGGATAGAATAGATTTATCTATAATATATAAATGAATTGCTAAATGTGTTGCTAAGCGCAAATCTCGAGAGCAGCTTAACCGATTTCGCTAATTCTTTTTTTATAATATTCCTTAAAGTACGAGGATGGTTCTTACGGAGAGAAAAATTAAAAAAATCGCCTGGAAAAGACTAAAAACAACATTTTTCGGGTCTTTTTTACTTAGTTAACACAAATTCATTTTTCAATAAAAACATACGTTCTCAATTATAATATTTTTAACAGTTAACATATTAGGTTATTTGTGTATAAGCAAAAATTCACTCTTAGTTTATATTATTTTAAAATAAATATGTTTTTATTTAAGTTTTTAAATCGGGTGGCTGTGAGTGTTAAGGCTTGAGAACTTAACACTCCGTGCCAAGGGTCGTGGGTCGTTCCCACTAGGGGGGGGGGGTGGCTTTTCTTTAGAAAAAAGAAAAGTCATCAGCCCTATTCTGGCTAGAACCGGGTGGTAACCTATAGATAACCCGTCCTAAAATTCTCAGTTAATAATAATGGACGTTAAAATTTAAATAAATAGGAGCATGTAATCTCAAGGTGACAATAGAATCCCATGTTAATAATGCAATTTAAATTAATTTATATTTCGTTAACAAAGTAAAAAAGATCCACTTTTCTATATTCCCATCCAAGAGATTCCTAATAATACTTAAAAGTGAATTTGAACTTTAATACCATACCATAAAGTTTAAGTATTAGTGGAGGGGTTCGGGGAAGGCCAAACAATTGAGTGACATTAGTATCGTTTAAATATTAATGTCAATATTTATTCGATGGTAACATTACTCAAAAACAAATTGTCTATGGTAAAATGTTAATTGTCTGTGGTAAAATGTCACTTGAAATGTAAACTTCTCTTTGCTGTGCATCTATAATATTACTAAATCTAATAGCCACAAATTTCTAGAAAATTACAAAAGTGTTTTGTGTTTGTGACTTACTAAATATGCCTCCTATAAGACGGCGGACAAATTTAGGCAGAACCCGAAATGCAACGAATCAAATTAATTATCAATCTAATCGTACTGCCAAGGAACGTGAAGATCGCAATGAACGTGAAAGAATTCGATTAAGACAGATCCGTGAAGCGCGACATTCGACTAATAATGGTGTAAGTTTGAATCGAGCTGCTGTCAATTGATTACAGTGCCTAAAGCTTGTTGCTATTGGACCTATGAACTCAGTTTGACTATAAACAAATCCCAGGGGCAGTCATTAAGTGTTTGTGGTATTAACCTAGAAAACCCATGTTTCTTGTATGGTCAATTGTTTCTTGCCTGTTCCCATGTTGGAAAACCATCTGCTCTATTTGTTTACGCGCCAGGTAATCAAACAAAAAAATATTGTGTACCCTAAAGTTCTACAATAAAAATGAAACTTAATTTAGAATAAGTAAAAATAAAATGAAATATAATAAGTAGGTATCATAATAAGGAATCTGAAATTGTTATTTTCATTGTAATTTTTTAGTGATTATTAAAACAATTTTAAGCGTTTTATAATTTTTATTTTTTGTCATAATGTAATTGTTGACTTATTAAGTTTCTTTTTGCTTCTTTTTTATCTTAGTAGCTGACCCGGTGTCCCGAATTGCAGAATAAGTATTAAAAAAAAAAAATCGACTGTTAGGCGGTACGAAGTTCGCCGGGTCAGCTAGTCTTAAATAAATTTGTTTCCTTTTAGACAATATTTAAAATGTTGGACTCTAATCCCTTGCCATTTTGAGCGTGACCATTCCTCAAACGCTTTTTCACATAGGGTGCGTCTTATATTTTTAATATAATATAGATCATCAATCTATGTACGTATTACTATTTTGAATAAAATTGATTTAATTTTATTTATTTCAAAGATGTAAATAATTGTATATTTAAATAAATATTCGTGTTAGAGGATTATTTTTATGATTATCTACCATTTGGCCCAAATTTTGAGCCTAAATCAGCTCTCTGAAGTAGAAAGAGAGAACAGTATTCATCCATTCATATTTCATTTATATGTAATTATAATTTAATAATTATATTTCATATTGCATTCATATTTAATTTAATTGAAAACCCTGATTGAAACTCTAACAATTGCCAACAGTCAATGATTCAATTACTGTGATATTTTTCATTCTGACACAAAAGTACGCTGAATCCACCATTTAAAAACTTCATTGACTGCTAACTAAAAGAATAATCAAAGTTTCTGCTATTGCCAACTTTCATTAATTGCGCCAACTCATACCACCAGCTTACTCAAGACTGAAACTCTTAAGTTTTATGGTTGACAGTATGTTAAAGGTATTTGATGCAGAAAAACTACATTAGGTGGTATTGCCATAATTGGTTTTACAATAAGTTTCAGCATGATTGTTGTAGTAGTATGTATGCTGATACATTAAGTATGGTGGTATGCTTTGTTTACCGAAAAATATGCTTAACCCTTTATCTGTTGACTGTCGTGCACGCCGGGCGGCAGGATAGGGGGGAGGGAGGGTGGTCCCCTAACTATGAGATATGATTGCGGCGCTTCTGGGCCCGATGGCTCTTCTTGTTTCTTCTCTACAATCTTTCCTGTGTTACACAGTTGGTGTTTTGTGTCCCATCGACAAAGTGCTTGTACTTTTTTGACAGAATGAAAAGTGTTACTTTTATGGGCTAACACATTCTTCTCTAAATGTCATCATTTATATTTTCCTATTATTCAGACCATGGTTCTAACTCTTCTTTTTATACTTTTAGTACATGCTATTTGTTTTGTTCATAGCTTATTTTTAATAATTGATAATATTAAACATTTAAAAGGATTAAACATTAAGTGTCTTCATAAATTGATTGTGTGTTTTTTCCTCTTTAGGAATGATACGTGAGCTAGCAAAGGAAACCCTCACGCGATCAATAACAAGCAAGACACCTGTTAGTGGTTCAAGAGCGAGGCTCCTAGTACACTTTGTTGAACAGCTTGAAAAAAGCATGTACAGTGCTGCCGAAGGAACAGCCCTAGCATTCCCTCTTGCTCAAAAGGTTTGTTAAATTTTCCCAAAATAATCTAATTCTCCTTAACAGAGAATGTATGTTTTTTTTAAATAGATTTAAGGGTCTAGACTTCTATTTTTTGAATGCTCTGATAATTTTTATTCAATCCATAGTTTTTCTGAGCTTGAATCTCAACATCTAGTTTTTCCCGCTTTTCTGGTGGAAATGGTTTTAATGTATCTTTTTAAAACGGGTTTGTTCAATTCTTCTGATGTTTTTAAAATGTATTTGTTACAGCCTGTGGCAACCTTCTTCTGTACAAATCGGCTGTCGTGTTGTGAGTGGATGTCAAGAATTAGGTTTGCATTACTTATCATATGCATTCACTGTGGTTTGGCCTCAGCGGCTGTTAGGCATGGTTTTGCTTTCCTCCAGACGTTGTTGGACCATAATTCTGGATATGTAAGTATGCCATTGTTAATGTTTTTGTTTCATGTGATTTCTTTTTATGAAGCGTAGATAGGAATTTAATATTTGAATAAGTCAAGTCATCAGTTCTTCTTCAGGGAGCTGATGCAGGGCCAAAATGGTAAATAATCCTGAAATAAATTCCTCTAAAACGAATATTTATTTGTTTAAAGCCTCAGAAAATCTAGAAATCAATTATATGATTATTTTTTTGCTTCTAATCTTAAAAAATCTAATTTTTTTTAAGTCGCATCTGCACTTTGGCCATTAGCTCAAAAAAAAAAAAAAAAAAAAAAAAATAGTTACTTAAATCTTTGAAAGTAATAAAATTGAATCAAATTTATTCAAAATAGCAATAGGTAGATCTCTCCTGATTTCGGTAAGAATGTATGTGAGCATTTCCTTCGGCTACCCCTTCAAATATATTTATCTTTTTTGTGAGGTTATTTATTATACATATCATTGTGAATGCAATCCATCGCTATCAGTAAATTAAAAAGTTCAATTCAAAACAGGATGTACTAAATGACCTTTTAAATTTGCTAGTCTATCTACAGCAATAAAAATTTAAAAGTTACCTATAAGATGGCGATAACTTGTAGATATTGACAAAAAAATATATATCATTGTTGAAAATGTTAAATTGTGTTTTATTTACATTATTTAAAAATTTCTGAAAAATGTGCACTAACTTTTTGATCTACATAATATAATTTTAATTCAACTAACATCATTTTTCATTCATTGTCTTTAGTTTTTAAAATTATTGTATTGTTTTTAGAGCCTTGAATTTGAGTCGACTCTTATCAATGTAGGTAGAGCATTGTCAAACATGGGTGAACGGGAGGCAGTGGAAGGACTCTATGCGTGGGCTAAAGACAAGGCTAATGTGAATAATTCTGTTCTCATCCCTTTAATTGATCAAGCAGGGAGAAGGTAATTATTAATTTCTATAACCATGCTGTTAAACAGTTTCATTATTATTTCATCAATTTATTAAACCACGGTATAATACACCTGGTCAATGCCTTAATTTGAAATGTTTATTATCTTCATTTTCAATTAAATTGCTTAGGGAAATTTTGACCCCGAAATCTCCCTGTTTAAGTTTGGATAGATAGCCAATTTAGCTACTGGATTTCATATCGCAGCATGATAAGTTAGTTCATCCAATGGAGCCAAAGCTTTGGATTGATGGTATATTTATCTGAAGCCAGGCAATGTTATTTTCATATAACCTGAGTAGGTACCCCATTAGATTAATTAACCTGCCATTCTGTGATATGAAGCACGTTAGCATTGTTGGTAATGTGCTTAACTACTTTAAAGTTACTCCTAGCCAAAAAAGGCATTCTCCCTATGCTACTCCCTCACTCTTGGGGGCTCGACTACAAAGCTGTAGGTTCTCTCTTAAAACATAATTCTCGTGCTAACTAGAGGCTTATTCTTGTTATTCTATTGTTTTACTTATTCATCAGTAGATAGCACATGATCTATGATTTGCTCCTTCATTCTCTATGAGGTTTATGCTCTCAATACCACCTGTCAAATCCTTGACAACACTTTTTACTAATAATAAATATTCTCTTATTATTCCTTCAGTTGTCTGTACATATTGTCCCTTCCATGTCAAACTATCGAATATGCAAATTGGAGCAAACTAGGGAACAAACACTCGATACATTGATGAAGTAATATATTGAAAATGGTCTT
This sequence comes from Gonocerus acuteangulatus, assembly GCA_946811695.1. Lineage (NCBI taxonomy): Eukaryota > Metazoa > Arthropoda > Insecta > Hemiptera > Coreidae > Gonocerus > Gonocerus acuteangulatus. The sequence continues at coordinate 62,462,664 of OX328128.1, forward strand.
ACTTGATACTTAATTTATGGCATTAACGGCTATTTTAAAGGGGGTTAGAGTTCTGACAATTTGCGTCAAGCCTTATCATCCACAATCCAAGAGCAAAGTCTCGAATCTGAAAACAAGATTTTTCATATTTGATAGTTTGACATTTGACGTTTGGTAGGGACGATATGTGAAAAATCTGTAGTAATTAAAGAAATAAAAATAAAATAAAACTCTTGCAATGTGCTAATTCCACTTAAATATATATATATATATATATATATATATATATATATATATATATATATATATATAGAGAGAGAGAGAGAGAGAGAGAGAGAGAGAGAGACACACACACACACACACATACATAATAAAATATTTCTGACTTTTTTCCTCCTATTACATTATCCTGCATTGCAACTGGGATCGCTCCATTATTAAATTCTATTTTTTCCCATTCTCTTTCTATAAAATAAGTTCAATATTACTTATTTATTCTTTGTTGACATATTCATTATTAGGTACCCTCTACAACTTACTATTTAATTTTGTTATAATCTTCATTATAATTGAAATTAGAACACTATTAATAAATGTGCTAATGACCTCAGCAGTAGATGCACTAAATGAAAAGGAAAAAAAAAAATAAAAAACAAAAAACTATTAATAAATCATCGAATTGCTTTTTAATTGTAATTTCATATTATTATAATTGATCTAATAATTTTTGCAGGTATGAAGAAGCAATTTATGGCTATAAGAAACTATTGAAAGAAAATTTAAATATTGCTATTGAAGAAAAACAAAATGGCGAAAATGATTCAAAGAGCAAGTCATCTGTTTTTAATACACGAACTTTCATATCTGATCAGGTCAGGAATTTAAACAAAATTAATCTCAAAATATACATTTTGTGTATTCTACCTATCTACCATCCAATTCTCTAGTAGTAAAGGATCATGCAAAATATTGTTGTGTAGAAAAAGATACTCCACCAACATACTCCACATACATCTACTGTACATTGGTTAAGGGTTCATAACATTGAAATTGACTAGAAATTGATAAAAGCAGAAATTATGCAAAAAGTACTAAAAGTTCCTAAAAAGAAAAAAATATATTACAAATGATATTTTAAAAGACACGGTTACACATTCCTACATTTACCTCCTTATCATCCAGATTTAAATCCAATTGAACTCGTTTGGGGTGTTGTGAAAAGGGAAATAGCAAGAACATATTTAAATTGTAATTTAATCAAAATGTAAGCACTGGCTAGAAAGCTATTTTTAAGAATGTAAAACAGAGAAATGTATAAAATGCCATGAACATGTGGGACTTTTTGAAAAGGATACTGATGATATTAAAATTATCATGTATTAATTGTACTAAATTATAAATGAAATTTCATATTAAAACATAATGAAAAATAAGTTTATGATAGTAAACATAAACTGGAGTAAAAACCTCCCAGTTTTAAGGTTAGAAAAGAGGGAATTTCTCCTGCGGACTTTTACTCTGGGAATAAAGGCCACACATATTTTCCCTTCAAAATGCACAATCTATTTGAATGTAAATGAATATAACTATATATGAATAATGGCTATAATTATAAAAGAATAATTTTTTATTTCTTTTTTTTTTACGGTGCATCTGCTTCTAGGCCATTAGCGCTGGGCTATCTATAGGTCGCCACCCTCCATAAACACCCATTGTTTAGTAGGGCATTTTTTTAAGTGGTTTCATCACAGAAAAAAGTCACCTGTCATAGGGGGCCTTTTCGGGCCCGGCGTCATGGCTTATGTGTCAGAGAGATGTGTTCTGCGAGCCCAGTGTCGTGGCTGGTGCGTCAGTGGATAGCTTGGCTTTCTTTCTATACCCACTACTCGGGGCCTTGTCCTATACCCTTTGTATTTGGTTTGGGACCTCATTACTTTATTCCCGGTTAGGTTTGCGGGTCTGGTATCGTATGATACTGAATCTGCTAGAACAATTCCTTCAGCTGTCGTGGCATATTTGTCACTTGACTAAACTGTAATTAATCCACCACAAGTACATAATTTCAAAATTGTCTTCACTTATTTATTTTTTTATATGTTTGCCGAAATAACTATACAAAAGGAAGACTTTGTCCCAATGGAAATTTTTTTCGAAGCCATCGGTCCTGAAAGTGTTAAACCCGCATTTCCCGCTTGGGAATCGAGCATGCTCTAGCCAGTAGACCACTGGGTGGCAACCTGTAGCATATAAGTTATGAAAGTTGATACTCTATAATTCAGGATGCATTGTTGTGAAAAAATTGTTCAATTCAATGGAGAATTGTTTCAATTGCATTCATTATTCTAGACTTCTAATTTTTATCTGTAATTTGAAAGAAGAATTCTAATTTTTATTCCAGATTACAGAATGTTACCTGGCATTAAATGACTGGGAAGGCCTTGCTGATTGGAAAGAAAATGAGTCTTCATTTTTAGAAAATGAGAATGGATCCTCATCTCAGAGATTTGTGAGTATTTTTTTACTAATGTGTGCTGGATTTTTTCAATGATCAGTTTCACTGTTCATAAAAATTAACCAATGAAGAAAAAAAAAAAAAAAAAAAAAGAAAGAAAAGAAACATTAACTATAGATAGAATTGAGGTCTCCAAATTAAAAGGTTGTAATTTGTTTTCACTTATTCTACTTAATGTCTTAATTTTTACTATTCTAATATGAGGCTGTTACTTCTGCAGTGTTATTACAATTGAAGTGCCAAGAAAATTTTTTTAACAAAACTTAACTGTAGCTGTGCTATATATTGGATATTATGTGGGACTATCAGTTGAAATGGTTAAGGGCAACAAGATTTAGTAGCATACAGAGCTAGTCATATTTTAGTAGCATTTGCATCATAGACTGATATTCCCACATAATATCCAACATATAGCAGCTACAGTCAAGTTTTGTTAAAAATGTTGCTTGGCACTGTTTTGCCTCGACCCCTTCATTTGTAAATTAAATTGATTCCCTTTTGCTTTTACTCTTTTTTTTTTGTTTGTGTTGAAATATTAACATTTCACTATTTTACTTAATTCAGTTAAAGTAGATTGTAAATGTTTAGTTATTAGATCTTAACAATCTTAATAAGTTAATAACTTGCCTGAATCATTTTGTATAACAACACTTTATTCTGAAAGCTAAACATAGACAAGGTTCATTGTAGTACCTTTTCTAAGTGTAACGATCTTGATTCACATGTGTTTTATAAGGTACCCTTGCGAGTACTCTCCAAACTACTAACTATGAGTTATAACCCATATTCTACTTCCGAACAGTAAATTGTGCTGAACTAATTTTTTAATCTCAAACAAGAGAGAGTGTTAAAAATGTACGAATACATTTTAAAGGGGAAGGAAAATACCTGTTATTCTGGTTAAAAAAATTACTATAGCCTAGCCAGATAGATCGTTTAGTTCAATTGCACCTGTGCAAACTTCTGTAAGGGAAATATTCCCTGTTACTCTCCCTACTCCTCCTCCATTTGCAAAGCCATATAATGAACTAAAATTTTAAAGCCATATATAAAACTAAAAAAAGCATATATACCAGTTTAATGAGACAAATTTAAAAACAATTTATTCACCATTTATTAAAATATGAATGACACTTCACATTAATGATAATGGAAAATGAGGTTATAGTATAGTAAAAAAAAACCAAAAAAAAAAAAAAAAAAACTAGTATAAACTTTCTTTTCCTCGGGAAGTTTTAATGTCCGGGAATATAAGCCACACCCTTTTCCTCCCAACTTCACCATCTATTTATCAGGCTACAAAAATAACTGCTGATGTTTCATTTCATTTTCTCTTTTAAACTTCTTCTTAGGATCGATTTATCTTATCATGAATATTTCTCATCAGTGTTGCGATTTCTTCTACTGCTGTTTCAATGACTCTTTAGCCAAGTGTTGTTTGTTGGTGTACCAGTTGTTAGAAGCAAAATATTCATGATATTTTGCTTTTGGCTAACCCGAGATCATCATACCTATGAAGAGTTGACTGCCGGACTAAAAAAAATTGGTCATTTGCTTGAAAATATCATGTTTGTTTGTTTAAATATTTAGATAAATATTTTTAATTTCAGAAATTTATACAATCTCATCACATGAAAGCTGTCCACCTATTTGACAAAGGAGAATATACTGCTGCCAAAAATCTTTTGGAATGGAACTGCCCCGAAGTAGGAGCAACTGATACAAAACCGTCTTGGGATTATTGTAATGTTTTGAATGAAGTGGATTTCACTTTGAGGAATATTGCTATTAACATGACCAATGAACCATCAACATCATTGCAGTAAGATAGATTTCTTCATTTTTTCACTAGAGAAATTATATTCTTAAAGGCAACTTCATTTTATTTTGTAGGAAAAATATTATTACTTAGATATACTTTGCAACTTTAAAATATAGTATTTTAATTGAGAAGATATGGTCGACCGTTCAGAAGTAGGAAGCGTTGATCGTCGGGGTTTCGGTCAATGTTCTTATTTAATAAAACACATTTTATGGTTAAAATGTATATTTATTACCGCCGACGTTTCGGCTTGCTATACAAGCCATCTTCAGTGCTGTAAAAACATATATGGTATAACAATGTGAGATGACTTCTTTGTCAATTTTGTCATTGACGGGCCTGAAGATGGCTTGTATAGCAAGCCAAAACATCGGCAGTAATAAATATACATTTTAACCATAAAATGTGTTTTATTAAATAAGAACATTGACCGAAACCCCGACGATCAACGCTTCCTATAGTATTTTAAGTAAATGAAACACGTCCAGTTCCTTCACAGAACTTTTGTGAAGGAACTGGACGTGTTTCATTTACCTAAAGATCTTCCTTCTCTGCCAGAAACCTCAAAGTACATAGTTGAGAAGATATGGTCGACCGTTCGGAAGTAGGAAGCGTTGATCGTCGGGGTTTCGGTCAGTGTTCTTATTCAATAAAACACATTTTATTTGCTAAAATGTATATTTATTGCCGCCAATGTTTCGGCTGGCTATACAAGCCATCTTCAGGGCTGTAAAAACATATATGGTATAACAATGGTAAGGACAAAAAAAAGGCTAGAAACATTAACATAAATATGAGTACCTAAATGCTTGAAAATATAAATATAAATATATGTTTATGTATATATATATATATATATATATATATATATATATATACATATATACATATATATAGTATAATAATAGCAATATAAATAAATATACATATTTTATTGAATAAGAACACTGACCAAACCCCGACGATCAACGCTTCCTCCCAAAGTACATAGTATTTTAAAGCTATACAAAGAAACCATGAATTAATAAAATAGTTTGAATCACAGGCACTATGTCATCTTAGTGAATTTCTATTGTCATATTTGGAAAGTTTAGGATCAGGATTTAATGGCAAACAACACGTAGGTTTTTACGCAAGAATGTGTTGGTTCGATTCGTTAAAAATCAAGACAGAAATTATTGATTCCGAACCATCCAGAACAATCGACACTGGATCGTTTCCAAACCCTGGGAATTCGGAAAGGATCCAGTCCGATTGAGACAGCTCGGAACTAGAAAATCCATCTCATTTTTCATCAACGAATCACAGACATAATTTGGAAAGTGTAGAAGAGGAACAAAACAATTTCACTAATTCAAGCACTGTTTTCTCTGATATTGGTGGTCCTATCAAAATTTAAAACTGCATTTTTGTTCTAGGAAATGTATTAGCTTTCTAATGATCACCCTCTACTTAACCATAATTTATCTACTGTTGTCACAATATCTAAGGAAATTCACAAAAAAGGCCAAACTGTTCACATCCTCTACTTCTAACATTAACAAAATGTATATATCATGTAAATTTGGATGAATTTATTTTGGTTGACCATAAATCCCAGAAAAACAGGGAAAACTCGCCCCCATAATAATTATAAGTGTGCATTCAACTAATTAACAGATTTTGGATAAAAATATTAATTTTGCATTAAGAAAAAAAAAAAAAAAAAAAAAATGTATGCAGTACTAATATATGCTAATTACATCCTAAGAGGTTATTTCATTTGTTTTTTTGTTTTTTTAAATAAAGTATATTTTTTCTTAGGCTTTGCTGTGTTGAAAATATAAAGAAATGTAAAACAATGGCTGAGAAAATTTTAGAAGATTGTGTTAAAGATGCGCCATCTGAAATAATGCACAAAGCTGCTCTTGTCAAATATATTGCACAATCTTTGAATGAGAGGCACAATCTCATCGATTCTCCGGTATTATATTTTGTTTTCATTTTTATTTATTTTGTTTAATGAACTTGCGAAACATAATCTGAATGATAATTTTTTTAACGTATTTCATTTGTGAAAGTCAATAACTTTCTTTTTAATATTCTAGAAATTTAAGCAATCCTTATGATTCTTTCATAATTAATTTATTCATAACGTTATTTTACAGCTGTATGGTTGCGAATACAAAATCTGGAAGAGCAATATAAAGTCACCTGTTATGGAACAAGCCCTATGGTGGGGCTTAGCTTTGGACAATGTTCACAGACGATTAAGACAGAGTCAAAGCATGAAACAATTTACCCTTGAGGTAATATATGTTATTTGTCAATATTCTTTTAATCAATCTTGGCCAAAAATGTTGTTCCTTTTTCCACGTTTCCATCCGCCCTTCAGAGTGGAAACCTACTTATGGCACTGAGACTTTCCCACTATCAGGGTGTGCTGATAGAAAATTTCTATGTTACAGAATTCATTGGTCATGAAAAAACTGGTCATTCGAATATTTAAATTTATAAATAAATATTTGTAACATTTGAGAAAGTACAAGTAACAAAAAAATGTATTTTATTTCTAGACATGAGGAGCATTTGGCTCTTCATATATTTTGATTAATATCTCGTGATCGGTTGAGAAATCATGGTAAATTAAAGGCGAAAATTTGAAAGCTTAATAGATTTACTACAAGAAATTTCCTCAGTCACATTTTGTTTGGACTAACTCAGGATTGGTTTTTATGGTGTTTATGATTATAAAGTGTTCTTTGGGTGTCTTATGTCTACAGCTGACTACTTTCACTTACCTATTGGTACTAAACGCTAAAAATGAGGTTTAAGTAATGTAGATATTTCACTTTGTTTAACAGTAAAATGAGATTAACAATGTAATTTTCCAGAAAAAATGGCATCAAGCTAGGAAATAAAATATTAAAAGTTTTTATTCCAAGCATGCCAAATGACACTAGGGATAAAAAAGATTTGGAAACATACAGGATAAAACAGTTCCTGTCAGTTTTTTTCTCTTTTCAAAATACAATTGAAAGACGGTTTTGCTGAAATTAGTCAAAGATCTTTTTTGGTTGAATCAATGAAATGATTGAACTTAACTGAACTATATTCAATAATGATATATTTTCTAAATTAAAGATTCTGTGCATACAATTTTAATCTGCTAAACAATTGGCTAAGTAAACATATTATTTTTTTAACAGAAATATAGTACATGCATCTTCAAATTTGATTTTAGGTTGCAAAGGTTTCTCGAAAAGAAAGCAATTATAAATTTGCTGATACTTCTCTTAAAGAGCACCTCCTACTATTAGGTTTAAGGGTTAGAAATTGTTCTTTGTCTCTAATTGATTTAACCAACGGATACATGAGCTCTTGGGGGACAGGCGAAAGACAATGGACTATGGAGAATACTAATGCTCTCCGAGAAATGACCAAACTTCTTATCAGGTAATGTTAATATTTTCTATTTAATTTATTCTTTTGAGTGTAAGTATGATTTTCAGTTCTCATGAGAAGTGTCCTATGCTGTTCATGAGCAATGCCTGTTGTTTATGAAGGAAGGAGAAAATGAACCAAAGATACTGATAATGTGATTTTTTTGATGTACTCATGCTTAAATGTTTTATTCGATTTCATTGAAACACTAGTCAAAAAAAAAAAAAAAAAAAAAAAAAAAAAAAAAAAAAAAAAAAAAAAAACACTCAAGAACTTGGTAAAAACCTAGACTTTTTATACAAAAGAATATTTTTTATATAAGGAAGACTATGACGTTACCTGGATAGTGGAAGATTCCCTTGCTTACTGTGGTTGTTAATAATTTTTAATTTTAGCTCCTGATAAGGTACTAGTAGAGCTGGCATTAATAAATCATTTTTATTAATTCACATATTTTAGTTTCCATCTGATAAATGGATTTAATAGGGTCACCTGGGGTCTCCCGTAGTCTAGTGGCTAGCGCGCTGGATTCATAAGCGGGAGATGGTGGGTTCGATTCCCACCTCCGGCAGGAATTTTCTCATCTCAAGGCTCGCTGGGAAAATTCCTCGCTGCACCCTGGATGTCGGCGCTAATGACCTAGAAGTAGATGCGCCGTAAAAAAAAAAAAAAAAAAAAAAAAAAAAAAAAATAGGGTCACTTTTCAATAATTATTAATAATTAATTTATTTAAATTTTAATGTCCATTATAATTAACTCAGAATTTTAGGACGGGTTATCTATAGGTCACCGCCCTTTTCTAGCCAGGATAGGGTTGATGTATTTTATTTTTTCTAAAATAATAGAAAAGCCACCACCCATAGTGGGAATCGAATCCACGACCCTTGGCACCGAGTGTTAAATGTTCACGCCTTAACACTCACGGCCACTGGGCCTCCAATTATTAATAATGATGCATATTGTGAAATTACTCTAAAGAGGCGAAAGATCAATAACTATAAAGAAACTTAGTCTGCTCCAAAATATTTATTGTTGCTGTAAATTGTCATGTCCTATCTGATAACTATTTTAATACTTGATTAAATTTAATACTTATTTTAATTGAATTATATTTAATACTTGGTCCCTACTATTTCTTAAGATGTATTGTGATCCCTCAAGAAAAAGAACTAATACACAAATAAATAATGATGTTTTGACCTCATAAATCACCTGAAAGAGGCAGAAGGTCAATAAATAAGAAGCATAACTAATCTGCTCCTAAATCTTTATTGTTGCTTAACACTTTCATGCCTACATCATGGAGGTTAAAAGTATTCCTGGTCAGATCATAAACAGCCTTTGGCATCTTTTAAGTGATTTGAAAGAAAATAATACGAATGAATGAATTGTTAACAATTGATTATTGTTTTAATAATTTTCTCTTGAACTTTTTTCTCGGGATGTACAAAAAGCTCAGTGGTCAGAGTTATTGATTATGGAGTACTGAGGAACCTTTAGCGTTTTGGGTTCAAATTCCACATGAAATGGGTTGCCTTTTTAAATAATGAGCTAATTTGAAATGTGGGGAAAGAGTCCCCTAATTTATGGATGTTAAAAAAAGCATAGCAACCAGTTGATAGCTCTGTGTTAATTTCCTTATTCCATTGTAAAGAGAGCAAAAAATAAATAAATAAATAAAATAATTTATTTTCAAACTAATCTTCTTTTATACTAAAATGTGGGTTCGATTACCTCTAGGGGTGATGGCTTCTTTTTCGTAAAAGCCCTATCCTGACTAAAAAAGGGTGGTAACCTGTAGAAAACCTGTCCCAAAAACCATCATGTATAAGTGGACATTAAAATTAAACGATTAAATCCTAACATTGAATCAATGGTTTTAAAATATATTCTTGTATTTCAGCACTGGAAATAAAGAAAAAGGAATTGAACTTAGTTCATTCACAGCTTTGGGACTCTCAGGCAAAACATCTGTAGATTTTCGTTTTATTGGCGCTACAATGCTGAGAAAACTCTCTGCTTGGATTTCTGGTAGTTCAGCATCAACATTTATAAATACTTATCTCAACGAATTACTGGAGCTTGAAGCAACTAGGGACATTCCACCGTTCATAGCTGATTTATCTTGTGAGTGAAAATAATTATGTTACGTAAATATATTTATATATGTATTGACTGTGTACAATAACTCTATTGTAAATTTGTATTAATCTATTTTTTTTACTACGTAAAGGGCTGAGGTTACACTCGACTAATGTACTGGAGCACCTCTGAGTTCAAAACTCGGGTGCATACTAAAGCTTTTATCTTCTAGTGTCGTCGTTTGATGGTTGGATTTGTCGTCCCAGACAGTCCCTAGACCCACCCAGCCTTTAATTAATTTCCTGCAAAGAGGAAAGCCAGGCGGCCAAATCATAGTACTGACCACACTATCTCTCTTGTGGGTCGTATGGCCAAGAATCAGGTACCTCTACAGTGTCCGCCCCACTGGGCCCTTGAGGCCTATTATGGGACTGATTGATTTTACTAAGTTAATAAATTAAAGTTAACAATAGTCTGTGCTGATCGCCATATAAGTCAAAGTGTTCCATAAAAAAAAGTATTATTAATGGTTGTAGAAACATGAAAAATACTCAATAAATTATTAAATATTTTTCCTATATTTTGAGTTTCATATGGTGATTTATTCTCAGTCGAGTATTTTCATAAACCCATACATATTTTCCATATGATGTTTCTATTTGTTTTAATAGTGGAATTTGTTATTCTCTTATCTATGTTATAATAATTGTAATTAATAGTAGCCAGATTATATATTAAAAAAATGTAGATGTCAAGGTTTTTTAAAAGTACTGTGAACTCAACAGACAGTATACAAGCGAGCAGGAGTTTTTGCACTACCTGTTCACCTGACATTTGCTCTCTGAGAAAATAGGTACAATATCTACTTCTCGTGTTCAAACTATCTCTGTAGTTTAATTCTACTGCTTATAAAAACATACATATCTTACTATAAAACACATTTTTTATTGTAGGCTGTCCTATTGTACCTGAAGGAGCTGTGACAGTAGAAGACTCTTTGGTTGGCAGACTTCTTCGCCTTTCGATTCTAACATATCCCTCCATGTGTAAATCCTGGGAGCGTCTTGCAAGTTGGGCTTATACTTGTGCTCTTAATTGTTTGAACAAGGTCCATGAAGGCCTGACTCCAGAAGATAAGATTGCTATCCAGGTAACATTTATTTAGTGATTTTTATGTATTTATAATGTAATATTTGTTGTACATTGTTTATAAATTAAAACCCTATAAACCCTATACATTATATTCAACTTGTTAAGTAAACCTCTGCTAAGGTTGTGAATGGAGTATGGCTCAGACTATATAGAAACTCCTAATGCCTAGTTTTATATAGAAGTAGCTGATGTACTCGCCTTTGGCAAGAGTATAAAGAAAATTTGAGGAAACAGAAAATGTGTACACTCTTATTGACTTATTGGTTAAAAACAGTATTCAGTCAGACCTAATTATTAGTTCATCTAGAAACAGAAATAACACACTTCTAACACACTGTTTCTTGTTTTCCACAAACATCAATTCTATAGTTCTCATAGAGATGCAGGTAAACTCTAGTTAATGGCTTTAGTAGACTGAGCCAATTAGACTCTTAAGGCTAGGATGTGGTTTCTATTCCCTCCCTAACCACCAAGGTCTATATCCACTCCCTATCAACTACGGTACAGCTCAAGCATTCGTACCTTAAGCTCTACTTAATGTATTTTTTGTTGTGTAGCCTATGTTTTAAGACAAGGAATTTAGAATTACCGAAAAACAATTTAAAGCTCTAAATGGCTTTTAGCCATGGCTGAGCCATTCCAATAGATGGTAAACTTTTGATAGGCCTAAATAAGGCAGAAATTGTTTAACACATTCCCTGTCCCTTGTATGAAAAATGAAAACAGCCTGCCAAGTCCAAATGAATATTTATTAAAAAAAAAGGTTCTCAATGGTGTCAGAAAAGCATATTAACACCCATATATTCCTCTTTTTTGGTAACATTACGACTGTCCTATGAAATCCAAACATGAAACTGTGCATGACCTAGCATGTAAATATATTTCAATAAAAATTGTATATACCCCATAAGTTACATATGGTTCACAAGCTAGTGAGACATCCCAGTGTCCACGAGTTGTTCACGGGACAGGGAACATGTTAAAGAATTGAATTGATGTATTATAAGGAAAGGCATAAAACTGGTTGATGCCATGCAATGTACAGACAAGAGAGATTTTATCTTTTAGTTACTTTAATTTTATATTGTTATAATTTAGTAAGTACGGATTTGCCATTGGTTTCCATATTCCTGCCAAATTATTCAAATGAAAATTGAAAGTTTTAATTATAAATTAATCTACTTAGATTGAGCATTGTCAATTATTTTAAGCTTAATTCTACCTTCCTTTTTTAATGGTACAGATTTTTGGGGGGGGGGGGTCGGTTATCTATAGTTTACCGTTCTTTTCTGTTTATTGTAGGGGGGAATACCTTTCGTTTTTTTTTCTCTAAAGAAAAGTCAATACCCCCTATTTGTGGGAATAAGTTCAACCATCAATCCTACCCCAACACTTTCAGCTATCAGATTTCTTTTGATTCATTTTTGTTAATTATTTTTACTTTTTAGGCAAATCTTCCATCAGGAGTAGATTCAGATAAAATATTTTCCATTTTAACATCCAATAGCCTGAATAAAGATTCAGAAGATATTGAGGTAAGCAGTTAATGTCGTTTTCCATGAATTAAGTTACCAAGGTTTAGATAATATTTGTTTCTATGTATTTACTTTTAAGGGTGATGCTACTTCTTGTGAAATAGTGGAAAAGCAACTTCAAGACATTGGTTTATTGAATAATGAACAAGTTGATAAGATGCTGAAAATGTGGCGGAAAATACACTTACAAGTGTATAATCACTTCAGGCTTTCAGCATATGCTTATTTCAAGTACATTGAAATATCTGAGTATCACGAGGTGAACATTTTTTTTGCAATATTGTTATGTTTAATTAAAATTATGTTATATTTTGTAATTGAACGAATACTTATATTTAATTAATTCTTTTATATTTAGAGATTTAGGCATCATTATGTACATCAAAAGTACATTAGGGAAAATTACCCACTTGGCATCTATTACAAACAACCAAAAATTGTTTCTCATTTAATTTGTTTAAAATTTATAAATAGTACAATAATAAAAGAAGCACAAATTTTGAAATAACTAACTCTAGATTTTATACATATCCCCCACCTGCTGATAGTTCTTAAGGCCTAAGAGCTAAGTTCGAGGATTAATAACCAAAGTTGGTTTCAATAACCAAAGTATTGAAACGCCTCCTCAGTTTAATATTAATCATTCCTTATTAATTTTACACTTACTACATTCATGGTATTAATAATATTTATTTATTTTGTAGGAAAATAACATGATAGTTACTGCGACATTGAGGCTTCTTCGACTGATTGTGAAACATTCTCATGAGGTACAGGAAGTTGTAGAATCTGGACTCGGCTGTTCCCCAACATCTCCCTGGACTGCTATAGTCCCGCAGCTATTTTCTCGACTCAATCACCCGGAACCATACGTTCGTAAACGTGTTGCAGAACTTTTGTCGAGAATTGGTGTTGATTCTCCTCATCTCATAATATTTCCAGCTGTTGTAGGATCTCATACTGGAGCGTCTACAATAAAAGAAATGCCAAATACAAGTAAGTAATGTTCTACTATAATTAAGTAAAAAAACTGATTTTTTTGCTTTAGTATATAATGCTTGATATACATTTCCTATTGGTGTTAAAATTGTTGTTAATGAATCATTATGATGTTAGAGGTTTTTTTATCCCTGACACGCCGAAGCGCCCGTGTATTGGAGTTGAGTGGATTTGGCCCAAACAACGAAGCACCAATATATTAGTGTTGAGTGGCTTTGGCCAGACGACGAAGCACCAATACATTGGCATTGGCATTAGCATTTCAGGCCCAGCATATTAGTGAATGATGTGTGTGAGACTTCAAGATAAATTGCAGCCTGGTCCTTCCTCAGCTCTAGGAAGTGTTATTGAAGAGCATTGTAGGATTTCGAGGAGGACAGTTGGCCTTTCCGAAGCATAAATAATGTAATTTGCTGTGGAAGCATTGCAGTTTCAAGGGAAATAAGCTTTCTTTCAGTACAGGGTGTTTACACATCAATTATCCATTATTTACATGTATTCTTATTTCTCTTTTTTCATATTCAGACTTTAATATTGAATTTATGTTCACTTTAATTTACTAAATTATGTACATTTGCAATAAATATTTAGTTAGTAATTTAGTTAGTAATATTTTAGTAATATTAGAAATTTTGAATTCTACTGACATTGTTCGAAATGTTTGAGGCTTCACATTTACAATTAATGTAACTATCCTCTTTAACATATGATGCACTTTTTATGCTGTTTTAAATTGTAATTTTATAGATTTCACAGTAATCCATGTAAGGTTACAATTAATTTTAAACTAAAAGTTAAAGCTTTGTCTTTTTAAGTGAAATTATTTTCTTTTTAATGGGCATGAAATTCGCATTTAAAGTCATAAAAATGTCACAAAAAAGTCATGAAATACTGCTTTCACAAAAGTAGTAGACACCCTGCAGTAGTACAAAGGTGTTATGTGTAAAGGTTTTTTTACACTAATTAAAGAATATAGCGTAAACCTGGGGCCAGCGCTTGAGTTTCTGAAGCTAATGTTAGAAAGAGGTTAGAGAACGTCATCTCAAACCAAATGAAGACACCATAAGACATCAAGAAAGTACTGTCATACCACATCTGAAAAAGTCCGACTCGCAGGAACTGCCTCATCTTAGCGCGGTTCAGTTTTTATCCCTAGTGCCATTTGGGAAGATTGAAATAGAAACCGTTTTTATTTTGGTTCAACCTTTCCCCCGTAAACAAAGGGCCCGTTATCAAGGGGCAGCGTACCCTTATACCTGGAATGGCACCCACCACAGGTTGGCCAACCCCACTACTACAAATAGTTATTTCAAATATCAAAATATTTCTATTTTTCTTGATTTCTTCTACAGTAATACTAATTCTATAAATAAATTCAATTAAAAAAAAAACATCAACCCATTAAAATGTGTGCTAAACAACTGCGAAAACCCGGTCAAAAGAACAAAACAAACACATTTGAAGTTTTAAGCACTTATTTCTCCGATTGAAAATTCCTAATCAAAAATTTCTTTAGAATCTTTTTTGTAGAGAATTTAGTAAGCTTTTGAATGGTAAACTTCCGCTTCCCAAGATTCTCAACCGCTTTAGAGATATTAAGGAAAATTTACAAAGTTGCCAAAACTTTTCATGTCTATTAATAAAATAATTGCTTCTAACCCTTCCTTAACTCCAAACGTAACCAAAATTTCAACATATTAGTTTTGATGAAAGTAGAACATGCAGAAAATGTTTCAACTGAATCCCATGATTCTAAGTACCCAAACCAAAATGGGTATTCAACCCCACTATTTTACCCATTTTCTCAAAAACGGTTAAAGCAATCGCCTTGAAAATGGTTTCATTCGTTTTCCTTGGCCAAGAAGCCTATAAAACGAGTACTTACAAGCATATGAACTCAAAAACGTAAGCGTTACAATTTTTTTTGGGCGAATTTCGCCCCAAACGCCATCTTTCAGTGGGTGGATTTTGCTGGTTAAAGAACTTGACCTTTCAAATTGGACGACGGATTTTTGTACCAAATTTCATCAAAATCGGACCATCAGGGAAGCCAGAAATGAGCGAACAGACAAATATATATATATATATATATATATATATATATATATATATATATACAAATTTGAACTACCGTTATTTTCGGTCTCTAGGTGTTCTGAAACGCAAAATTTTCTAGTCGGCACTTCTGGATTGTTTCATGAGATCAACCTTATAAGCAGGGTTCCCTATGAAGGGAGGGAGGAACCGCGCTAAAAAATAGATCCTTCCATTATTATGCCTACCATAACTTTTGCATTAGCAACAACACCTCTAGGATATCCAAAACAAAATCTGTTTAATCTATCTGGCAATGATAGTCACCCTTGGCTGAGGTGTTGTACTGACCAGAATCTCCGAAAATAAAATTCAAAAGAAACATTCAAATCATTCATTTGTCACATCAAATGACATTTGTCACAAATAAACGATGAAAACTAATGATAGAAGCCAATAAAAAAGAAAACAGAAAAGTTACAGGAAAAAGGAAGCAAAAGGGTTGGAGCAGCAGAACAAAACTAAAATTCCTATTCCTAAAAGAAAAATTGAACAATCCAAAAAAAGGGCCAAAAATCCAACTCTATGTTTCAAATTTTGCAGTATTGTAAAAGGAATCCCAAAAAAAACATAAATGTGAAATAGAGGCCAAGTTCCTCCCCCCACAAAAAAACACTCCCTTCCCCAAAAAGCGAGAAATATCCCCTCCTAAAACCCCCAAAAACGCCTTACCATCCTACACTCCAAAAAAGTAGTATGAGTTGGTGTATTAAGTGAACCATATTTTCAATCAAAAATATTTGCCAATACAAGAGTTGATACAAGAAAGAAATGTCCAAGTTCATTACTTAGAAGACCTCATAGTTACTTACTAAGAAGAGTAAAGACACTTCAACTGACCTTTAAAAACAACAATAAAAATACTTATATCCAGTTACTAAAATATCACTTTCCTCAACCAGGTATATTCTTAAACTTGGCAATTTTTAGTTTTCTCTCTAAAGATAATTTCAACACAAATAAAACATTGCCAAGTTTAAGGAGCCTATGACACTACCCGGATAAAGACCTACCTGTGTACCATGTTTGGTAAAAATCGGTCAAATCGTGTGGATTTGTATAAGGAATAAACAGTTAGGCAAACAGCTGATAGACGATTTTGAACTAGCCTATGACACTTCCCGGATCAAGACCTACCTGTTTGCCAACTTTTGTCAAAATCAGCCAAACGGTCTGTATTTGTATAAGGAACAAACAGACAGACAAACAGCTGATAGACAATTTAACCTAGCCTCTGATTCTACCCGTATCAAGACCCACCTGTGTCCCAAGTTTGGTCAAAATCGGTCAAACGGTTCGGATTTGTATAAGGAACAAACATACAGACAGCTGGTATAAGATTTTGACTGAGCCTATATGCGTCTAAATGTTTCTTAAAATATCAAATATAGGTTCTTCATACCGAGACGATTCATTTGATACCCCACATCTTGGGTTTCGGACGGAATGATGAGTTTCCGAAGGAAGTACAAAACTGGCACGCCCCTGCCCCGGAAGCGGAGTCAAACACAACTTTTCAGGATTTTTCGATTTTTTCCTTTAATAACACCCTCATATCTATCATCCTGCAAAATTTCAAGTCTCTAGAATCATGGGAAGTGCCTAATAATTTTGATGAGTCAGTCAGTGAATGAATGAGTGAGTGAGTCCTGTAAATCCCGATTTTCGATTGCTTATATCTCAGAAACTATTCGATGTAGAATTATGAAAATTTCCAGTTTTACTCACATCTAGTACTATAATACCTGTGTACAATTTCATAACTTTATCTTTACCTGGTTGAATGTTATGAGAGGGTAAAAATTGGCTCTAAGACATCCTGTAATATACACACAGTATGCTTAGGCCGGAACTTGGCCTGGCGCACTACCGTGCGCCTAGATTTATTTTGATTGTTCATTATGCAATAAGGTCTACCACAAAAATTGTTAAAAGGATATGAACATATCACTGTAAGTGACGATTCTGATGAATTGGTTTTTCCTTCATGTTATACCATGAAATCTGATGAAGATATAAATGAAGATGATGACATGTAAATTAATTATTTTATTTCATGTTACATATAACCTACCTGCACTTTTAGCACTTTCCTCCGAAGGAAAGTAGCTATTGAGGTTGGACTCATGATGGAATTTTTGAAAAATTTCTTCAAATCTTTATCGATCCTACCTAGTAGACACCGAAAATGACCCCCGTTAAATTTTATATATATCTATATATATATATATATATATATATATATATATATATATATATATGTCTGTTAACACGATAGCGGCCAGAGTTTTTGTTTTTTCGTCACGAAACTTGGTATATAGCATTCAATTAGCAAACGATTGAACGAGTTCGTTAACCACCAAAGTCGGTCCACCGGAAGGGGGGGTTTACCCCGAACCCAAAACACTAATTTGACTATGTCAGCCGTAATATTTGTTATATTTCAAAGAAACTTGGTATTCATAGTGGTAATATAGAGAGAAAAGTGAGATATAAAAATGAACTAAATCGGTTCATTAGAAGGGGGGGGTTTACTCCGGACCCACAATACCTATTCGCCACTACCAGCCGTGATTTTTGGTATATTTCGACGAAACTCGGTATTCGTAGTGGTAATCTACAGGTAAATATGTGTTGTAAAAATAAACTAAATCGGTTCATTAGAAGGGGGGTTTACTCCGGACCCAAATTACTAATATACTCATACCGGTCGTAATTTCTGCTGTATTTTAAAGAAAAGCGGTATACGTCGTGGGTAACTCATGAGAAAGAAGTGTTGTAAAAATGAGCTGAATTGGTCAATCGGAAAGCGGGGGTTTAATTTGTAATATACTTCAATAGAAAAGCCCGCCTGACGTAGGTTCACAAAGCCGCCGCAAGGAGCGCTTTCTACCTCTGGAGTGACTGTATCCTGTTCCTGCGTTAGATCAAAATACGATAATATGAGGTTTTTTGTATTTATTACGTAGTGTAATAGGTACCATGCGTAAACATAACTCTGGAAGCAAATTAATAATTGATCAGTTACTCATTACAAATTTAAAAGAGAACTATTCATGTTTTTATTTTATTTATGTAGGATATTTTAAGCAAATTGTTCTGGAAAGCAGTCTACACTACCCAAATTCTGAGGAAAGTGCTTAGTTATGCAGCTCCTGCGTGACGGACTTTTTATCTTTTTCTTATTTTTTTTTAAACTAGTTGTATTCATAATTTTAAATAAAGAAGGTGAATATTTTAATTGCTTTTTATATTACATTAAAGTTTATTATATGTCTGTGATGTTATTTCCTTATAATGACCTATTATAACTTTAACAAAAAATAAAGGTAAAGGGGACAGGGGGTGTCAATAACACATCCAAAGGGTGTCAATAACTAGTTTTTGCACTTCTTACCATAAATATTGCCATATGGAAAAATTAATTGATTTTTTGACCCAAAACACATCTTGAGTCTTTATAAGGGTACATAAAGAGAAACTATAGGAAATTTCAATTTGATACCTTCATAAAAAGTATTTTTTAAAAATTTTATCACAGAAATGTAGTCTTAAGTGTGTCAATAACTGTCCGGTTTACCCTATGTATTACGAGTAAGTAAACACAAAAATCTAAAAAAAACAACAACTTATTTTACATAATTTATTTATCTATTTAAATTTTAATGTCCATTACTATTAACTAAGAATTTCAGGACGGGTTATCTAAAGGTTACCACCCTTTTCTAGCCAGGATAGGGCTGATGCCTTTTCTTTTTTCTAAAGAAAAGCCACCCCCTATAGTGGGAATCGAACCCACAACCCTTTGGCACGGAGTGTTAAGTGCTCACGCCTTAACACTCATGGCTACCGGGCCTCCTATTTTAGGTAATTAATAATTTTAGTTTAAATTATATGGAGCAGAATGTAGAGCGAGAATCAGAGCATTTGGGTGCTAATACAGCCCCGTCTGATGAGGCAGACAGGGTGAAGGCAGGACCGTCTGAGGGAGTGACATGTCCGTAAAGGGTTAAAATAAAATGCTCGGAGTTCCCTTCCCACTAGGGGTGGTGGAATACCTTTCCAAAAATAAAATTTATCAGACCTATTCTGGCTAACCATTACGAAATCCTTTGCAAAAATCTTCGAAGATTTGAAAGGGACATTAACATAAAAATAAACGAATTTAATGTAATATTTTATTGTGTAATATATTGTAAAATTGAGCTTCACATTAAAAAAAAAATAAAATCAGAAAATGTGCACAATCCTTTATTTGTAATATCGCATTTTCAGGGAATAAAGCCCTGCTTTCTAAGCCCCAAAAAATGTTTAACTAATTTAGTAGTGTTATGTTTCTTTCAGGATTATTTCGCCTTAAGGAACAGTTCGACCAAGAGGATGAGGTGGAAGAGGAAGATGAGGAAGAAGAAGAAGAAAACGACGATGAAGATGATGGAAATGACGATGATCTTAAAAATTCCAATGAGCGTGCAGCTTGTCTTGAAAATAGTTTTCTAGGAATTTTAGAAACCTTATCTAAAAAGGTAAGTACAGTATGAATTGTTTACAATCTTTCTTCATATTTCGATTGTAACGGGAAATTAGCCAGTAAATTCAAAATATCAACTTTTACCTGCTGCTCTTTAACAGAAAATTAACAGAGGAAACGCACCATTTTCCAAGAGGTCAAAAAACTAACAACCTATAAGTCTCAAACGATCAAGGCTGTGAGTTAGTGACTTCTTTACATTATGCATTTTCCAATTTACCAACGTATTCCCAGTGACCAAATAACGATTTATGTTGCCAAATAAAAAATTATTAGCTTTTCTAATATATTTTATTGAATATTATTATATTTTTACTGTTTCTTGTTCAGTATGGTGAGGAAATCTCTCAAGTAAAGATGCTAGTGAGCGAACTTCGACGTATTACGCTCTTGTGGGATGAATTATGGCTAGGCGCATTGAATCAACATCAAACAGACATTGCAAGGAGATTCCTTCAGCTTCAAACTGAAGTTAAAGTTACAGAAGCTAACGTACATCTTCCCCAGAATGTCAGGGATCATCTTGTTGCAGAGAAACATCGCCTTATACTGAAGCCTGTAAGGTTTTTTTTTTTTTTTTTTTTTTTTTTTTTTTTTTTTTTTTAAGATTACAGTAAAACCTCGTTAACCTGGACCTTTTTAACTCGGACTTCCGGATAACCCGGACCAGTTTTGAAAAGGAACTTATATTTTTCCACCGAGTAAATGAAGACTTACGTCTCATTTGTCTCGTTTTACAGACAAAAAATTGCTATTCTCAGTAGGTAAATTACGCAAGTTTTGCTAGGTTGATGTATGCAAGTTTTCCTAGCATGACTATACTGTACCTCGACTGTTACAGTATCGTTTTGCCACGTTTGCTCGTTGTCCGCGATTTACACGAAACCTAAAAACATTCTTGTGACTATGGAAAAAAGGACGAAAGCATTGACAAGAATTGATAAAGGATAATAGTTAAAGAACATTCCTGCTGAGTTTGGTGTTGGAACATCGACCGTATTTGATTGGAAAAAGAACAGAAATCGCATTGAAGACTATTGTTTCAAGATGGTTTCTAAGGACAGTTTATGACCCACGCTGAAGCAGTAGTAAACATTGAGAAATTGATAGTATATTTCGAGAGTCAAACCAAAACATTGCCAAATTGAACTTCTAATGTTAAAGCGGATGCGAGATATCGCTGCTCGTAAGTGATACACTAAACTGAGACAGCAGAAGCTCACTGCATTTTTTACAGCAGACTAGTTTGTCACTATATTGAGTACAGTGCAAATACATAGACTATTACAGTACATACACAGTATGTGTTTTTAGGTGAAAGTGTGTCGATATTAATTTCTAAATTCCATTAATGTTTTTTTTTTCTGTTTTTTCCTCATTGTTTGGATAACCTGGATTTTTGTTAACTTGGATCGGCCCTGGTCCCAGTTGATCCGGGTAAACAAGGTTTTACTGTACTATTCATTTACTAATACAATATTTTTATTTCTTTTTCTTATACCAGCTTTCCAACTTTTTTACTTTCATTTCTTTTGTGTTATTTAATTAATGCTTTGTATTTTTTTTTTAGAAAATAAAAGGATAATTTTCTTTGGTGGTATGCCCAAAATTAAATGAATAAAGGAATTATTTATTATAAAGTATGTTGGTCCACTTTTTTTTAAAAGAAATAATTCTTAAGGAAATTAATTATCAGAAAAAAAACTATCTATGTTTATAAATATATTAATATTTGTTAAGCTAAAAAGCTAAACGTTTCCGAAGAGAAAAATATTTTGGATTATTCAAACGACGTTTTGTCACAACTTTTGTCAAATGAACTTTGTGCTCGAATGATTTTTTGTCAAACGAACTTTATCCGTTAATGCACAACTTTGTCCTCAAATTTAATTTTCCACATTAGTGGCTGACAGGCTTTCGAAAATTTGTGAATACCTCATGAAACGCAATGAATACATCTTTGAGAATCATGCGTGCCTGATTTTGTTACCGCAATCAGTAAATCTAATATCCTCTTATTTGTTCCAGCTATTGTTTGTCCTCGAGCAGCTCTACGCCATAACTTCTGTAACTCCTGAAACACCACACGAAAAAAAGTTCCAAGAGAAGTATGGTTAGTGTCTTCATTGTTATTTTGGTTTATTTTAAAACCTGGCACTAATGACCTCAGAAGTTGAAGCTCCAGAATGTATATATATATTGGGTTCTCAATATTTTACTATTACATATCTCATATTAAAATATTAATCTTTTAAAGTGCATCGACTACTGAGATCATTAGCTCTATACGAATCTTTAATGTTTGAGTCTCTCTTTTTTTCTATCTACAGGAAAGGACATTGAAGATATTTTATCTAGACTGAGAGAGCCGACTAACTTCCGACAGCCTGGTGAACCCTTGCAACTTCTTAAATCACTACTTTCCAAATTACAAGGAGGCTCTAATAATTCGAATAGATCAGCACAGCTACCTTTGTCCATGGAAGATATATCCCCGCCATTAGCAGCTCTTAAAGATTCAGTCATTGCTATGCCAGGCCTAAGGGTTCCTGTTACCATACAGTCTGTTGTGAATACTGTTGCTATTTTACCCACAAAAACAAAACCTAAGAAGCTTATATTCAATGGATCTGATGGGAAACAGTAAGTATTTTATTCAAATATTTTTCCAATTGTAAAGAAATGAATATTTTACCTCTTTGTAGGTAATCGATTTAGAGGATGAGGTGTAATGTATAAAAAATTAAATAATATGTAAAATTAGGTAATAATTATAATTTGTTTACACACATGCAGCTTGCAATAATGATAATAATAATAATTGTAACTATACAAAAATAAACTATTTTCTTCCTTGCACAAACTTAAAATAAATAATTTTTTCTTGCAAACTTAGACTTTGGTGGTAATAAATAAACATATAAATTAAAAGTTTTGTTCTCTAGATGCTTCTTACAGTATTACTGAGAATATGGCCATGGTCTCTGAATCTATCTTGGTGCCACTCTTCACATACATTATATTGAATAAATTTTACTTAATCTATTACTTTTGCAAGAATTCTATTATTATATACAATATGGCCTGGGCTCCGGGAATCACCACTTCTAGAACAACCATTTTTTTTTTCCTTTTTTTTTTTTTTTTTTATTTAAGGCATGTCAACCCTTTGGGTCATTAATGCCTCGAATGTAGATCTGGCTGATGAACCTGCCACAGGCACATGTATTCAGAAAATGCTTTCAGAAGGAGCAAATATTCGTATTTCTCTCAGTAGTAAATTATTCATTTTTGCATAATTGTTATGTATATTTAATTTTCTAATCAAATATCTGGATGTTCATTTAGTTTATTTTCAATTTTATCTAATAAAGGGATATGTCATAAAAATGAGAAATATATATTTTAGGTATTAATTTGCTAGATTTCACGAATTTTATTAATTTATTAATATTTGTTGTGTCATTGCCTAGTATTTCATCCATAAGTACAGGTGGTGTATCCAGGTGTCATGAAACCACATGAATGTGATAACCACGAAAATGAACACAACAAAAATAATGAAAAATGATAACTCCACAAACCGATTTTTTAATCTCTTCCCTTACCACATGTTGTACTTAATCACCGGCATTACCTTTCTTTATCTCTGTACCCACTATTTTTATATTTTTGCGAGTTCTTGCTCCACAGATATACTTAGAGGTAGTACTTTCTTGGCAGAATTGGTTGATATCACCTCACCTCTACACTAACATAGGATTTTAATTTACACATTATTTTAGCTTACTGTATTTGATAGTTATTACTGCAGAGGTTAAAGGCCCTTGGTTCTGTAGATAACCTATTGCAAAACAAGGTGTCATTAATTACAAAAAAAAAAAAAATATTGTTTTTTAATTATTTGAACATTTATTTATGAAAAATCATAAAAATAATGTATGTACTTTCTAGGTACACATATCTTTTCAAAGGCTTGGAAGATCTACATTTGGATGAAAGAATTATGCAGTTTTTATCTATTGCAAATTCAATGCTCCGTGAAGAACGACTCAGAGCACGCCATTATTCTGTAATACCTCTCGGCCCTAGGTCTGGTCTCATTAGTTGGGTGGAAAATGTCACTCCTATCTTCACTTTATACAAGAAGTGGCAACATCGAGAACTTGCAAGCAATGAACAGGGTAATCAGATGTACCTAAATTTACTATAATAGCTTATTTAATATTATATTTATATGTTTTATTGCAATGTTGATTGCTCTAATGCGATTTTCAAGGTTGGGAATGATTCGGTTTCAGTTAGGTGAGAAAATATTAATAAAATTAGATTTATAGAGGACTGAGCCTTTTTGACTCCTTGAGAATTTGAATGGTGTATATTTTGTAGGATTCATTTTTGGTAACTGTGGCTCAATTTAATTATAATAGATAACAATTTTTCTTAAATCCCAAACCTTGTTTTATTTCTAGAAACTGACAAAATAGACGGGTGTACATAACACCCTCTCCCAATTACCTAACATTGTAAATAATAAAGAAGCAGTGACTTTTGGTAAAAAAGAGAAGAAAGTCTCTTAAATATAATGCTGTAATTCCTGAAAATTTCTTCACTATAACCAAATTTAATTTAGTGTTTCAAGTATTATTTTTTAATTAAATTTGAAAATGTTTCTTTCTCTTAGGAAACGCAACATGTTTAAGGCCATCAGATCTCTTCTATTCAAAGCTTGGTCCTATTCTTAAGGATGTTGGCATCAACAGCATTGACCCGCTCCATCGGAATAAGTGGCCTCTGTCAGCTTTGAAAAAGTGCCTCCTGGAGTTGATGCAATGCACTCCTAATTACTTACTTTCAAGGTAAAAAAGGTTTATATTTTGCCGTATTCAATTTTGCAGTTTATTATTGTTTTAAAAATGATTTTATTTGATTTTTTATTTTTTTCAGGGAGCTTTGGTGTCACAGTGTAAATTCGTCAGATTGGTGGCAAATTACTAAATTGTACTCGTGCTCTTTGGCTGTTATGTCGATGATAGGCTACGTAATCGGCCTTGGGGACAGGCATTTGGATAATGTTCTTGTAAATCTCAAGACTGGAGAGGTAATTTTTATGATGTAATTGTTCATATAGTGTGATTTATCTGCTAATTTTAGATTTGTAAGCAAAGAATAATCAGTATTAAATAAACCAAATGTACTTGCGAGAATTGAGAACACCTTATTGTACAAAATGAAGAGCTTTATTGTACAGTGCTCTACAGGGCTGTTAAATTCCTATTGGGATTTATGCTCTAACAGATTCCACCAAAAAAACCCCTGTATTCCTCTATTTTATATTTCAGTTAAGATCAAGAACTTCAATAATATTATAGAAGTTCTTGATCTTAACTGAAATGTTCAACGTATTTAAGAATCAGATACATTTATACTTCAGAAGTATTAGTTTTTATCTAGAATTCAAGAAGAATGAATTTTATTATTTTATGTCCTGGCATACGTTTAAAATAACCCCCTTCCCAAAAAATGATTTAATATAATCAATATTTTTGGTTTTATTTATTTTACAGGTTGTCCACATAGACTACAATGTCTGCTTTGAAAAGGGGAAAACATTGAGAGTCCCAGAGAAAGTACCTTTCCGCCTGACTCCTAATTTACGAGCAGCTCTTGGCGTGACAGGAATTGAGGTTAGTCCTTTCTACTTATGCCATGATAGAATATTAAAATAATTGACTTTTGTTAATTTTTATATATTATTTTGTTAATTTTTATTTATTCAGCATAAGCATTCATTTATTTCTCAAAAAGATTTCCTCATTTACTCCTTTTATGTGATAAATTACTTGACTAGGTAACTTACTTGATTAGGTAAGCCAATGCATCCATTTATTTTTAATGTGTACGACAATGACTCCAGAATCATTAATTGATAGAATGTTTTCTAATTTCCTATAACAATTCAGGATTTGAATAATCTCAAAATAACTTCCATAACACTTCAATAGCATTAGATTAACATTCTTTAAATTTTAGCTGGATTCAATTAGATAAGTACTAAATTAAATCAAGCTTTCCTTTATTGGAAAACAAAGAATTATTCTAACTATGGAACAGTATGACTCACTGTGTCATCTAGGTGTGTTCCGTTCATATCTCTAGTGCTATTAGTAAAGGAATTGAAGCACTTATTGGTAGGTTTTGATCTTTCATGGAAAAAATAAAATAAAATATGTAAGAGAAGAAATATTTAAGGCGCCGCCACAACTGGAAGCTGACAGTATCATAAACGGAATTGACTCCTCCCACCTTTTCGTAGGCACCTTTTTTATTTTATATTCTTTGAAATCCTTAGGTTCTTCAAAGATACCTTGTCCACTACTCAAAGATTTCCCTTTATGGGAAGTAATTAATATTATGACTATGTCTTATGGAAAGAAAATAAAAACCAGTAATTTTTATAATAATGTGTAAATTTATTATATGTATCAATGCATTTACATTAGTCATTTGCATCATTAATGCTCAGAACAAGTTTATGATTTGGAAAGTATGATAATTCTAGGCTTCAATCTTTTCAATATGCCATTTGAACACTTCTTCAATGCGCATGTTTCTTTTGGTTGAAATTCGAATATAAATTTCCTGCCACAATTTCTCCCTAAATTTAATTTCTGGTCTTGTGACTAGCGATGTTACTTCCGTTGCATTTTTGAGTCAAAACAAAATTTTGTAGACCTCCAGCCATCTGAAATTACCATTTCAAAACAGTTTCTCATTATAAATTGATTTTCCTTATAATCATGAACTCTGAAAGATGCCATGTGCTCCTAAATCAATCTGAGAAAGAAACTTCCTACATTTTAGAAAGGTCTTTTTACCATAATTATTCTATGCTACCGAACCTCCAATTATATTATATAATTTCCTCTGATAGAAATAATTTCATTTACTAATTGTGCAAAATAATCATAACCAACAAACCAAAAATCGATTACAAAAATGAGCTGTTCATTATTAGCTTGAGCGTTTATTAGGAGTTATTCATTTTTTAGTGTCCAATAATCCTACAGTTATTTTTCTTATAATTACAAAATTGTCTAGAATCATTAAATGGCATGGTGTAATGGTTCCCATATGGTTAGCCTAGGGTATTTTTATAACTACAGGGTGTCTGGTAGCAGATTTATATTTTCAAACTTAAATAAAAAATGTAATAATTGACACAAAGTTTTATTAAGAGCATTGAACGATAGAATGGAAATGCTGATTTTATTTTTTAAAGAGTATGCCATCCAAGGGTCTCCCATGGTCTAGTGGCTAGCGCCTTGGATTCATAAGCGGGAGATGGTGGGTTTGATCCCCGCCGGCGACAGGAATTTTCTCATCTCAGGGCTCGCTGAGAAAATTCCTCGCTGCGCCCTGGATGTCGGCGCTAATGGCCCAGATTTGTTGATAAGCTGCCATCCAGATGCCTTCCGTTGAGTTAAACACGCTGTTCAAAACGGAGCTTTGTGTTATGCGCCACACGCTGCAGTAAACTTGGTTCAATTGAGCTGATTTTTTGACGAATATTTTCCTTTAAATCCACAAGAGATTGGGGATTGTCATTATAAACCCTCTCTTTGAGGTAGCCCCATAAAAAAAATCCATGGGAGTTAGATCGGGCGACCTCGGTCACAATGGGATGTTCCCAAAGTGACATCAGTTTTTGGGGGAAATTTTCCCGAAGCAAATTCATCGAAGCTCTGACTGTGTGCAGTCGCCCCATCCTGTTGAAACCACGTGTGTGAAGAGTACGATAGATGAGCTTGCAGGTTTGGCAAAAAGAATTTCGTAATCATGCATCGATAATTTTCACTGTTTGACATTCGTCACGTGGCCTCGAGAATTTTCGAAAGAAAAATGGTCCAATTACCTCATGCGTAGATAAGGCACACCAAACAGTTACCCTGGGGCAATGCAATGGTTGGAACAGAATTGTCGACGAGCAATTACGTAAGAATCATTACTCTTAAAAAATGTCTCCACAGCGAACGTGCGATGCTCACTCGACCGCTGCGACATCGTGACTGACAAATCCGCACATTCAATGATTCCAACGGCGCCACCCACCCTCCGCACCGTTTATTACTTTTTGAAATAATCTTATTTAAAAATATAAATTTGCCACCAGACACCCTGCACTTCTTTGCAGTACTTTATTAAATACAAGCTGACCCGGCAAGCTTCGTACCGCCTAACAGTCAATTCTTTAATTTTTTTTTTTTTTAATTCTTATTCTGCTATTTAGGACACCGGGTCAGCTAGTAAGATAAAAAAAAAGAAAGTTAATAAATCAACAATTACATTATGTCAAAAAATTAAAATTATAAAACACTTAAAATTATTTTAAACAAACAGAGCAGATGGTTTTCAAAGAGAACAGACAGCATACAATTGACTATGCAAGAAACCACAAACACTTATTGACTGGGATTTGTTTATAGACAAACTGAGTTCGTAGGTCCAATAGCAACACAGTTGAAGGCACTGTAATCAATCGACAGCAGCTCGATTCAAACTTGCACCATTATTAGTCGAATGTCGCGCTTCACAGGTCTGTCTTAACCAAATTCTTTCACGTTCATGGGCAGTACAATTACATTGATAATTAATCTCATTCATTGCAATTCGGGTTCTTCTGCCTAAATTTGTCCGCCGTGTTATAGGAGGCATATTTAGTAAGTCACAAACACACAACACTTTTGTTATTTTATAAAATTTTGTGGCTTTTAGATTTAGTAATATTATAGATGCTCAGCAAAGCGACGTTTACATTTCAAGTGACATTTCACCATAGACAATTTGTTTTTGAGTAATATTACCATCGTATAAATATTGACATTAATATTTATGCGATACTAACGTCACTAAATTGTTTTGCCTTCCTTCTAAAGAACCTCCTTCCAAAGAAAAGCCACCACCCTTAGTAGTAATTGAACCCACGACCCTTGGCACGGAGTGTTAAGTTCTCAAGCCTTAATATTCATGGCCACCGGGCCTCCACATGTTCTTATTATTACTGTTATAGTTATAAACCCAATATAAAGAGTCTATAAACCCAATACGTTAACTGTTAAAAATATTATAATTGAGAACATATGTTTTTATTGAAAAATGAATTTGCCTTAACCCTTAGCTTACGACGGGTAGTGTGGACTGACCGACCCTGTAGTACGGCAATCTCTCTACCTGGCCGGGCCCTAGTTACAAAGCTATTCTCGCCCTCCTCACGACGTGTGTAAAAACGTTCATATAATTTCCTCCCTTAACATTTCTAATCGTAGGAAAACTGCATTTTATTATTCATTTACGGTTACTTTTAGCTCTAAATATTTAGGTTGAATTATATAATTAGATGCTCCAATAAATATTTTTTATAGTCTATACTTTTTAGTACGAAAAATATTATTTTTTTATGATATAGGTATTAATCAAAGAAGCTAAATAAATACATAGCCTCTTTTTTATTAAAAACAAGAAAAATAAATCATCCTTTTCGATTGGAATAGAGTTGGATCTAACGTTGGCGATGTTAATTTTTACGATCCGGACCCATGTATCCATAATCCGTAGCTCTCTCTCGACACAAATAGCTAATTTTTCCGGCGATATTATACCAACACCAATATAATTGACTTGATATTTTAGGGAAAAAAATCCAACAAAATTTAAAAAATAAAATCCAACTCATAGGAACTGTGTCATCTTAGTTAGTTTCCGTTCTTATCCCTAGTGTCATTTGGAAAGCTTAGAATAGAAACTGTTATTTTTTTGGCTCAATCTTGACGATGAAACATTTCTAATAATTTTTAACAGTTCTGTTAAAAATTATTTTGTTTATCTTTGAGTGCACTAAAAATGCCACACAACACATACTCCTTGGCAACCATAATTTCAATTGAAGTTATTCTAACAAAACACTAGTTATAGCTACTACACTCAAGAACAAAGAAACTAATGGGGCAACTGACCAAAATGTAATGATATTGTTCAACACAAGTACAAATTCAATGGCAGTCAGTATGGAACAGCATTAACAACAACAAAGTTTGACAAATTAAACAAACAGTACATGACTCTTCATCCAGCATAAGAAGTAATTGGAGAAAATAAATGGCATTACCTTGGCCTTTCTCTGCTTAACAATGGACAACTAATGACTTCTTGTTCTCCTTATATGATTATTATTATTAATTCATTTATTTTACTTTTTTGTCTGTTTCCTTATAGGCCATTAATTATTAAATATAGTCCAGCATTATTAATAATTAAAATAAACTAAAAATAAATAAATAAATAAATAAAAAAAAAATAATCAATTTTGGAGGCATAATGGTAAATGATTTGTCTGACTATTCCTTTGTATTGATTAAAATCAATGGCCACCCTTCATCATTGTTAGTGTTTCGTTACTCTCTCGTATATGAAGGTTAGAGAAAATTGGGATTATTCTGGTTAGTAATACATAAAATTACCTTTTGATACACAAATTACCTTACTCCTTTCAGAAGTCTATGTTGGATTTTGCTTAGTTTTTCTCTCATTATCAAATTATATAATGTGTTTCATCCAATGTTTTTTAGACGTTAATTAATGCATTCTTTCCCTTAATCAAATTTAAGCTAATAATAATAATAATACTATCGGGCGTGGTCAGTACCTGAATGGGTGACCGACTACGTGCTGTTGGCATTATAAAAGGGTGGCAACCTGTAGATAGCCCGGCGCTAATAGCCAAGTAGTTGATGCGACGTTAAAAAAAAAAAATAAAAAATAAAATAAAAAATAAATAATAATATTAATACTTAATATTTTTTTTTTCTAAAGCTATATCAATCAATAACTGTGGGATAAATTATTTCTGGTAGCTCTAATGGAGCTATAGACAATGTAAATTCTTAATTTTCAAGTTGGGACCAAAAAATAATAATCGGGAATAAGATATTAGTTCCAATATTATTTATAAAATGTGATATAGATGCTCTATCTTCAGAAATTTGATATTCACATCATAAATTTTTTGTTTAATTTGACTCAAATGTTTTATTATGATTATTTCTGTAATACTCATGTCTACTTTCATTTTTTTCTGTGTTTATGAGATATGGAGGATGATGCACGAGTAAAAAATGCTGCCTGTAGGTGTCAATAACAATTATTATAAATTGTCATTTTCTACCTACTTGTACTGTCTCACATTTTATTTTTAAAGTATGACAAAATAATACAAATAAAATAAATCACAGTTATAAAGAAAGTGTTTTTACAAAATCAACTTAATATTTCAAAAAATCTTATAAAGGACTGTACAATGAAATTCCTAAACTTAGATCACGTTCAACTATTAACAAAATCACAGTACACTAAAAAATTATATCACAACCTGTTACACCTTTTTTCCTTCATTTTTAGTATATCCTTAATTTAAATTATATTCTTTACATATTTTTTTATTGATTATAAGATAAGAAGAGACACATTTATCATATCTATTTCGTTTCTAAAAGAATTTAGTTTCTTTTAATTCATATGCTTTTTAATATTACTTATATTTTCATATTGAATATGATTATGTGTATTTTAATAAGTATCCTACAATTATACATTTTTCTTGTGATGGGAGACTGTGCCTATATTTTCGATGAGGTGTTATTCTTGCAACAGGAGACTGTTAATCTTTGCCATGTCGTATAATTCTTGTTTTGGGAGGCCATTTGGCGTTTTCTCTTGTGATGTGTTTGCTGATTATGCATTTTCTATTGGGGCAGGTTTTTTTTGTTGTTTTTTTTTTTTTTTTTTTTTAAATATTCAGTGATATGTACATTTCTTAAATTATATAATTCCTTAAAATTACAGCTTCTGTACATTATATTTGTTGTACAACAACAGCTACTTATTAAAAGAGAAACATACATTTTATTATGTATTAATAACACTTCTTATTTTAGCAGATCTATTCAAAATATTATATTCAATATCTCATATTATGCTTTTAGTGGTTTTTTGGGAAACATAATTAGTATGCAAATGCCCATGTTCTAATTAATCATATTAAATATGTTCTAGGTAGTTGGTAACAGCTTATTAAGTCTTCAATAGTTTTGAATTTTAATTACATTTTTGTTGTGGAAACGTTTCGGCTATAAGCCATTTTCAATCCAATTGTCTGTGAAATACAATTAATTATACTGGTTAGGATATTAAGTTAAAGTATGAACAAATAATAAACATAAAAATTAGTGTATACTAATGTATCAACAACTGACCTGTATGAGTTTGCATCTCTAATTTTTATGTTTATTATTTGTTCATATTTTAACTTAATATCCTAACCAGTATAATAAATTGTATTTCACAGACAATTGGATTGAAAATGGCTTATAGCCGAAACGTTTCCACAACAAAAATGTAATTAAAATTCAAAACTATTGAAGACTTAATAAGCTGTTGCCAACTACCTAGAACATCTTAGTTTTCAACTTAGGATCTACAACATATAATGTTAAATATGGTTTAATAAATAGAATTTGATGTTGATAATTCAAAACGAGACTATCGTGGTCTTCTTTCTTATTAAGAGCTTAATTTTAGAGGAACTTATTATAGTTTTAATCACTAACATTTAAAATAAAATCTATTAAGAAAAGAAATATGTTCAATTTCTTTTAAACAGACTGTTATTGGCACAGTTTAAAAGTTGCTTTTTGAAATTGATTTTAACATTGTGCACTCCAGAAGCCTTCTATTAGTGGTAATGTATTACAAATTAAAAAAAAAAAAATATTAATTTGTGTTTAAAAGTATTTATACTTTTCATTTGCTCATGTAAAAAGTACAGAAATTCACATTTATTGCTTTAATATGGTGGTGACAATACATTGAAACATTAATTATTTCTATATAGAGAGCAATGATTATACCTGACTTACTTTATTTAGATTATAATACATTATTAACTTCATATATTGATTCTCATTCTTTTGTTTTTACTATGTGTATATTATTTAAGAATAACAATATAATAAGCCTTATTGATAATAACTGACATGCTCCTTCTACTAGTATTACAAATAGAAGATTAGATCTAATAATAATAGCGTCATATTTATTCAAGCAAGACAATCTTATTGTCATATAAGGCTCAGAGTGGGTATACCCGCTAGCATTTAATCATATTAAAACAATTATTACAAACATATATAGTTTTGCCTCTTCAGGTTTTTCTTGTGTTTTTTTTTTCTTTTTTTTTTTTTTTTTTTTTGCTATAGATCTTAAAACACACAAAAACACAATTTTAAAGAGCGAAAATTACAATTTTTATATAATTTGAACTGTTAGACTCTTCACTCATTAAATATTAGTAAAATTGAGAATTCCACTCTTCTATTATATATTGCATAGAGACATGAAATAAATAGATGCTTGAATTATTTGATATAATTATCTATGATTTCATCTAATAATCTATTAAATGTGTATGAATATTATCCTATAGTATTAAAGAGTGCAACAATACATTTATTAATTATGCAAAAGAGTAATATTTTAACATTTAAAATCAGTTAAGTGATAAACTTGTTATATTTCTAGAGATCACACAAGTTTACTTTCCCTATTTTAAGTAGTCTTTTTTTTTTTTTTTTTTTAAACTAATACTGTCTCAATAATTTGGTTCGTTTTACCATTGTTTATTTAAATTCAAACGCTTGTTTGAGGATGAGTAAAATGTTTATCACCCGATACTGTAACAACGTTCGAATTATTATGTTCTTTAACTTTGCACTTGAGAACCGCCTGAACTGCTTCCTTGAACTCGGCGTTCTTCCAAGCGTATATAACTGGATTGAGCGCCGAACTGCTCAGAGCGAGCGTCAGGACTGCTTTGTAGACTGTTGATGAGATTCGTTCGCGAAATCCCGCTGCTTGCGTGCACACTACGACTAGGAATGGAAGCCAGCAGGTTGTAAAGCAGCCCATCACCAGAAGTACTACCTGTGAACATATATTTTTTATTTTAATTTATAATAGGTATCTCATTATAAATAACACAATTTTTACAAGTTTCTTTCAAAAGAGAAGTCAAGAATTTTTGTGTAAACTTTGATCAAAATAGGACTATTTCGTAGTCAGTGGAAAAACTTACTAATACACGTGTATATATTTGAATGACCAATTTCTTTGTGACTTATAGGTAATGAAACATCAATATTTCTTCAGTAATTCCGGATTGTGTCCATAAAATTGTATTGCGATGCCATAAGCATGTATTTCTAAACAAGCTAAAATAATTTCTATTATTCTATTTAGGGCATGATTTAAGTAACGGAAACAAAATATAAGGGGGATATACTACAGCTATTTTTGGGGTCGAACAAGAAGCCCAGCATTATCTTGTGTGTAAACATTATTTTGACTTTTTCAATGAAATTTATGCTTCACTGTTTATATTGTTTATATATTATATATTGTGTTGAAGATAGTGAATGCTCTCATTTAGTGAGCTATGTGTTATTTT
This sequence comes from Gonocerus acuteangulatus, assembly GCA_946811695.1. Lineage (NCBI taxonomy): Eukaryota > Metazoa > Arthropoda > Insecta > Hemiptera > Coreidae > Gonocerus > Gonocerus acuteangulatus. The sequence continues at coordinate 62,497,350 of OX328128.1, forward strand.
TCTCGTTTAATCAAATAAAATATGATACATATTGGCTTTTAATGACACATTTATCGCAACACCTTTTTTAGAAGTACACATTTTTTTTTAAACTAATTATACCTTTCATGAAATAATTAATAAATAAAATTACCTGAAATGATGGCCTACATTGATGGCAGACATTTGTTCGCCTTAGCTTTTCTGCTTGGGCGACAGCTTCGTGCCAGATTCTTGCATAAATTGCGATCATGGCAGCCCAAATTATTAAAAATGCTGGTAGAAGAACTGCTATCATAAAATATCTTGGGAGTACCTTAAAGATAAAATTACAAAATTAAATATTAATTTTAGATGATTGTCGGATTTATTTATTTCTATTTTGCTTACTTGGCCTAGTTCGCATACTTCTGCATCCTCCCATGTATTCCAGTATGCTGGAACAGAGCTGAGCACAAGTGCGAAAACTCCGTTGAAGAAAAGTATTCTTCTTATGACACTGGAAAAATATTCTTTGATTAGAACAAAAACAAAGAAATAAAATAAATAATATAAAAATAATTTTATGATTTGAATTACCTTACGGTCATCCAAGCTTCATACTTGAAAGGATGGACAACAGCCAAATATCTATCAAAGGCAATTGCTGTTACATTAAGAATGGAACAGCAGCAAGCCATTAGAACAAATACAAACCTGAAACAATGGAAATTAAACAAAACTAAAATTTCTGTTCTGGAGATCAAAAGACTGATGTACATGAGATGGATTTATATAATTATTTTTCTATTTACGGCGCATCGACATCTCGGTCATTAGCACTATATTTATATAATTATTCTACATAATTTAAACACAAACAATGTTGATCTACAAGAGGTACAATGTTTGTAGAGATATTTGGCTAAAAGAGCTATTATTATTATGGAAAGCTTTCTGTGGCTTTTGGATTTTGAAGAAATCAGACTTTTAGATTTTGTTATTATTTAATATTGAGTAGAAGAAATACCTGAGAATGCAAGTTGTTTTTGTAACTGATAGTTGAGGGAAGACCGTAAAAGCCATGTGATATGGGAGCGTCAGTCCCACCAAAATATCTGTGCACGCTAGACTTATCACAAACCTGTTTGACATCACTTTTGAGCTCCGAAGTATGTAAACTGTGAACAAATTCCCGCAAAGAATCATCACAAATAGCACAGAATCTGCTCCAACCCATGCCCATTGTTCCAAAGTGTGATGCCCTGCAAGGCAGTCAGTGTCATTCTTTATACACATCTCACTATCGAAGCACTAAAATCCTTTCAATCATTTTGAAATACTTCACTTCTTTTCTACTCATCATTTCAATGTTTTAATAATGGAGTCGACTGAGTAATAATTTCAAAGTATCGGAACCTAAAATTCCATGCAATCGTTTTTCACCATTCTATTGTTCTTCCTTATTGAGGCACATTCTGCACGTACATATGCGTTGGACTTCTGAGAAGAGTTTTTGTTGGGGCTAAAGTATGCTGCCGATAACATATCCTCTGACCCTGATAATCCTGACATCCAAATAAAACTTCTCCAGCAAAACTCAATGTTTGTCCATCTCCTGGAATAAAACATTGCATTGAATATTTTCATCACAAAATAATTTATAGCCTTTTGCTCAAAACATTGCTTCAATTAAACGGTAGGCAATTAATATTTCTAAAGATTTGGAAAAAAAAATTATGTATGCAATATTTTTAGTTTTAATGTAGTTAAATAGAAAAAATGGAGTAAAATAACAATTTTAGGGAATCCAGTGTCTTCTTACTTCGTTCTATATAGCTTTATTATTTTTATTTTTGAAATATTATTTGGTTAAGAGCTTTTGATTCATACCAAAAGCATCAAATCTTTTTGTTGAACAAATTAGATTTAATTTATTTCATTCATACAAATTTATTCTTGAATAAACTATAAGAAACATTCTTTAGCAAACCAAACTTTATGTTGAATATAGTCTATTTTATCCTTATATTATATTTGAAATTGTTTCTAAATATCAAATTTAATTTCTCCCTCTGTACACATAAACAGCCAACTGCCGGAATACTAACTGCTTTCATTGTCTGTATTTTAGACAGTTCTCTTTGTTCAGTACCATCTCCTTTGTTCTACAACTTGACCTCAAACTGGTCGTTAATTGATCGGTCAGGTTACAATGTACCAGTTTAAAATGTTTGAACCATTTTTCTCTTATAAATTCTCCTATTTATAATTTTGAAAGTTCTTCAATTTCAATAAATATTTAGTTAAATTTTTACTTTTATTAATCATTTATTATTTTTATATTTTAAACTCTGCCTTAACCTGATGTTCTACTGACAGGGGGAGTATACAGCAATGGGGTCACCGATTTGGACCATTTTTTTTTCTGGTGATTCTACATCGAAAAATAGTCGACACGTATCCGAGCGTTCCGTCCAATGCGCCTTAGAAGCCGAGAAATAAAATAAAATTGGTTGAAAGTGCTTTATTTTTTATATCGACTTTAGAAAATGATATCGACATGATTCTTTCACCAATTCATTTGTTTTACTGAGTAGATTAAAGAAAAAATATAATCGTTAAGCAATAATTTGTATATCGTCAAATAAATTCAAAAATATGCTTACGTTTTCAAGTAAACTAGTATTATACATTTTTTACACCAAAAATAATAGCAGATTTAAATGCAGCACCCCAAGAAACCCTAATGTGGTGAATATCATTGAAAACAAAAAATAATGATTTTTCCTAGTCTAGAAGAGACTAAAAATTTGTAAGCGTAAATGTAACAAGATGTTTTGAAATTCAATTTATCCCCTTGAGATTATCTGATTTTTTCGTCATTGAAATCTTTCAAAAGGAGAAAGACTCCTTTTTCTAACCATATAAATGACTGTTGTATTATCTCTAAATGTACTTGCAAAAAATGGTTCTCAAAATAAAAATAAAAGGTAAACGTTTTTGCATATAACGTCAATCCCAGAACTCGTAGGAACACCCCGATTGGAAGAAAATGTGTCACATTAGGGCCTTTATCGAAATGTGTCACATTAGGGCCTTTATCGACCCTCCAAGTTTGGTTTGAATCGGGTAAATATTCTTTGAAATATGGCCAGATTGTTGAATCATTAACAAAATGTTAAGGGTCCCCTCTTACCAAAATTTAGAATACATTTTTTTTTATTTTTGTAATATTCCCAAAATTTGAATTTAGGGAGTTTTCAATGTGCTAAAAACGAATCTGACATCCGTTTTCAAATCAAAATTTTTTTCATAATGGATAACTTTTTAAATGTAGGTATATGGAATATTTTGGCAGAATAATGACTTCTATAAAGTCGAGTATGTATAACAATTTTTGATTTGAAAACGGATGTCAGATTCGTTTTTAGCACATTGAAAACCCCCTTAAATCTGCTATTATTTTTGGTGTACACAAATGTATAATACTAGTTTACTTGAAAACGCAAGCATATTTTTGAATTTATTTGACGATATATAAATTATTGTTTAACGATTATATTTTTCCTTTAATCTACTCTGTAAAACAAATGAATTGGTGAAAGAATCATGTCAATATAATTTTCTAAACTTGATATAAAAAATATTCGACCTATTTTATTTTATTTCTCGGCTTCTAAGGCGCATTGTCGACCATTTTTCAATGTAGAATCACCAAAAAAAAAAAAAAAAAAAAAAAAAAATGGTCTAAATCGGTGACCCTATCGCTGTATACTCCCCTAGTGAGCCTCATATCACAGCATGAGAAGTAAAGTCATCCTGAATGATGTAAGCCAAAGCTTTAGATAGATGGCATGTGTTAAATTTATCAGAAGCCAGATAATGCTCCAGAGTAGGTACTCCTTCTTGGATTTAAATTTATTAACCCTTTAATGAACAAACCTTTTTTTTATAAATCGTTTTTTTTTTTTTTTTTTTTTTTTTTTTTTTTTTTTTTTTTTTTTTTTTTTTACTTTAGGGCATGGCAAAACATCTGCCAATCTGTACTTATTTTATTGAAACAAATTTGATTCCAAGAAATAGGTTGGGATATATATCTCCCTTTAAAAGATCCCACTAATGTTTGAGCCCCTTCAGAACCTTGCACAGACTGGGGATCTAAGCGGGACATAAATGTCCCTCCATGCGTTAAAGGGTTAAAGCATTGCTTATTACTCAGGTCGGTGTACATCGTCAAAAGAAATATTTCATATTGTCGATACAAATGCAAAGTATCGACTGTGAAAAGTTGTTTGGTACCTTCTAGATGACTTTATATCAATTTTATCTTATTATAGATTTTAATTAGACTTAATTCACATGCTTTAGTTTAATGTTCAGTAATTGATAATCATTTTTCTTTAATTTTCCAACAACGTACATTAGTTCTACAGCAATCAGTATAGATTGAAAATGAAAAATATGTTGTTTTTTTTTTCCATTTGATACTTTGCATTTGTATCGATGATATGTAGAGAGACAAATAGAGTAAAATTTGAAATTAATATAATATTCAATTTATTAAAGTAGCTCTACATGTTTTGCATCATCCGATGCTTCTTCAGGAGCCTAAGCACTAAATGCAGCCTAATAACGTAAGAAAACGTTCCGCTGCAATGGCCATGTCTCAACTAAAGACCACAATTAGTCGAGACGTGGCCATTATAGGAGAAGGTTCACCTACGTTCTATTACGCTGTATTTAGTGTTTAGGCTCCTGAAGAGGCATCAGATTATGCGGGACATGTAGAGCTATTTTAATAAATTTACTATTATGTTAATTTCAAATTTTATTCTGTGATCTTGATGTGAAGTTGATGAAAATATTAATTTGGATATCTGACTTGTTAAAATTAAATAAGAATAAAAATTGACAAATAATGGCTTATTAAATATATGAAAAGAAATGTTAGCAACTGTTCAATTCCAGATAGACAAGGCACTAAATTATTTTTCAACATGTGAATAAGTTTAGAATTTAGTGAAGGGCCAAATAACACTACTTTCATTACACTACTTTAGTGCTACTACTGTACTTGTATCTTTGAATTTCTTGAAGGTCTTTTTAATCTTCTTTGAGACGAGGTTCCCTTTCGCCCTTGTTGTGCAATTGTCAAATAAAAAAAAAATTCTCTAAAATAAATAATTGATAAAAAAGTTACTTTTTTATTTGTTTTATAACACATTTAATTCGGTCCTATTTAAGGTATATGAGGCCTATAGTTTCCGAGGAATCCTCTAATACTCTGTGATCAATAAGCATGCAATGTTAATTGAATGAATTTAAAAGAAAAATAGATAAATCTTCCAAGCTCCAACGGCCATCAATCTTATTAGAATTCTATTCAATCGCTCCAATCAATATCAGTGAACTATTTGTAGGAAGAATAATGTATCTTATATCTTTCTCTCCCACTCCTCCTGTTGATTTTCGTATATTCTTCGCCTTGTATAGGGGTTATAGAAAACTTTGTATTAGCTCTAGAATTTATTAGTTTTTCTTTCAATAAAATATAAAATGGTTCTTTCTATTGGGTTAGCCATTTCCAGAATTCTAAGACAGCTTGTAGAGGAACATCAACGAACATATGAATCTTTTAGATTGTAAATAAATTGCTATACTTTTCGGCAAAATGATCATTCATTTGAAATAAAAGTTTCAACTTGAAACTTTGCCAGACTTTTTCAAGAATAGTAGAAAGGGAGTTGATTTAGAATTTTGGGACATTTAGTCATGAAAATAATAATATGACATAGCCATAGCTGTTTCAGAAGAAGTTCAGTAAAAAAAAAATAAAATAAAAAAAAAAAAAATAAAAAAAATAAAAAAAATAAAAAAATAAATAAATAAAAAAAAATAGTGAGAGCTAAAATAATACAATACAATAAATTCTGCCAAAAATTAGCAACTTCTAAGCATACGTGATTTGTGTATGTAAAAATGAAACCAAATTAAATTATTAGTTAGACAATATATAGCATTGAGATTAATTTAACATTTTTCAGTGTTTAGAATTTATTTTACACAATAAACAATAAAAATTCGGATCAATTATGTAATTTCCTTTTTGTTAAACGAAGAAAATATATGAATAGTCATAAACTACACATGTCTTTTGATAACATATTTTTATTTTTTTATTTTATTTTTTATTTTTTTTTTGTAATTTATAATTTACGTATTTTAGTTTTGATAAATGTGGGGCATGTGGAAAAATGTTTCAAGTCAGTGCAATGTTTTTGTGTGTTTAAAACAAAAAATGTAGGTCCCCAAACTTTTCTCAAACATTGTTAAAAATTACGTTCGTCAACAAACCTATGTTGTATCGGGAGCGTAAGGCCGCTCGTCCACTGGATCCGAAAAGCTGCGAACTGCGAAGCAACGAATTCGGACGAACAGCGTTCGTCCGAATTCGTGCGAATGCCTCTCGTCCATTGGATCAGTATTCGTCCGAATTCGCAGTAGACTTGATGGCTCGTACTCATAGTCCATTTTCAACCATGACTATTCGCACCTTTTCGCAACTATAAATCCCAGCAGGATGGGATCGGTTCGCACTTCGGACCAGTTCGGACGAATTCGTCCGAATTCGGGCGAACTATACGGCCCAATGGACGCGGTCCATGATGGAGCCTCGTATTGGGATTGTTCGTGCGTATTCGGACGAATTCATTTCGCAGCTTTTCGGTTCCAGTGGACGACAGGCCTTATGATTTTTGGGTTCCAGTCGGCAGATTCTGATCTTTAACAAACTTGACTTTTCGTTTCAAACACATTATATTTGTACAAAATCTCATCAAAATCGGACAATTTTTGTAAATGCTATAAAGGGATATACATTTATTCAAATTTAATCGACCAGGTTTTTTGTGACACATGCGGGGGTTGTGGAACGTCGACATTTCTTGTTGTCTCAGGATCGCTTAGTAGCGTTGACGTCATGAGCGAGTTTGCTTTCATATTGTGAAACACGCTGAAACGATTGCAACATTAGCTGTCGAATGTCGCATTGACCTTGGTTCGTAATTCATTTCCTCTGTAAACCAAATTACGACGCACGATTCTTGTTAAGTACACAAACTTTTAGTGGAAGGAGGTTGTAACCCAACCATGAGGTCACATTTTATTTTAAACCAATTTAACGGAGGATTAATCTAGTAATAAGATTTGCATTATTTATGGTATGAAACCGCTGGTCATATTCCCGGCATTGTGCTGACGGATTCCCACGTCCTTGTTTTTCACGCCCTCTGCAGGTGATAACCGTGGAGTAGTCGGGAGATATAACGTGTTTGCTTGCTTCCAGTCAACAGATTTTTGCTAATGGAATACTTTGATATCCGAGTTATTTTTTTGTTAACGAAAATGTATTTATAGAACGGAGCACTGCAAATTTTCCGAATAATCTAATCATCTTGTAAATAGTACTTTTTTTTTTTATTCTAATTAAAAAATGTAGTATTTAGTCTGAGTTGGTTTTGATTGAAATACAGTAGAAATGCCATGCTACGAGGAAGGTCAAAGGAAACCTTGAGCAAATTATTTTGTCGACTCCTTAGAAAGTTTGTTTCCGCCATTTAGATAGGAAAACTCGCTCATGACTTCATCCCGAAGAGACAATTAGGAATTGCTGTCGAGAAATGTCGACGCTTCATAACCCATATGTCCGAAAAACCGGCCGTTCAAGCTTGTGTGTATATATATATATATATATATATATATATATATATATATTCACAAAAAATTAGGCCAAAACGAAAGGTCTAGTTTGTGAACCATGGTTCACAAATACTACTGCAGTAGTATTTTGACATAAATATTAGATTGAAATCACTTCGAATGCGTTCTACCGAGCTTTATAGAGAAGTGGAATTTTGGTTTTGAGTTTTAAAAATGACTTAGGGACATGTAAAAAGGTTCAACTTGTTACACATTCATGGAAACTGAAATAGATAAATTTTGGTTAAGTTTGCAACCATGGGTAACCTCATTTGGAGAAAACTGTATTTGTAATTTCAGATGTGATGGTTTAGTTTTACTGGAGAGTTTTTTATTCTAAGCTTTCCGAATCGCACCAGTGATAAGCATTTTATGGAAATAAGTTTCTGAGAGTCGGTCTTTTATCTGCTTTACTTAATTTTCATTTGGACTGAGCACGACTGCTTACATACAAGACAAACTTGCTACTCAAAAATAACCTGTACATTAAAGATTTAACTAGAACGTATGGAAATACCATACAACAAAAATGGCAGCTAGAATGGAGTAATCCGAATATGCCACAAACGCATAACTCACGAATACATAATGACTAAAACTGAAAGACCAACATGCCAGCTCTGAAATACAGAACTAACAGTCAAACATATACTAACAGACTGCATTCTTATAACGAACTTGGACATACCTCGGGACATTACTGACCTACTTACTGACAGCAGTCACCATATTCACAGCATTATTACACACTTGAAAAATATTAACATATACGACACAATATTAGAACATTCACAACATTTTTTATTTAAAAAATTAATGAATTTTTTAGCTACTTTATTTATTTGTTGTGTTTTCTATAGATTTTTTTTTTTTTTTTTTTTTTTTAATATTTTACTTAGATTGGTGATTTACTTACTTGGTATTGGGAATATCACTATGAGCAGCAATTAAGTGCAAAAGGGTGATTCGATACTACTCACCAATGATGTGGAGTATCGCAAAAATAAAATAATAATAATAATTTTCATTTCGTATATATTTTAAAATAGGGGATTAAACTATTTTCTTGGGACGTTAACACCGAAGCGGAGACGTCACCTAGGATTTAAAAATAAAAAGCTGCTTGTTAAGACCCACATGTTTCCCATCACCTGTCAGTGGTTTCATGTTTGATAGCTGTCATGGTGTTGACGTCTTGTTCTTTGCCCTTGCCTCCTGGATCCTATGACTGATCACCATTTATTCCTTACTCCTATATCAAAGAATCTTATAACTTTCTCTGTTATCGTGTTTTATCCATACATTTGACGAAAACATTAGCTTAAGCACAGTTTTGACGTTGTTTATCTCAATGTTATTAATAAAATAAACGAAGAAGATAAAAACTATTTCAATGAAATCAACCGAGATGATGAGGAAATACATTTTCCTGAAATAAAACTAACATACTTTTCAGATTTTTGAGAAAAGATGTTCTATTTCCCACATACTAAATAGGCCTACTACTATATTATATGAAGGGCTCAGTGCCAAAGGTGACTAACCCACAATTTTAACGAATTTGAGTTATTCACTTTTCCTGATAGAGAATTTTAAGTTTTATTATTGATAGAAATGGCCAGCCTTTACACCTCATTGATTAGTACTGACATCTGTTTGTTTTTGGTCTTACTGCAAAGCTAAATCATGTGAGAGGCAGACTTGACCAACCCACACTAGGTATGGCTTTGTTAATGGTATGCAGCAGCATCAGTGATATAGTTTAAGCTTCTGATAACTGTGGCAGATCCTGTCTATGAACCACCAAGGAATGTTCATGAACTACGTGTGGAGGACAAAACCGCAATATCAAGATTGCACTGTTCCTGTCCCACATACTACAGAAATCACCTAATCTGGAAATCATTGTTTCGTTAAATCATTGATACATAATCATTGAAATCTAATGCAAAATAATTTTTCATTATTTATAAATCTCCCGATATGTGCCACTATTCTTCAAGTATAAGTTATTTTTTATTTATGTGAGAGCCAAACATGACAATACTTTTTGTTTTTAATTATCATGTCTAACCATGAACTTTTGATTATTATGGTATATTCATAAGAATTTTGTGTATCTAATGAATAAAGACCAATTAAAATCATTTCTGTCACCAACGCTAATTTTTTTCAAAGTCTTCTAAACTTTAACCTTAATTTTCTTCGATTGTTCTAATTGTGGGTTAGTCACCTTTGGCACTGAGCACATCATATATACATTCGTTCATTATAATTATATACACACTGTTAATAGTAGGAATAAGTTCATATAATATTTAAGAGATTTTCGTCGACTGATCGTCTAATACTATATTGTATAAAAAATAGAGGTAGGTTTGTACAAATTTCACCACACTATACCAATGTGGCCCCATTTTACGGTATCTATCCCCTCAACATTCATTTAGCCTATCATTCGTCAAAATAATTAATATCATTTTTGTTTTTGTAATAATGAGTCTGAACAATTTATGAAAATTTTGTTAGAATTACTGTTTATTTAAAGTCCCTTACAGTCACGATAAACGGAATAGTTGCCATACAGTCCAGGCAACGAATGCTTGAAAACAGCTATAGGTGGAAATTTTTGGAACACAATTTTTGACTTCGTAACTTTGTTTGGGCTGGATAGGAGGTGAACATATCAAAAGTCCTCGCCCGTAGCCTTTAAGCCGGGGGGGGGGGGAGGGGGGGGTTTAGAAGGTCCCATTTTTCGGGTTTTCACTTATATCTCGGAAACCCTGCGTCCTAGCGACATGACTATTCTATAACAAATGAAAACTGATTAAATTTCCTAAAAGCTCTGTTTAAAAAAGTTTTTCGAGATATCTTTAGTTATCGAAATATCCGCTCTTGAAAGTCTGTCATTTTGGGTAAAAACACTTTTGCCGCATATTTTTTCCCCGTTTTGACCGGATAACTCTTCAACGATGTACCAAAATAATAAATAACGGTTATAGGGTTGTAGAGTATTGCATTCCCTTCAATAATATATATTACTTTGCTATTTTATGTATTTTCCTTCAAACGTAAAAATAATTTCAGTGTTCATCATGAAATCTGAAATGTAGCGACTAACAGCCCAGGAAACTGAGAGTTATAGGTGGAAATGTTTGGAACACAATTTTTATTGGAAGTTAAAAATTGTAAAAAGATTTCATGATGAACACTGAAATTATTTTTACGTTTGAAGGAAAATACATAAAATAGCAAAGTAATATATATTATTGAAGGGAATGCAATACTCTACAACCCTATAAGCGTTATTTATTATTTTGGTACATCGTTGAAGAGTTATCCGGTCAAAACGGGGAAAAAATATGCGGCAAAAGTGTTTTTCCCCAAAATGACAGACTTTCATTTGTTATTTCCATCTATAACTGTTCGTTGCCTGGACTGATACCCTTTTTAACATTTTGTTTATGTGTTCTATTTTTAGATCTACTTTTTCCTTGTGGAAATTCATTTCATTTACACATTTTTTTCGGAATACCCATGAGATTTGTATGCGTGGTTCCTTCTTTTATGAAAACTAAATAAAATAAATGAGCCGCATGAGGAAATATTAACCCATTTAGCAGTTTGAGTTTTTTTTGTAAATCATTTTTCCTAATGGAGTTAGATAGAAACGCGAAGGCCGGGCTGTAAATAAACGAATAATAAAGTCTGTCTTTATTACACGATTTTCCTTTCGTGCAGATTCGTTGACTCTTTTTTTACTCTTTTTGTATTTCATATTATAAATAATTTGTATTATTTTAGTCTGTTTTCATGGTTCTGCACTTTATGTACACTTCATTGGATCTAAATATGCTTATTGACTGCTTGGATAAATGCCATCAGCGACGTCAAGTAAAATAGGTCAGGTTGTTTCCGTTTCCCCCTTCACAACGGACGCATCAGTTCTTATAGATGACTGTTTATAAATTTCTCTTATTAAATATTTCATACTTGTTTTGTCTTTTATGAAGCAGTGTCTATTATGGCTATCAAGGTCAGATATCTTGTTCGGCTCCATTTCTAGACTTCCATCGAGGTATCAGAACATTTTTCACCGACCCCAATGCTAGAAATAATAAAGTCGCGTGAACCTTGATTTGACCGTTTTGAAATTTAATAATTATTAGAAATACTTGGTGTATTGTATAAATATCATATATATATATATATATATATATATATATATATATATATATATATATATAAAACTCAAGATCTAAAGGGGTATATTCTCACTTTTTTTTGTTAAGATTTTATTCATTTTTTTATTTTACAAATTATTTATTTTCATTGGATTTTCCTATGATTCCTCTGATAATATGGGTGACGTGCGGACCACACATGGGGATTTAATGGCCCCTGAGGAGGTGGCATGAAGGCCACGAAACATGTAGGACAGCTGGTAATAAAGTAGTACAAACGAAAGAGGAGTTCTATTTTTTGACCTACCTATATTCAATATATATATATATATATATATATATATATATATATATATACACATATATATACACACACACACACATATACATATATACATGTATTTAGGAAATATGTCATGTTTGTTCGAGTTCACTGACATCTTCGGCTTTTATTTTTGACACTCCTCATTTCCTCTTCATTTTCACAAGTACTGCTTTCTTGATGTCATTTATAACTGCGTTATATATATATATATATATATATATATATATATATATATATATATATATATATATATATATATATAAATTTTCCTATAAAAAATATGTTTTATCAGACAAATAATTGCACATCCATGAGGCATAGTTCTCCTCGACGCCCTTTCGATGGCCTGAATTTCAAGCCGAAATGTCGGAAAAAAAAAACATTTTCTTATAAAATAAGCAGTTTTATTATATACCAAGACTAAACCCTGACTAAATCTAACTTAAACTGACTGACTAAATCTAACTTAAACTGACTAAAAAATAACCATAATGAGTAACCTAAATAGCGACATTCCTCCGGAAAGTTCTGAAATGCTATCTTCTATTCACGGACGAGGAAAATGACGAAACAGTTTTATTTCCTGCTCCCTTGAAGACAGAAATAATTCTCAGTTGAAGGAAAACCTGATGATTATTCATAGATCGCGGAGTAGATTATCTCCTTGTTGTTTTTGATATGGAGAACTAGACATTTTGTTGTCTGGGGAATCCCCAAATTATAGATCCAAGCCCTGACGAAAGCCGTCTGGATGGAGTCTGCCGAGAGTGTTTAGGCTTTGTTTGCCTCCTTCATCTGGTTGATTCATCCTTCATCCATCATTTCCTTCTCTTGAAGTAAACACATTTAACATTCTCTATAACAAGTTAAGATATGTTTGGAGATGGAGAGAGTCCCTCACCATAATAGTAAAATGAATATTTCAATTAATAAATAAAAGTTAATTAAATTTGTAACGTTCATTATTAATAACTAAGAAATTTGGTGTCTATTGGCTACCACCTTTTTCTCGCCAGGGTAGGGCTGATGCCTTTTCTTTTTTCTAAAGAAATGCCACCACTCTATAGTGGGAATCGAACTCACGGCCTTTGGCACGGAGCGTTAAGTGCTCACGCCTTAACACTCATGGCCACCGGGCCTCCAAAATAAATAAAATAAATTGGGCTATATGATCATATTGGGTTTCTAGGCACACAGTATGCTTATCATCCAATCGGAAATAGGATTTATTTAAAAATTGGAAAGTTTATTTTTAAGCTGGAAAGTGTTTGATGGAGGGAATAGGGGCTTAAAGAAGATATTAGAAGGCCACAGATGATCAAAGAAAAGGTCTTGATAGGATTAATTACAAATTTTAATTTACAATTATAGTTTAAAGAGTAGAAGGAGACTATTTAATATGCCCAGTAAAACAGACTCAGCTATTTCTGTCTGGTGGTTTCAAGATGATCCTAGTCCTTCAAGAAAGGCGGCAGTGATTTGTAATCAAAACGACGCCCCACAAACGATAATTTTTTTTTATTGTAGTTTTTTCTATATATCTCGATTTCAGTTGCAAAGTATTGGTAACTATTCAATGGTTAACTATTCAAAATTTCAGGGGTCAATTTTGGTCAGTTGAGTGACTTGACAATATTTTCTGGTATTTATTTGGATTCTTTTGGTAATTGACATTTTTTTACAAGGGGTTAGACCTTGGTTCATTTTTTTACAAGGGGTTAGACCTTGGTTCATTTTTTTACAAGGGGTTAGACCTTGGTTCATTTTTTTACAAGGGGTTAGACCTTGGTTCATTTTTTTACAAGGGGTTAGACCTTGGTTCATTTTTTACCTAGATTATCGAATTTTAAAGGATATAATACATAGTACGGTATTTCTTACTGCGTTTTTTTTTTTTTTCTTTTTTTTTTTTTAACGTTAAACTTTAATCTAATCTGAATTAGACAACATGCTATCCAAGTCCTGGAGGTTGTTCCTCCCTGCATATTGATTGGCAATTCCTTCTATCTTTCCGTGCATACGGTCAATCTCATGTCTATCTGTAACCTCCCTAATATTAGGTCCACTTATTCAAGAAAACATTATATTATATCGAAAATATATGTTTCGCGTTTAGTTCGATCTTACATGTTGTCATTTAAAAGTTTTTATTCTCCTTTCTGTGTTTCTATATATTGTCCAGCTAGATTCCAACGTTTCCGTGCCAAACATTCCACTCATCGAAATCCTGTGGCGTCTCTCCACCAAGGCGACTCAGAAGATAGTTTTGATTGAATAATTGAATAATTTTTCGCAATTTTTATAGATAAGTGATACGGAAAAATATCATAAAATGTGTCGTACAGATAAAAGTAAATTAAGTGATACACTCATTTCATGGCGATAGAGAATTTTATATCAAACGTACAGATGACAATATTTGTGTGTTATGATGAACGATTGTTAGTATTATCTAAAATATGAATATTTAAATATATATATATATATATATATATATATATATATATATATATATATATATATATATATACACACACACACACACACACACACACACTATTGGTTGGATTTGTTTTGTATATATATTAATTTTGAATTATTTTTCATGTTATGTTATCAAAAAGAATAAATCACAGTTGCAGGCCCGGTGGCCGCGAGTGTTAAGGCATGAGCACTTAACACTCCGTGCCAAAGGTCATGGGTTCGATTCCCACTATGGGGTGATACCTTTTCTTTAGAAAAAAGAAAAGGTATCACTCCTATCCTGGCTAGAAGAGGATGGTAACCTATAGATAACCCGTCCCAAAATTCGTAGTTTTATAATAATGGACTTTAAAATTTAAATAATAGTCCCAGTTGCATATTTCCCAAGGTAATGCATTTTACTACAGCAATAAACGGGATTTGATTACTTAAATCTGGCAGTTTTTTTGGTATGTACTGTGTATTAGGAGGGTTATTTCGGGATGACAGGAGTGTAATGAATGCAAGTGTTACTATCTTGGCAAGGTTTGTATTGATTCTACTTCTCTTTTTTTTTTACCCAGAAGGGGAATGATAGAACTCTCAAGGTAAATGGCTAGCTATTTCGGTACTCACCCAATTCAGAACGAAGAAGAACTTCAATTCGATGGGCATTGCTTTACGCATTTTTTAATGAAAAACTAGCCGCTTTTTATTTTCTTTCTTTTGCTTTCCTTGAGAAAGTAATTCTGAGCCGGGAATTGGTTTAAGGGCTAATACTAACCTTGTGAGGTCAAAATCAAACGCCTTTTCTTGAATTTATATATAAAAAATAAATCAATACTTTTCAATTCTTTATATCAAACGTTTTATTCGAGATGTTAAAGGATCCAAAAATAATAAGTTTCAATTCTTCGAATAAAAACAATTGTGGCACTGTGTCTGACGAACGAAAACCCTCTTTTTTCAAGGGCGATAGTCTGCAGGCTCCAATTCTTAATCTACAAAGAAATTATTTCCAAAGAAGAAGGTTAAATCTAGTAAAGTACGTAGGAATTTTAAGAAATATTATTTTTTTCGAAAATAGTAAACAATTATTCATTTTCTATTAAAAAATCCACCGAAAATCGTTATAATTTAATAAATCGAAAAATTCCTGCGCACTTTACTAGCAAATATCATTAGGAAGCTGCAGTTAAAGTTTGAAGTTGATCGGGCAAAAATTGAAGACGCCAGAGTATCGCCCGATTTCAAAAACACAGTTTTGAGAAAAAGACGAAGTTTAATGTTCTAAAATGTTTATTCATTTCATACTTTCTTGTAATAAAGATTAAAAAAATGGGTTTTAATTCTGAAATATATTAAAGGAGGACAAATAATAATAATAGCGAGTGGTTAGTTTTGACCTTTAGGAATCACCTTTTTTTTCGAAAAAGAGAAAGTATCAGCCCTATTTTGTCTAGAAAAGGGCGGTAATTTTTAGATAAGTGTTCCCAAAAATATGTTTTATGTATATGTTGGATATGGATGTTAACATTTAAATAAATAAAAATATTTGTTAAGAGCGGCTGACTCAATTATTACTTTTTTATTTCATTTTGTTCTGACCTAAATTTCAACCTTTTGGTCCGCATTCCTATTTTTTTTAATTCTATCTTCTATTTTTTAATAGTTGGATATAATATGTATTGAGTTTCGTTCCAAGGAAAGAAAATTAATAATTGGGATGAGTAAAACTCTATTCCTAATGAACCTATCTTATTGGTTAACAAGCTCTTCCGATTATTTGATATGAGAATGTTGATTGGCCTGTTTTTGGGCGAAATAACGAAAATTGTGATCGTTCTGCAGTCAGCATAACTGTACCCCGGAGGTAAAGGACACTATGTCCATTTTTTTATTAAATTGACTTAACAGCATGATCTTAGAACAGCAAGATAAGACGGTGAAAACTAAAATTATGTCCGTTTTCATTAGAGATAAAAGACACCATGAGATTTTGGTTTTGTTTGACTATGATCAAAACTTCCTTCAGTGCATATAAAAATGTGACACATTTTCTATAATATTAAAATTAGCTATTTCTATAAGAAACGAAGGAACAAATTTTAATAGTTCAAAATAGAAAATTGGCTCTCTTGAACAATTTCAAATATGTGATATGGTTTTCTTTACCTCCGGGGTACAGATAAGTAATTATTAATCCTTCCCTTGTAATAACCTGCCTAAATCCCCCCCCCCCAGAACTATGCTATTCTTCCCTGCCCGCCCTTTGCCGGGGTATATCGCCCTTCAGATAGCCGGCCTTGACTGCGGCATTGATCCGACAGAACAAGGCCGACGGGCTGAGAGCCTCTTTGTCTCCCTCTACAGTTTGTTTTTATTAGGTTCTGTTTGTTCTATCTATATTGATGGGCCCATTTCTCCACATTTATTTCCTCTTGTTTAGCAATAAATTTGTTTCTTCTAAAGACCGTTTCAACATCGAATCTGCTGTTTCTGCAGTAAATCTAAAGTATATCTGGTTCGTTTTCTCTTTAATATTAATTGCCGTTCTGAGTTAATTTTATGTATCGTTTTAGCATTTCGGTCGTCTACTTAGGATATCACCGTTTTATATATTGTTTAATCGTGATCTTATCACGAATTATGAATCATTCTGTAGTCATTTCGCTGCGGGTGTCATTATGGAAGGACACTAGCGATCCTACCCGCTTACGAATGTCCCTTCGGAAGGACATTCCTCCGTTACTTTTCCCTTTAGGTTCAAAAGGTCCGTAAACGAAGGGGATTCACTTTTACAGCTCCAGGTAAAAACAGTTGCCTTCGGTATTGTTTCGGCTTCCAACAGTGTTTTCTTGTTTCTAATCGGCTGACTGGAAGATTTGTTATAAAAAAAAATGTCTACATGAAAAATTCATAAAACAAATGCACCCGATACTCAAGTATTCCCAAACAATGACAGCCGCAGCGAAAGTATTAAAACTCTTTTAACGGAAATATAAATATTCAAGGTATTTTTGAAAAACAACTTATACAACCAATTCTTGAGCATTACTATGCATAAATATTTTGTAGCTCCTTACAAGGCATTTAGATTAAATTAATAATTTAGTTTTTTTCTCATTTGTCCTAGTGATTTCATTGTTTGTAGGAACACCTTGCCTTGAAGGAAGGTTCCTGCAATGTACAATGCCATCTCTCTATCACATACCGGTGCTTTGTTTACCAACGTACGCCCGCATGGCCATTTCTATGCTAATCCAAACAGCATTGATGGAATTCCCATGAAAGTCGATATGCCGTAAGAAATGGATGAATTATATTATATTACAGGATTCATGTTGGTCATCTTGTTATTCAGTTATGTCTTGGATTGAATATGAATGTATTGCGGGTGGGGAATAATCTCCGCGCCGTCTCTATCATCAGCAGCCTTCTTTTCTGATGTGGCTTCTAACTATTCAAATGAAATGCAGTCTGTAGTTTCCTTAGTTTTTTGTAAAACAGATTAGCATTCAGCGGTAAGAAATGAGGTCGATGAAGTAAGCTTATCGGGCATAAAGGTTAAGATGAAGTCCTCCTTCCCAGTTCCAATATCCTTCCATGTCGAGGTCGGTTATTTCAGACTTTTTATAGGTTCTTTGCTTTGGTTGCTTTAAAGGGGATTTCTCATTCTTTTCTTTCGAATCGAATCCCAAGTTCATCTATATCTGAGAAGTCAAAGTGAAATCCAGGAGAAATATCCTTCTGACAAAAATGAACAAACCTTAAAAAAAAAAAGAAAAAAAAAAGTAAATCTGCAAAATGGAGAACCAGCGACGATAATAAAAAATAAATAATAATACTAAGAAAAATAATTAAGTTGTCGAGAAATTGAAAACGTTCATTTCATTAAACAATATTAATGATGGCTATCCAAATGTTGGAAACTGCCTTATATTTTTAATATTATTCCTTCATTGGATATGTTTTTTTTAAGTAACTATTAAGACTTTTAAGTTCTTTCCCTCGAAAACCATATATTAAAACTTTCTGGCGCTAATGATAAATGTTGAATTTCTGTTCAGACCCTTTGAATCACATCAGAGATAAGTGTTAAACGACCAAGATTATGCATATTTTATTATTCTGGGGGATTTGATATCTCTGAAATAATAGAACGATAAAAGAGAGTGAACAAATATATACCTATATTTTTTTTTATTGATGTTTTCCGGTAGTGGGGTTGCCCACCCTCACCAGTCCTAGCCCTGGTAACAACTATCACTGCACGGAGGTAGATATAAGTTCACAATTGTAATTATACATATATTATATAGTTAGCAAAAATATTATGTCCCTTTTGTGTATATGGATGTGTGTATGTATATGTGAGTATGTGTGTGTAGTCGTATGTATATAAATGTATATGTATCCTTGTGTGTTTGTGTATGTATGTGTGTATATGCATATATATATGTGTGTATATATATATATATGTGTGTGTGTGTGTGTGTGTATGTGGATAAATATGCGTGTGTATATGTGGATACATATATGGTATTATAGCTATAGTAATAATACAATATAAAGTTATATTATTTTAAAAACTTCATTTAGACACCTTAGTTTATGAATTTGTAATTATTTACTAAAAAACTGTAATCTATAACATTATGTTCCAATTTTTACTATTACCGTTTGCTTCATATATTGAAACTATTAATTATAACATTATGTTCCAATCTATACTTTCACCGTTTGCTTTATAAAACTAACTATTAATTAGAGGGGGTCTCCCGTGGTCTAATGGCTAGCGCCTTGGATTCATAAGCGGGAGATAGTGGGTTCGATTCCCAACCTCCGGCAGGAATTTTATCATCCCACGGCTCGCTGGTGAAATTCCTCGCTACACCCTGGATGTCGGCGCTAATGACCTAGATGTAGATGAGCTTACGGATCATCTACATCTAGGTAGATTTTTTTTTTTTTTTTTTTTTTTTACGAAAAAAAAAAAAAAAAAAAAAAAAAAAAAAAAAAAAAACTGGAACCGCGCTAAGATGACGCAGTTCCTGCGAGTCGGACTTTTTATATATAAAAGCTTTTTAATACATAATTATAAAATTAAATCCAAACTTTACCATTGCATATATTTTAAACACATTTCAATTTTATTATCTTAATTACAAATGTATTTTACATTGTTGTAAATTGTAAATAAATAATAATAATAAAAAAAAATTACAAAACTTATTTAAAAAAATTGTTTACATTAATAATTTGTTGTAATTAGATCAATTTAGAATATTTGTCTAAAAATATATGACGTACTCAAAATATTTTAGGTGACTGGCAGCTTGCATAAAACATAAATATTATCAGCAATTTTCATATTCATTCATAAATTTTAAACTATAAAAGTGGTTGGAAATTTGAAACAAATGTTTTAGAGGTATTGGAGTAACATTTCATTGCTTCTAAAAATGTCATCTCCGGATAGGAAGTAAATTCTCCCAGTTGGAGTTTTTGGATTCACAATACATAATACTTCAGCGAGTGACACATAAGTACACAGCGTATGTGCTACATGCTATTTTAAAGGGCATATAAAAAACTAAAAATTGACACCATCATGTTTCTACCGTAAACAGGAGTGGAGCTATATACTTTGCCGCAGCAAAATTTTGACCACTTGTTGAAAACTTTACATGGCCGTATTTTTGAAATCGGTTTAGACATTAAGCTCAAATTTGGTGTTTTTCTTATTCTTTATGAAGTTAACCCATGTACCAAATGATATCATATGTAGAGATGGCAAGGAAAAAATGTCATAGAAGTGTGTTGATTGAGACAAAATGTCCCCAACGTCTTCTTCGTCTGAGTCTGACATAGTAAGCTCACACGGCCAAGCCAAGGCCTTAAAAACAAACACATACAGCACTAAATAAACCTTCCACTTTTACTGCATCATAGGCGCAGGGGGTGTTTACAACTAGCCCTTTTCCAGTACACCCGTGTGCGGACAGAAGTTTTGTTTCAGTTGCAAACTCGTTTCAGACGCAACTCGTTGCAGAACAGTCGCACTGTGTGCGCTGGGCATTAATTGACTAAATTATGTAGATGCGCCGTAAAAAAAAACAAAAAAAAAACAAACTATTAATTAGCCTAATTACTGTCCAACAACAGTCAAACAATATTAATTGTTATTAAGGAGTCAAACAATATTAATGCATGTTTTTATTTGTTGTTAGCACCTGATGATGGCACATTTGTGTTGAAAGGCCTAGTGCAAAATAAAGAAAATTTGTGGGAAGACTGAATTTTGTTTCACCCTCTGGAATATACCTATATATTTGTCTGTTCCCTGTCAGACAAATATATGAGCACTATAGATTTGTAGCAATTTCACCTCACTGTACTGCTGTGACCTCATTTTATGTTAAACATTTCTGCTGGGAAAAGTAAAGACAAACTTTGACAAGCTCGACCCTACCCTCTCGAAGACAGGGTTGACCTATAGAAGTAGCTTCCAATAGCCCTCAGCTGTCTCCTTTAATTGGCTTTCTCGCCTTCCGGCCTAAAATATAGTCTTTCCCTCCCTCGCTCTGGGTGGCTAGGGCCTTTTAAATTGGAGGCGATCTTTTTAATTTGACTTGGAAAAACGGGACACTTCACTCCAGCCTCAAATGTCAGTCCGCTGTTTGAAGTATTCTTTGCATGTACCTCTTGAGTTGGATTTATTTTGTGCTTTGGGTTAGTAAGATGACCGACTAGAAGCAGAAATTAACATAGAAAAAAGTATATGACTATAATTATATATTATTATTATGTGTAGCAGACCCCGTTGGCTCACGTAACCCATACTGGGCTTTTTATATATAAATAAATTAACATATATTTTTGGTTGTTTTAGCATATTCAGAAAGATTGATATTACATTACGCTCGGGAACGATTTTTTTTTCAAAATGTATTCGAAGTTTCATCCATCCCAGCCAACACACACAAACACTGTATTTATATTCTTTTATACATTAGTCGCCGAACAAGCCACCCTGGGCCCTGAAGGACACATGCTGTAGCAGATCATTAATCGTACATTAGGGAAATAGTATAATCAGTGGTATGATCCGATATATATATATATATATATATATATATATATATATATATATATATATATATATAGTATAGTCCACAACATCCCAGAGGAGTAGATACTGTAGGCGTATCTGATTCCCGAGTAATCGACACACTAGGGTGATAGTGTGGTCAGTACTATTACTGCCTATTTTCTCCTTTAACAACATTGCGGCCTACCTTTTTATTACCGAAACAGACCTTTCCAAATTCTTATATCAAACGATTGGACGAGCTCTTTAACCAGTAAATTTGGTCCATTAAAGCTCTCTTCACACAAATTAGTCACGCCACAATTCAATATCCGGTCGGATTCTAACCTTCGCCGGAAAACCCGTCAGTCAAAACATAACAGCATCGTTGAGAAGACCTTATCTTTTGACTGTTCGGTGAGTGTAGCGGGACTGACGTTTCGGAATCCTCAGTCTCGCTACAGCCGCTAAACCGTCAAAAGATAATGTCTTCTCAACCATATTTGGCCTGAGACTGGCCGGTGACGGACTAGTGACTGAACCGTGACCTCAGAGTACGAATACACTGTCAGTCCCAGTTGAGTTACCGCACCGTCATGAAAAAATATGTTTTGGGGACGGAAGTTACGGGACAGTGACGTGACTGATGTGTGTGAATGGATTTTTAACGCGAGAGGGGCGGATTTACTACGTAATCAAATCATTGATTTCCCGTATTGAGCCTAAATTGTATTTCCTCGCAACAAACTTACGCCAATATCGTGTCTAACTAATTATAAAGATGTATTGTATAATATATATATATATATATATATATATATATATATATATATATATATATATATATATATATATATATATATATATCTTTCCTTGCAAGAAAACTAGCTTTATCAAGTGCTGTGAATGTAAGTAAAATCAATGCACTATGAGACGGGGTTTATCTTGGAACCATATTGTTTCTTTAAAAATTGAGTAGGCTTTTATAACAAATGTAATATATTAAAACAATTTATTATATGTACATATTAGTCAATACATTGAATTTCTCTTTATCAATATTCCAAACATCCTCGGCGATTCGATTGCAGAATATTTTGATGAGCCTAATTAGTGTAGTTTAATTGTATCTGTTTTGTAATATATTCGTGATAATTACAGTAGAAAGTAGGACATAGCATTGTTGAGGCGTTAAAGCTTGTAGTCTCGCTGGCCCCCTTCTTTTTTTAACAAACTAATATATATTTAAATATTTATATATAATGACTTGTATTATATTTATCGAGGCCCGGTGGCCGTGAGTGTTAAGGCGTGAGCACTAATCACTCTGGTGGCTTTTCTTTGGAGAAATGAAAAGGCATCAGCCCTATCCTCCCTAGAAAAGAGTGGTGACCTATAAATAATCCTTCCTAAAAATTCTGAATTAATTATAATGGACGTTAACATGTAAATAAATAAATAATACTACAGTGAAACCTCTGGGAGAACCAAAGTTGTCCACTATAGAGGAGTCCGCTATACAGAGGGGTTGGTCGTGATGGATACGTTCCGAATTTGTACATTTAATTCATGTTTTAATTAACCATTTCATAATTACCCATCACATTTTTTTTTATGTGTATAGAAAGAAGTTCAATAAGTATAAACTTAAAAAAAAAAAAAGTTAAAAATATTTTCAGGTGTATGTCCAAAGAGTAACGATGGAAGCTTGGATTCCCACTGAGTAACTGTTTCCGCATCCACCGATGCCGATTCTCCACAAATGGCTCTAAATGAAATTTTGTGCCTGCCACGAAAGTTTTACTGTCACCCATTGGAAGCCTTAAATTCAGAATGGCCCAACTGTTCAGCTATCTCTAGTGCTTTTGCCTGGATCATAGGACCTGATATGGGAATGTTTTGAACGCGCACTCTTTTAAACCATTCCAGTGTAGCGAGATCAATTGTAAATCCGTGTCCAGTTCTTAGTTCTTGGACTACATGTTTGTCACAATTTTCCGTCCATTTCTGCAAAATTTCATCTTTATTTTTCAATATTTCTGCTGCTTGTGTTTTCCCTATCTTAAAGAAACTCGGCAACTTTACGCACACTACATTTTTCGCGATTAGAAAATGTTATCACGTCAATTTTTTCTTTAAGTGTCAGAGATTTCCGATTAGACATATTGAAGAGAAAGCACGATATTTACTCAACAAGAGCTAAAAACCAACTGAAAATTGAAGAGAGGGAATGTGAACGGAATGAGAGTTTTGGAGTATTCCCGGAACCGTGATACCTCGTAGGGAAAACAATAGTAATCTACCAGCGAGAAAATCATATGCTTCTGCTGAAAAGGAAGGGGTTCCTGTTGTGAAGTTCCTAGGAAGATATTACTAGTCACTATTCTCTATATATATCTTATTCTCACAAAGAGTTTGTTATTGTTAACGCATTTTACTGGAAACCTACACCAATACGAACGCTTCGATAACTTACATTAGCTGTACTTGTCCGTAGTAAGGAGGTAAAAAATCAGGTTTCTCTGTCCGTGTCCGTGTCCGTTGTACAGAGGTGTCCGCAATATAGAGGTTTATTTTACCTATAGAAAAATTCGGGACTGCGAGAAAATGTCCGTTAATAGAGGTGTCCGCTGTAGGGAGGTGTCCTTTAAGGGAGGCTTCACTGTATATTAAAAAATAAATATAATATAAATTGCTCAGAGATATAGCGACCTCTATACGGGTCAGTTCTTATCCGACTTATAGGCCTGTTAAAACTCAAGCCAAAACGTTGGCAAATATAACTTTTTTTATATAAAAAATGTCGTTATATTAACTCTCTTGGCCAAATCCCGAATATTTCCACCTTCGTAATATAAATGATACATTTTTGAAAGACACTCGCCGCCCTTTATTATTAAACTAGCTGAATACCCGTGCTTCGTCACGGCAGATAAGTAGTTATTTTATTGCGTTAAATAATGTTTCATTAAAATTACGTTACTATACAATTCTGTGCAGTTTATTACAGCACGGTTCCCGTCATACTATATTTTATTCAATGGGCGTTAAAATTTAAAAGTTTATGTTTCCAAGAAGTCATATGGTAACATCCAATATATTTACG
This sequence comes from Gonocerus acuteangulatus, assembly GCA_946811695.1. Taxonomy (NCBI): domain Eukaryota; kingdom Metazoa; phylum Arthropoda; class Insecta; order Hemiptera; family Coreidae; genus Gonocerus; species Gonocerus acuteangulatus. The sequence continues at coordinate 62,522,240 of OX328128.1, forward strand.
AGTATTACCAAGGTTATAGGCGAGGCTGTGCAAGGGTTCCGGATATTATTACCTCGCCTGGAAAACCTAAGGATAGGCCATACATCACGGTTTGACCGGGACTGTCCCGGTATTTTGCAATTGTTTCGGTGTCCCGCCCAGTGTTATCACTGTCCCGGAAAAGGCTGTAAGATGTAAAAAGTAATGAATTCATGTTTATAAGAATCTTTTTTAAATCGGTTACTTTTCTACAATTAACATTTTTACTACTGCTCACAGTGTCAAAGAAATGAGAAGTAATCTAACTGTAAAACGCTGGAACTACCTGCACAGCACTACCAGCTGCCAGACACTACTATTTGGCTGAGAGATTGTTTTAAGAAAATCAAGTAGCAAAAAAAGTTCCGTTCTTATTTTTAAGGTTTGGGTAGACTAACGGTTTAGGATTCCCCCTTCCCGTTAGTTGCTAGGCTTAAAACTCACCAACCATTTTGCTTATAATTTGTACTCTTTTTATCCCCCCCCCCCCCTGGTATGCCCATCCCATATTAATGTGTCTCGGTTTAACTCTCCAAAAATATGGCAAGCCTATCTGACGGGGACAGGCAGAAAAGAAACGCATTTAAAACTCTATGAGGGACAGTTAATTTCTAGTAATTCAAGGTCTGCCATCATAGTTGAAATTAACCTCAATTAGAAATAAAACTATGAGATAGATAACGTAAGGTAACAGCTGTTCTTTATCGTCCTAGTAACGCAGGCTGCCTAGGCTTGCATTCTCTAACCAACTCAAACTTTAAACCCCTCTAAAAATGCTTAAAAATACGAATATCAAAAAATCCTTTCTTAGCGAGCGCCTACGTTACATAGGGAGTGTCCATGCAAAATTTCAAAATTTTCTGTCGAGCGGTTTGGGCTGGGCGTTGATAGATGAGTGAGTGAGTGAGTGAGTGAGTGAGTGATATTTGACAAATATATAGTAGATAAAAATAATATGATGTCGTTTCAACGATTAGATTTTGCTTTAGGACATTGTTATCGTAAAGCTGCAATTTACCTCTTCTGAGTTTATATTGATGGCCTTTTCAAATGCATTAGTTTCTTTGTAGCAAATGGTGTGTCATTGCATCCTCCAAGTTGCAATGACACACAATATTGGAGCAAATCGCCCATGTATCGGGCATTTAAAATCAAATAAGCAATTGCCTGTATATGCTAGTGAGCAGTGTATGACCAATTTATGGAGTTGAGTCAGTTCAATCCTGCTATAGGGAATTTCTGCTTTTGAGAAAATAGAAAGTAGCAGAAATGGCCATCAATAGTAAAATTGTTGTTATAGGATATAGGAACCAAGTTATATTGTCGTAGAGTAAAGATTACTTTAATAATGGCGGAAGGCGAATAATTGTGTTTTTAGCCCCTGGCGAGGCTGGTGGAAGGTTGCTTCCTTCGGCTGTTCATGATTTTAAAGTGAAACTGAGTATGCTTAGGCACTTGCTCCAAATGAGGCGCCAGTGGATACGTGAAACAAGAAGAGCTATAATTAACATTATGCAGGAGTTTTGATTTAATAATTATTGATATTTTGCATTTTTTAAAGAATATACGTAATACGTAAAAATATCATAAAATGTGTTAAACGTAAATTAAGTGATACAATCATTTCATATTGTTCTATGGCGATAGAGAATTTTATATCAAACGTTTTTATTGCACTGGTCTACAGTTTGGGTGATTTTATTTTAATGTGACACGGGGTGTTGTTAGCTTGATAGGCCTGACTATAATATAATAGATAGAAGGAAGCTATTCACGCCCACCTTTATCTGTCCGTGGAATGCTGGTGGTATGTTGGGAGTTGAACCTTTGCCCGCTCCTATATCAACCAGTGTTTGCACTACCTTTCAGGGGATATTGGCTTTTTTATACCTACTGCATTGCTTCCTCCTCTATCCACCTACGGATATTACTATTCTAGGTAGTAGGTAACAGCTTAGAAAGTCTTCAATAGTTATGTATTTTATTACATTTTTGTCGTGGAAACGTTTCGGCTATATGCCATTTTCAATCCAATTTGTCTGTGAAATACAATTAATTGTACTGATTAGGATTTGTTAAAATATGAACAATTAATAAACATAAGAATTAGAGTATACTAATGTATCAACAACTGACCTGTATATTTTTGCATTATTTTGTTATATATACATTATATCTTCAGGTTATGTGCTTGTGAATTTAATATTTAATTTGAGCTGGAAATTGTATGGTTCATGTCTGGAAATTAATAGATATTTTCATAGAATTATTTGGTTAAAAGAATTTTATAGTTAAAATTAATATGGATGATATTATACCTCTATTATTTCATGAATGATATTATTATTACCTCAATAATTACATATTATTTTATATTTGAGTCCGCTTCTGTAATGGAGGACTAGATGCGCAAGACTGAGGATTGGCAGGTGGTGTACTGAAAATTGATTCTTTGATTCTTCAAGAGAAGAATCAAAGAATCAATTTACATTCCAAAAAATTACGACCAAGTAATAAATTTTAAAACTGATTGCCGCAACATTAACTATTACTATGTCGGCGTCATCAACGCCATAGATTTCTAAATAAAACCTTAGAACCGCAAATAACATATAACAAAATTCCCAATAGTTAAATTTCATTCCTTAAAAATTATAAATATAAATATCAACCGTTAAATCAAAATATAAATCTAATAATAACCGTTTTTTCACTATATAAAATATCAATACACCACCTGCCAATCCTCAGTCTTGCGCATCTAGTTCTCCATTACAGAAGCGGACTCAAATATACAATAATATGTAATTATTGAGGTAATAATAATATCATTCATGAAATAATAGAGGTATAATATCATCCATATTAATTTTTATCTGTAAAGTTCTTTTAACCAAATAATTCTATAAAAATATCTATTAATTTCCAGACATGAACCATACAATTTCCTCCTCAAATTAAATAATATTAAATTCACAAGCACATTACCTGAAGATATAATGTATATATAACAAAATAATGCAAAAATATACAGGTCAGTTGTTGATACATAAGTATACTCTAATTCTTATGTTTATTAATTGTTCATATTTTAACATATCCTAACGAGTATTATTAATTGTATTTCACAGACAATTTGGATTGAAAATGGCATATAGCCGAAACGTTTCCACGACAAAAATGTAATAAAATACATAACTATTGAAGACTTAATAAGCTGTCACCTACTACATAGAACATCTTAGTTTTCAACTTGGGATCTACAACATATAATTACTATTCTAGTTCATTTTACTCTGTTTTTTCAATATTTATTAGGATTCAAATGGAGTTCAGTCATCCATTAATTATATTATATTCTTATTATGAGAAATTTTATTATTTACGAAATGCTGTGTGGATGTGTGAACTACAGCTCTGGAGTATATTATATTTGAGGGAATTATAATTTCAAATATGTTTTTAGGATCATACCTCGATTATTCATTCAGGTCGTTAATAGACTTTCAAATTTCAAGATGGCTTCCGAGATGATGTGTATCCTGACGAAAAGGGCAAACTGCCTGTTGGTGGAGACTGTCGTTTCTGGTATCGTTTGGAGTACTTTGGGCGATCGGTTACGACTTATATACGTCACAGTCAAGGCACTGTTGAGGTATTACTGAATCTGGTTTGTAATTTCTGTGTCTTTATACTTGAGTTAAGTAAGTTGTTTACTTCGGTATGGGTCGTCCATGTAATTTGTTGTATGCGGGAAAATTGTTTATCACTACGTGGGTCGTTGCCTTTGTTAGGATCGAGCAGGTAGTCCGTTGTATGTTGGTGGTGTGGAATATGGATTGTACATTATGTTCTCTAGTTTGAGTTAAGTATTATGTTGTTTGGGTTTTATTTGGGGGAGTGCTACTGTGTCAGCTCTTTTCCGTTTGGTTGTTCGTTCAACTATGCCAACTATTTACACGAACACATACACGACGCAAACAACATTCAAAACAAGGGTAAAAGTACTTCATCATGCACAACCCCTTGCACATAGTACAGTCAATCAAATTACCTGGACGGCCCTTACCGACGTAAACAACTTACTTAACTCTGGTATAAACACCCTGACATTGCAAACCAGAAGTATTACCTCAACAGTTTCTTGTCTGGACTTCCTGGTGAAGTCAATACTTCATACGCGGTTTTTACTTCCTACTGAAATGAAAGAAAGAGCTGGAAACGAATGTCGTGGCATTATTTTACTTGTCTAACAATGCCCCATGTTGTTTGTCATGTTTTTCTAGACCATATTTATTTCAACTCCTGGTTTATCAACCTACGGTGCTATTTTTTTTTTTATCTTTTAACTTCTTTAATTCAATTTTTCATGTAAATTGGCCTGTTTTGACATGCAGAGAGTAATTTATCCCTCCACCCTACTATATGAGAGAGAATTGCTACCCCCTCATTAGATATAATGGATTATCCAAGGACTTGCCGTGTATGCCTTCATCAGTTGGCTATCCTGCTTTCAGTATGCTCTACAGTTTTACAAAATACTTTTATAAATTTCCCATATAAAAGTTCACTTTGTTTTGGGATCCCGGGAGCTCGTCCTGGAATGATACCATATTTTTATTAGAACACTGAATAATGCAAAGGATGTAAGCTTTTATGGTCTTATGTTTTGGGAAAAAATGACCTTTCATTGAACGTCAATCTATCTAAAAACCGCGCTAAAAGCTTCAGAGAGATATGTATTCATTTCAAACATGTTTCAACTGAACACGTCCCTTGTCGAGTATCGGAAACAATAATACATGTCCACTTTTCTCGAAAATGGTTAAAAATACCACCTGAAAAGCGGATTTATTAAATTTCGAATGACAAAAAACTTGTGCCTGACAAAACGTGCTCCTCTAAGCCTCTAAACAAAAGCTCAAAAAACAGGATACTATCAGTTTCCTGTTGTAGGAAACGAATGAATGGAATGCTGATTCATAAACTGATTGATAAAGTATACAGTTGAAATTCATTATTTTAATTTTAATTTATACGAGTGATTTATGGTTAACAAAATGCTAGTAGAGGAGTTTCAGATCTGCGATTCGCCTTAAAATCGGGCTTTGCATTTTTAATAGATGATGGTGCTGTTCATTTTAATTTGAATCTGTGAGAGAACTAAAGGCTAAGCAGAGAAACAAGGCCGTGTTACCTAGATCTTTCTGACTAAGAAATAAAATTTAAAAAAATGTCGATTATTCTGATTTAGGTCAAGGTCCTGATTTGTAAAAAGAATAAAAGTGGTTTTGTATAATTGGTTTGTCAAGTGTCAAGGACGTCGTTAAGTTGTGTTAAGGGCTAGCAGAAAGGTTTGCCTTCAAGTAGCATCTTCTTACAAATCTTTCCTGTGTTTACAAACCTTTAGTCTGTCTATAGTGGAACTCTTCCTCGTCTTTTATGTACATTTATAGTCATTTTCTTCGCCTATAGTCTGCTTAGCTTATTATTTTCGTCCTACATTGTACACAATTCTTCTTTATTAAAAGACAACAGGTCTTTATTGCTAGGATCGACGCCGAATGGCCTATCAGCCAAGAGCTGCATAATAATCTCTTTTAAAAGTTCGAGTTCTGATTTTTATTTAACTCAAATATAGAACGATATATGCGAAAATTCTATGCGCATTTGTTATGGTTGTAAGAGATTTTTGTGGAGTGATAGTATGTGAATATCTTTATTGTATGATGAACAAGTGCTTATAATGCTCATATTTATGGGTATTTATTTATATGCTGAATAATGGTACGAGTCATTGCCCCTCCTTTCAAGTCAAGAGTAAACAGTCCTTGTGTGTTTTGCATGATGACACTCAGTAAACTAAACATCGAAAATTGCTGAGTAGTCTTCAAACTTTATCTTTCTTCTTGCTGGACACCTATAAAATGAAGGTTTCTCTTTTTTACGGTCTTTCCTTTCTCCCCATAAAAAGAGAACCCCGCTAATGATGTCGACCTGATGACGAAATGAGGAAGTGCTGGCGCTAAAGTTTGACACGTCATAATTCTTTTGCCAAAACACAGAAAAAAGTTTCGTTAACATTTGTGTTTGTGTTTCTATACATATTTATGTTTCTTCGCTGAGCAATATTTTTGGTATCGATACGGATTTAGTCTCTTCGTAATGTACACACACACGTGCGCACGCAATATCCTAGTAATATCCTTACGTGCCTTATGGCAAAAATGTATGGGTCTGTCCACCATTTCCTATTGACTACATTATACAAGTTCTCGATGGCTTAAAGAAACTAAACCTTTCCACTCGCAGTTTCGTGCAAACGATATGTTATCTAGGAAGGAAATATGCCGGACACATTTGTATAATTTTCATGATGGAATTTCGTTGATGCAGACTGGTTCGTTTGACAGATAATTACGATTATACATAATATTTCTCTGTCCCTAATTATCAATTATTCAATATGGTGGAATGCCTTCTGGTCGACTGCTAAGATTATTCAACAGTCGTGTCTAAAATATACGGCGTCAGTTATTTTTAATATAGATCCGGTTTGTTGGAACATTAATACAGTATTTTATTGTTTTGTTGCCGGCACTGTGGACGTCAGGGTCTATTATTAATTTATTTTAATATCCTCGTCTTCAACATTCCATCATCAGGGGTCTAGACTGCTTCTCATAAAGTCATCGAAGATTCACCATTTTAGTAAACTAGTCTACAGTGTCTTTAATACTTAAAATACTTTTGGGTATAGTTTACTTGTAGATTTCGTTGCAAAACAATGCAATAAAAAAGTCCGTCACCCAGGAGCTGCATTAGTAAGCACGTTCCTCAGAAAAATAGTAGTGTACCCTGCATTCCTAAATAATTTGTTTAAAGTAATCTCTATGAATTTAGAATAAATATGAGAAGTTTTAGTCTTTTATATTTTTAATGGAAAGCTTGGTGGCCGTGAGTGCTAAGGCGGTGTATGCTCTCCGCGCCTAAGGTCGTGGGTTCGATTACCATAAGGGTGGTGGCTTTTCTTTTGAAAAAAAAAAAAAAAAAAAAAAAAGAAATCAGCCCTATCCTAGCTAGAAAAGAGTAGTAAACTATAGACAACCCGTCCTAAAATTTGTTGTTAATAATTAATGGATGTTAAACATTTTTTTAATTTAAATGTTAACGTCCATTATTATTATTTAAGAAAAGTAAAATTTAATTATTAAAAAAAATTAATTTATATAAAAAAATAAAATAATAAAAAAAAGTAATGAACAGCTGACACAATTAATAATTTCTATTTCCTTTTTCCCGCTGTAAATCCTAACTTTTCATGGACACTTTTTGATTTTTATTAACAACACATGTTCCTTATTGGTTTGGGCGTCTTGTCTACCGAGTTTCTTTGCAAGGAAGTACTGCTGTTTAGTTATAGTAGTATTTTTATGAACACCAGAACGTGATAAGCGGTTGACTACCCTTGAATATTCTCCTCGCCATTATTTTTTCCTTTATACTTGTCGAAGTGCTTAGAGAGGATACCCTGACCTCGAACTGGCAGCCCTGACCTAGGATCGATCCCCTATCAGGGAAGTAATGATAGCTAGCAGAAATGGCCTATCTATGAAATAGAACCTACAACTTGTCTATTTTGAGCCTTCTATTCGTCTGGAAGAACCCTTTTATAAAGACTATTTCAGCTCTCTATCGTAATATTTCTCTGTATTCCAGATCTTCTTCTATCCTCCCTTTTAAATATTCCTTTCACAGAATGTGTGCACGGATAGAATTCTTTTCCTATATTGTGCTCAGTCGCCGATGGTTTTCCATTTCTTTTCCCATTGCTAGGCGATGGACTGGAACGTATGCAGTTTGCATTTCTTTCTCAAATAATACCATATATTCAGAAACATTTTCTTATAAACTGTATAGTTTTTATATACAACTATATATATATGGATCTTCTCTCTCTCTTTTTTTACGGCTACATTGACAATTAAGGCTTTAGCGTCGGGATATAGGTTGCCATTCGTATTAAACATCCACGGTTCATTTCAACGGGCCAGAAATGAAAGAACCCTTTCTCCTGCTGATGGGACTTGAGCCCGCATCTCCTGCATGAGAATCCTAGGCGTTAGCCACTAGACCACAGGCAGACGCGGCAAATTACATTATAACAAATTTATTAGGATGAAGATATAATAACGGACAGGTATATTTGTTGTCCCTGAACTGAAGGATATAACAGTAGTACTTTTCCGAAGATGTGTGTAATAATAAAAATAGGGCAATAATTTCTTCAAACGAATTCGTGGCTATAAAACGTTTCATGTTCTCAATTCCTTTAAGTGCCATACGTCCCGATAATTGTGTTTACATTTGTACACAATGCGCTGTTTTTACAAAGACCTATCGTCTCAGATCAATTGACACATGTTTTTTTTTCTTGGATACTTATCTTTATAGAAATATATGCTCCGGCTCCAATTGTTTGTCCTTACTAGAATCTATTGGCCTACATTATCTATTTTCTGCGGTAACTCATCAATCCCAGCAGCACTTGCTCTCCGATTCAAGTTTAGCCCTAAATCGATACTTGGCGTCTGCGTCTTGATGGATAGGCTGAGATATTGTAATCTTTATTTTTAGGATGTCTTCCTCTATTTGCAGGATTTACAGGGGATCAGGAATCCTGCTGCGCTTCTTTACGTAGGATATCCGAAATGTATTTATTATTCTTGCTTGTGGCTTTGGTTCCAAAAACATCATTCAAATCACTTAATCCATGAGTTAGATCAATAACTAAAAAATAACAGGATTATATCTGCTCCAAAAAGTTTATTTTTGCTCTACATATTTCACGCTTTCAAAATTATTTTAAGCCCTACATTCTAACCATCCAAAGATTCCGGTTGAGTAGGCCTAAAGATCCAACATGGCGGCAGGTGTATCAGCTGACTATTTATCGAAGAAGCTAGTATGCCTATTTTCATACATCGTGTAGTATCTACCTATGAATCGTTTGGTGAAGTATGTTGGTTAATTAAATTTTATTCTCCTACCAATTAATTGACAAATACATCACTTAGACGTTTTGTGCCCACCGTTTTATTTATTAATAAGTGTTTTTTTTTTATTGTGCACTAAATGCTAGTATCCAAGGCGGGGTTTGTCAGCTGACTATTTGTCGATATATTTGCCTTCTGATACCGCTAAATAATCAGACGTGGTCGGTGAAAGGTTTATAATGTTTATGTTTTAGGTTTATTTTTAGTAAAGTTGTCATCATATTTACAAGGTCCTGACGAGGCGCTAGTTACAGTGTGATGCATCTAAAGCAATAAAAAAAGTTTTTCAGCAGATTTAATTGAACTATCGACTGGTTTATCTGATTTAAATACTTATTACTACGGATGCTAAGACTGTAATGGACTAAATAACACTTTTGTGAATATATCTTTATTTGAGAATTGAGGCTGCTGCTTTAATTCTACAACAGCAGTCCTTCTTTCTTTGATTCCTCACCCTATTTTCTTCTGGGAACCTTGAAGATGTAACCCCTCCCACACTGTTAAAGTCTAATATTTCATTCGTTCTTAATGTGAAAAAAATAAATAGCTTTTTTTGTCTTTAAAAATTCCTCCTAGGTTTTGATTAATTTTCCTAAAAATGAGAAATTTTTCCTCTCCTTGATAAAACTTGCGCCAATTAAGTTTTTCTTTCTTTAATTTTCTTTTGTTTCCTTCTTACCGTCTGGCAATTAATTATTCTGTTCGACATTAAAAACTAAGATCTACATCGATTCTGCTAAAATTATCGGAACACTTCTTCTTTCCTTTTATGAATAAATTTTTTTATTCATAAATATTTAACAATGTCTGTTTCTACAGGTTGTTCTTTACTTCGATTATCGTCCACCAAAAGTCATATAATTCCTGGATTATACGAAGAGATCATTATTAAATATTACTTATTTTATAATATTTCCCCGATAAGGTCGGAATTTCCAAATGTTGAATTTTAGGAGTTCCATATTCATTATTTATTGTCTTTCAATTCATTTAGCTCAAGTATGCCTTTCGTCGTAATACTTCATCATCAGGGAGTGTTGTTCCCAGTTTCGTAAAATTGTCTATACTTGTATTTAAATCATGCCAGTTAATATATGAGAAAATTCTTGTGTACTGTATGATAAACAATAAATAATATTATCTATTTCGTATCTTATTTTGATGGATTCCTACAGAAATATCTCACATATTTAAACATTTTAGGTTTAAAAATAAATCTCATTGGTGGATGAGTGTTCATGAAATATTTTATTTTATGAGATGATATTTAATTTATTGAAATTTCTTACATTGATCGGTGGACCGTGATTAATGTATAGGGATGAACTGGTAAATGATTGCCGTGTCCTTTGTGAGAGCCAATTCGGGAAATTTGGCCCAAAACACTTCTGTTTGTTTACGTCCCATCTGCTTTTATGGCCATTTGTTCCGTGGTACGTGCAGGTTTCGACCCTTCCTAATTCATGCTGGAGGATGGATTTTTCAGAGAGCCCATCCCTGAAAAAACGTTGCATGCCACTAGCGGGATTTGAATCTGTATCTCCTACATAAAAGTTCTAAGTGTGTGAATTGTAAGGCTTATGATGTCGTGGAAATTTAGAGGCGCTTTTAAGATGTCATACATTTAATTTATGATAATTATATCGGAACTCTTTAAATTAATAGAATTTGAAATAGCGAAACACATCAGCTGTCACCATGACTTGTTTTGTGCTTTTTTGTTTCCTAGGGCTCGTGGTAAGACTAATAAAAAGTTTGGTTATTATTAAATCGGCTAAAATCCTTTCATCATCCAAGATCTTTTACCTTTAAATAAACCTTATTGTATGTTTACATTTGAGAGCCGATTGTGACAATATCACAGAGGAATGTACATCCTTGGGATGATTCTGTTATCTACTCTATAAGGCTGGTGTCAGCTGATGCCATGTCGGCACAGATAAAGGGAGCTGCCCCTTCTTTCTATTTTACTGCTGAAATCGTCATCTTTTTAAGTTGTGATCCTTCAACTCTTTATTTATTCATACAGATGAGAGAATAAATTATTCAGTCACTTGAATAAAGTAATTTATGTTTTTAATTTCATATACGAAATTACTATGTCATCGAAATATGGTTGGGTTATACTCATCGGCATACCTGTGTAGTATCTGTCAAGTAATTAAATATTATTCTTTGTTAATAATGATGGACGTTAAAATTTAAATAAATAATTGAATATTTTTAGTACATCAAGGTAAGTAAATCTCAGTTAATGAAGGTTCTGAATTTACCCTTGTACCACCTCATACATTAAAAAGGACTTAGGTGCGGAGAAAATAAATGAGAAAAAGATAGAACTGATTTTAATAAATACTACTGCCAACATCATTAAATCCTTCACGTTACAAACAATAACTATAACTCCATCAATAGTTCTCATCATAAACTCATACAATTCATTAAAGAACATAAGCAGATGGAATAATATTTGACAAAATTTACAACTCTGAACGATACTCAATTTAAATATGACAGACAGCCTTTACAAACATTTAGTCATATCCTGGATTCCTGTACAATATTCGCAAACAAATGTTTTTTGCCAGAATATCAAATATATTATTTTATTATTATAAAGAAAAATTACAATGTTTGCCAAAGGTTTAGATATGGATGCGAAACAAAATTTAATTCAATGTTTTGATTTGAACAATAATGATCATAATTCACGAATTTATTTTTATTCACATATATTAAATATAAAAATACAAATCAAATTTTATTCGCAAATTTTCCTGCGAATACAAATAAATTCACAGAAAAAATTGTAAATAATCACAAAAAATGTGAATGTTTACAAAAAATCAAGTGATTACAAAAAAAAATCACATTAAAATATACGAATACAAATTTATTCACATTATAATTTGTGAATGAAAATGTATTCACAATAAAATTCGCAAATAAATTATGATTTTATTCGTATTAAGATGATATTACGAAAGTTATTGAAGGTGATTTTTTTAAGGCGTTTAACGTCTAGGTTATTAGCGCCTAGATTTTTTTTTAGATAGTTTGTCATCTGTATCTCCATAAAAAAAAAAATGAATCTAGTCCTGAAAACCTAGAAATTAAAAAAAAAAAAAAAAAAAAAAAAAAAAAAATCACCTTCAATAACTTTCGTAATATCATCTTAATACGAATAAAATTAAAATTTATTTGCGAATTTTATTGTGAATAAATTTTTATTCACAAATTATAATGTGAATAAATTTGTATTCGTATATTTTAATGTGATTTTTTTTGTAATCACTTGATTTTCTGTAAACATTCACATTTTTTTGTGATTATTTACAATTTTTTCTGTGAATTTATTTGTATTCGCAGGAAAATTTGCGAATAAAATTTTATTTGTATTTTTATATTTAATATATGTATGTAAATAAAAATAAATTCGTATTCACACTTATGAATACGAATTTATTTATATTCGTATTCACAAATATATGAAGTACGAATAAATTCGTATTTTTATTTATAAATAAAATTTTGCCCATCTCTGTTTTTTTTTTTTTTTTTTTTTTTTTTTTTTTTTTTTTTTTTTTTTTTTTTTTTTTTAACGGCGATTAATACAATATCCTCGTCGTATGTATTATTATTTGTGTTTTCTTTTTATATTTTCTTCTCCCTTTTTAGGGTACGCTATTCAGGTTTTATTGTATTTCGTAGAAAAGAATGTACGATTATGTGTACCTACGTGATTCACTTGTATTAAAGGTGCACTAATTTGAAGGGAACGGTAGGTTTTCACCTTACTGTGGAACGTCGCCATGAAGTGAACATTAGAACAATGTTTGGTGAGAGGGAAGGAGATAAAAGTAGTCCCTACTTCCCTAGGAATTTGAAGACCTGAAGGACAAGGGGATTCTCACCTCTGTTGATAGGTTAAGCATATTGAAGCCAGCTGATTTGAATATCGAATAATTCCGTATGACGTCTTACAATTCTCTTCTGACGTCTATTATTAGGAGAATAGTTGGACCCGTTTCTCATGTACTAGTCATTTCACGTTGATCGAAATAAGCCACATTAAGCCAAGAAGAAATGAGATAATAATTTCTAGCAATAGATTCTAATAATAATTTTACACCACTACATCTTCAGATTTCTTGTAAATTTTGCTGTCCTCGTCGTAAATTGTTGTCGTTAGTTCCTGGAAACATTGACAAGGTTCATGTGATTAACTAGGAAAACGACGGCATCTACGTCAGCTGCCATTTAACACCAATTAAGAAACTTAATTTATATTATTGTCCGGTTAAAACGGCATAATAACCTTACTCAACGAGGTTTCCTGTTACCAATTTTTCTGAACATCATTTAGGTTCTCATTTAGCTGACATCTGACGAAAAATCATAAATTCTATTTCATACTAGCTGTTACCCGGCGTGCCATGCTACACCTACTTTCTGCGTCTATAAAAGCAAAAGTAATGTAGAAACCGAATAATTAATATTAAAATCTAATAATGCAAATCTGTAACTATTTGGGTTCAATGTTTCGAACTCGTGATCTATGAACTGTGAGTCATAGACGATTTTAACCTAGCCCTATGACTCTCCCCGTGTCAAGACCTACCTGTGGGCAACGTTTGGTCAAAATCGGTCAAACGGTTTGGATTTGTATAAGGAACAAACATATAGGCAGACAGTTGGTAGACGTTTTTGACTTGGCCTATAACACTCCCCGTATCACGACCTACCTGTGTCCCAAGTTTGGTCAAAATCGGTCAAACAGTGTGGATTTGTATAAGGAACAAACAGACACAAGGACAAACAGACAGACACGTGATTTATATGTATATATATATATATATATATATACACACACACACACACACACACACACACACACACACACACACACACACACATACATATACACCCGTAACAGGGACGGGATTGATTATTATTTCATTGCCAAAATATTCACTAGAAATAATGTATATGAGAAAACAGGGTTTGCTTGGTCAGCTAGTATAAGTACATATAAAATATGGCAATGTATATTGTCCCTGGTTATTGGTATTCCTTCATCGCTTATTTCCGTTTAGAAATTTACTATTCATTTTCAGTAGTTAGTTTTTAAATTCTTTTAAGGTGTATTATCTTTTCTGAGTTTTCATCTTTAATTTTGTCTCCTATCGTCTGCTCCTTCGCTAATTGCCTCTAATTTGGGAACTTCATGTCCTCCTCATGTCTGGTCGAGTCGGGTCATATGTCAACTCCGGATTCCTTCACTATGATACATAGCTCGAGTGCATCTATATATTTATTATTGTTACTCCTTTAGTAGTATAAATCTCTCGGTGTACTTGTCCGAGATGGAAGATTGGTGATGAGAACTCAAGAAATGGTTGGGATTCGTTTAGAAAACGTCAGATTTTTAAGAAAAATGTATATTTTGAACTTTTCTCTGAGGTTGCCATTTAGCATTAAATGCGTAGGAAGACACAATAACTGGATGTATTATGGTAAGTTTTCCTTGTTCACCTAAAACTTATAGTGGTCTTTCTCCATCATCTAGGCATTTGTTACTAATAAAGGCTGCCAAAGAACATGCCGAAACGTTCCTTTCGATTGTTGTTTTCTCTAAAGCTGACGGTTTTAACCATTCCTTGGCTTCATATATTCTGACATGTTTCTGAATGTTTTCTTTCATTTACTCGACAGAGATTTTTTTTTTTTTTTTTTTTTTTTTTTTTTTTTTTTCCTCAATATTCTTTAATAAATGCTTGTTTTTTATTATTATTTTTTATTTAATAATTACATCCACCTAAGTGTGCTGTTATCAGATAGGAACCACTTATTGCTGCCAAACTATATTTGTATTACAAAATATGGTAATAGAACCCACAATTTTAATTCAAGCCAAATTTTCTCATCTCACAAAGATTGTTGAATAATTTATCTTTTCCTTGAAAATTAGTATGGTTCGATGTTATTTATTGCTCGGTTGATTATAATCAATCATTTAGAAATTTATTGCTCGTGATCAGAAAAATGAATACAAAATGAAATTAATATTAAATAATAGGTAATAAAATAATATTTATAATAATTAAATAAAATAATAACTTAAATAATTATTATTATTAATATTATTTTATTAACTATTATTTGATATTTATTTCGTTTTGTATTCATTTTTCTGACCACGAGCAATAAATTTCTAAATTATTACTTCATTATATTTTATTATTTTTTTGAAGCACATGACCATTGCTGTGGAGATCTTCAGGTGAATAATTACATCAATGTACTGGCTACCATCGGAATTGTATTTATTATGAAATGGTGGAAAAATGAAACAATTAATATATTTTTTCTTATTATAATTGAACAAATATCTCCAACGGACTGATCGGTGTACTGTGTATTAGCTACCTGTTGTAACTTAGGAGCATCCTATAAATAAACTACATATAAAGGAAGTTAATCTTCTAAATCGACATATGAGATTGCCGAGTTGAGCCGCTATTTCCTCTAATGCCCGGGGCAGTGACCTACAACTCACTCGTGTAATATTTGTTCAGAATGGATTCGTCGGTACCTGGCCCTCTATAAAACCTTGTATAGAATCACTACACTCGAATTCAGCGATTCTCAAAACCATGGAAGCTCCAGTTATTTCTGACTTCATCCGAAATTTCATCTTCAAACGCTCTTAAACCTGACGTCCTGGGGTGAAACGGACTCCGGATTCGGATTCAGCATGTCAAAATACATAAGAATATATGTATGGCGTCTTTGGAAAAGACCACTTTTTTTTTTTTTTTTTTTTTTTTTTTTTTTTTTTTTTTTTTTTTTTTTTTTTGCCTGTGTTATTAAACTCGTTAAAAAAGCTCCATGATTTAGGAGCGTGTTCATTGAACGATTAGTAGTTGAAAAAAAAAAATAATCCACATACATCTTGCGCAATTAACGAGAAACGTGTGTTCTGAATATATGCAAAATCGATCCATTAGGAGTAAGGCGGGTTTCTCTGGAACCAAATTAATTATTTTTTACCACAAGCTGTGTGGTGAATTTTTGCTTCCTTCTAAGGTACGATTTATTTTTCACGAATTTTTCCATGAGTACAACTCCGAAAAGTGCTAAAAAAAGAAAAAAAAAATCATATAGATATTTTGTTACTTATCTCCCGATGTTAGCTGTATACTTTATTTTAGCTTTGTTGAAATCAAGGTATTCCATCTCTCTCTCTCTCTCTTTGCATGTTTGTATACTCTATGCCTATAATTACTCGCTGAGTTTGACATTGTGAGAATGACGTTGAGCGAAACAGTATCCTCCAGGGTTCTGTCCTACTGCAATTCTTTATCTCTTTCCGAATGGAGCTGTATAAGCATTCGAATAAAGTACCTCCTTTCTTACTCTCCAATGCTCTTACATTTCAAGGTTATTCGATTATTTCAAGTATCACTTCAACCTATATCTTATGTTCCCAAACTCTCTTGTCTGTAGGAGTTTCGTTCGGAATGTTTGACTCTAAACTTGTAGTTTGTACGGCCTCCTAAGGTGTATCTGGACAATTGCAAATTTCCTCTATTCTGCCCGAGCAAGAGGTTGCTTGTACAAAGCAAACCAGACTCACACATGCCATTCCTTTTATTACTAAGGTATATTAAATATACTAGGATATGTCGCAGTGCCAACATCTGTTTCTCCAAGTTATCCAAATATATTTAGGGGCATAATACCTTGCAAATAAATGCTGAAATATTCCAGTAAATTTCATAATAATACATAAAAACAAATATAAAAATATGTTTAAGGTAGGGTTTGTCGGGGTTCGGTCACTGCTTTTCAATAAAACTACATTTTACAAATGAAAATGGTTTTGTAAAATGTAGTTTTAATGAAAAGCAGTGACCGAACCCCGACAATCCCTACCTTGCATCATCAACGGTCAACGATCTCCTCTCAAAAAATATGTTTAGTTTCTAGAAAGGTTTTGTGGTTATAAAATAAGTAGCAGGATATTTACACCGTTATTAAGTATTTTGTTTTGTAGGGTTCTTAATGTATATATATTTGTCTTTCCACGCTCTTAGACCTACTTAAGTTAACTAAAATTTTGGTTTATAAATTTCCTGCATAAGAAGTTAATCATTAATTTCGGTAGGGTTAACTCAGTGGAAGAAAACAGGCCTTGAAGTTTTCGATGTGTTCTTTTCGTGCCGTTGAGCGTCAGTTTCGTCTCATCAAATGTGTCTAACAATATTCCTTTGGATTTTTAAATGAAAAACAAGTTTGTCTAACTCGCGATGAAAAAGAAGCAAGATGGCGGCTTTTTCTGTGCATTGTATTTTTTATTCTTAATATTGCGTTTGTAATGAACTACAAGAAGTCGGGAAACTGAGGAAGCCGTTTATTTTCACTCAGGCATTATGGCCACTTGTCTCTTGTTAGATTCATATTTATCGCTTCTTGGAGATTTCAAACCAGCAGGTATTAAAATTTGCTGTAAAATATAATAGTCTGGTTTTTTGCTTAATTTCGTTTTACTAAACTCCTTGATTTAGTTTAAATTTGATAAGATTGCTTAGACCTATCGTTAAACTGTTTATGTGTAAAGTTAACATAATATAGGTAATGAAAGGATCTTTTAGTGTACAATGTGAACATCATAGTTATTTCTGTTTATAATGGACTTATAAGAAGAAAACGTAGGTGCTTTGAATATATTTTGGGGTTTATTTATTATTAGGAAAAAACAAATTATATGCCACAAATGTGTTATCAATATCTGATCTAGCCTAATATTAGTCGATCAGAGACCCTTAAATGTCAATTAACTTAATTATCGTTCTCAAGCTGACAAACCTAATTACATCAATACAATGTCTAAGTGCTGCATTGAGTAATGTTTTAGTGCCTTTTGTCCGAAATTCATTTTAAATTATATCTGTTTTAAATTGTAAAAAGTATTTTTTTATGCTATATCGTATGCTTACTTTTTTGCGCGTTTAACGGCGTAATAACTATTGGGCTATTAACGCCAGGTTATCTATAGGTTGCCACCCTTTTATAATACCAACAGCACGTGGTCGGTCATCCATTCAGGTACTGGCCACTCCCGACGTTGCTTAACTTCGGTGATGTACGGGAACCGGGGCATGAAACGTGGCTATAATCGTTGGCCGTATGCTTACTGTGGCAATTTGTAAATATGAATAAATAAAGTTGTTTTCCCCCCTGCTGTTAATGATGAAATGGACTTTATTGATGATCCAAGTATACCTGAGCTGAACTATCCTTTTATGGTTCATCGCTGACAAGGGACAGGTGTTATTGCCGTCCGACACTCCTAGTGGGGCACTCTTTTCTAAATCTAAATCTATAATTACTATATTCGGGTCCATTTCGGAAAAGTGGTGCCAGTGATTTCATCAGTAAATGTGATTATTTTAATTAAATAAAATAACATTAACTCTATAAAATATATGTATACATATGTTGTGGTAATCGTAGCACATTTCCTAATTTTTTTATGGAGGCCAGGTGGCCGTGAGTGTTAAGGCGTGAGCACTTAATACTCCGTGACAAGGGTCGTGGGTTCGATTCCCACTATGGGGCGGTGGCATTTCTTTAGAAAAATGAAAGCATTAGCCCTATCCTGGCTAGAAAAGGGTGGTAACCTACAGATAACCCGTCCTAAAATTCTTAGTTAATAATAATGGACGTTAAAATTTATGTTGAATTTTTTTATAGTTTCATTTCTGATCTTCACTCCAACGTAATGCAAATATTTCAGTTAATTGGTCATATCAGGACTCTTAGGTTTCTACAAAGCAAAAGGATCTTACCTAGTACAACGGTTTGCGGAAAATTGCATCACATTGCCTTTAAGATGACTGTTCTCAGCCATCTTAAAGGCAGATAATTTTTAAGTGAATGAAAGTGGAGTGTATGAGATGTAAACATTATGTAGTGAATCATTCCAATAACTGGTTTGACGTGACAACGGGTGTTCACACCCAGAAGGATGAATCTCTTTGGGCTTCCCTCAAACACACACAAAAACAAGTAGAATGTGGGACTAGGCGAAGTATTGCTGGATTCATATCTATACGACTATATATTGAGAAGGAGGTACGAGAAGTGATTGCCGGAGAATTTATGCGAGAACATCGTCGATTTTCCTACAGAGATTTAACTTGTTTATTTATTTAAATTTTAACGCCCATTATTAATTTAACTTGTTTTTATCAATATATTGATGTTTTGAGGTAATTTATAAAAATCAAAAATGTTTTATAAAATGTATTTTCTTTAATACATAACAGTTATTAAAAAAAATCACTGGAACCCCTTTTCCGAATTAAACCTCTACATTCTAAGTAAGAAAAGTCTTCAGGTACGGTCGTTACTTAATTAATTTTAGTTAATTATTTTCCTAGCATTACAGCTCTACCTAATTATTATCTTAAAAAAAATCAATTACTATTTCATTTAACTAGAGCAGTGGAGATGCCGGAAATAAGAGTTCCCCGTTATAGGTCAGGTTATTTGTTGATTCGGGTAAGTAATGTATCCGTTATCAGGATTACGTAGTTCCATAGATAAAAGTGCTCCCTGTTGTTGTTATTACACTATCTACCGGTCTTTATTGCTTTTATCAATGATTCTTGTCAAATCACTATCGCTCTCTATTTTCACAATCATGTCAACCTTTAAGCCAACATATTACCACAGCTTGTTTCTATTATCCTTAGGTCATGGTTCTTAAATTTTTACTAAATTGTAAGCCTAAATAATTGACCTAGCTGCTTTGTACTTATTTTACGTTTCTTGTGGTATATTTTCTGCATTCCCTAACGTTTCGTCTTGTTTGCCAATCTTATCTTCCCAGAGAATTAAAACTGATTAAAATTACGCCCGCTTAAAACAATATTAAGATATGCCACTTTTATTATTCTCCATTGAAGGAGGCTCATTTTCTTTCTAGGGCAGTGGGTTTTAATCTAGGTTTTGTTGAGGTTTGACTGTGTTCTTGCCGATGTGCGATAAATTGTACATGAGTGTGTGTCACTGTGTTTCTATAGAATAAGCAAATAAAAAAAAAATCAATGAAACTTGAAAAGAAAATTAAAATTCACGACTGAAAGTGTAAACGAGAGATATCCAGGCGTTAATATGTTTACATTAAATTAAACATTTTATCTCATTAATGGTGTGAGTTATTATTATTTTCCTCATTAATATTCATTCTTTGTTTATTTATGTTGACTTTCTCTGCTTCAATTAACATTATAAAAAAAAATCAATTTAGAAAGTGTTTTTTAATTACTAATATTGATTATAAGTCTTCGAAAATGAATATATTGTATGAAATGTAATGAAACACTAAATACCTCGCTGTCCTAATTACTCTAAACTTTTCTTCTTTTTTTTTTGAATTATTTCATTTTATTTGAAGTCTATTTTATCAAACCCCGTCCAATTAAAAAAAAAAAAAATTGTTTTGTTCGCGTTAAAGACCTCTCCGAGCTGTCCTCTGTCAATTGCTAAAACCACGATAAAACGCCGACAAAAAAAAAACCCTGAAAACACTGTCCATTTTATTGGATGCGTTTCTTTCTCAAACTTTTTCGTCCTGCCTCCACAAAATTGGGTTAAGCTTCACATATATATTTTATTCAATGTAAGTAGTATATACTCCAGAAAGAAATACCCGAAAATGAAAAACAGCAAAGACAATGTAGAGGAAAAAATGGTTTGCTGAAACTTAAACTTTTTCTGCCCCCCCCCCCAAAAAAACAGATATTTAATGTTCTTCGTGTTTTGATCTATTTTTGATATATTTCAACTTGATTTAGGGACTGGAGAAGAATATTATATTATGAGAATTATTCATTCCTGAGTGCTACCCGTGGACAATTCTATCAAAGTCAGGACCAGAGTTGGGCAAACGTTAGCGCGCGCTAAAAGCTGATACCTCTCCGCTAATTTAGCGAAACTGTAGAAAGCTAGCGCTAATAATTAGCGGTTAGCGGCGGCAGTGCGCTAACCGCTAATCTATTTATGAAATATCGTAATTGCTATAGTTACAAGTTGTAACTATAGCTTAAGCTATTAGCAATTACGATATTTCATAAATAGATTAGCGGTTAGCGCACTGCCGCCGCTAACCGCTAATTATTAGCGCTGACTTTCTACAGTTTCGCTAAATTAGCGGAGAGGTATCAGCTTTTAGCGCGCGCTAACGTTTGCCCAACTCTGGTCAGGACTCATGAAAGCATTATCGCTGAGTTTACTATTTGATTGTATACTATGCTTTTACATTATCTCGAGTCACGCGCCCTAACCTGGCAGCAATAAATTCAAATTGCATTTTTTTTTTTTTTTTTTTTTTTTTTTTTTAAATTACAGATACATATTGTTTAATGCAATTTGTATGTACTTCTCTGAGATTGGACTCCGATAAACTTCACGAGATGGATCAAAAAGATGCAGCTCGTTTATTTTCATTCAAAAGAAAATATGAGTTTCAGTCTAAGCCCTCCAGGAATATTTATCATACGGAAACATGCTACAATTACACAGTTCACCTTTTTGCTTGGTCTTGATCCACCTTGTGAAGTTTATGAGAATCTAATTTGATCATTTTCTTCTTCGTTACCTAAATCAAGTTGAAATATAATACTATTACAAACGAATAAAGTTCAAAACATTAAAATGTTTAATTTTTTTGACGCAGAAAACTCAAGTTACCGACATACTTTGACCGAAAACATAACTGTCATCCTCCATTCCTTTGTAATAAGATTTATCCCTTTATTACAAAATAGTAAAAAAATTAATACTTTTAACATTTTATATGGTCTTTGGCAGATGTATACAGAATCTGTGGAATATTAATCTCAAATACCACACTACCAAAATTGGCTGGGAATTTGTCCGATTATTATAATTCTTGCTTGTATAAAAGATCATTAGTAATTTGCAACGATTTGTTTTTGAAAAAATATTATTTCTTACAACCTAGATCTAGCTGCATTTATTCATTTCTTATACGCAAACCTTCCGGCTTCTCTTCAATTAATTATTTAGAAGTTAAACCATTAAGGGCGAATTATTAGCGATTTTCGGTTCAAAATTTAAATCCATTTCTTTTTTTTATTAATTAGGCGCTTCATTTGAAAACATTGCGATCGTGGATTCATAACTGAAATTTTACTCACAAATTGCTTACTTCAAAATTAATACTTTCCCTGTTCTTTATACAGAAGACCGAATGATCTTTATACAAAATTTCTTTTTGTCGCCTTTAAGATGGATATGAAAAAAAGTTATTAAACACTATGAACAAAATAAATACCAATAAAAATGAATGTCTATAATAATAGTCATGCTTTGTAAGCCAGTAGTCAAATAAAGTTTGGCAGCCCACTTTACCAGGTTAAAGGTTTATTCTTAAAAATAATATTTAAACTATACTTACAGTTAGCTGTGAGATACCGTTTGACATATGAGCGATAAGTATACGTATACATGTAGAGATGATGGAGAGACAGGCTGCCCCTAGAGGCTTGGCCCTGACTGAGTGAGTATACCTCCCTCCACCGGGAAGCGGAGCTCTCCCCTCCATACTTTGGCGAGTCTACGAGTAGGGAGTTGGGGCTTATCTTGAGTTGGGATTGTGAGTTTTTGCAGTTTTACAGGGATTTGTACCTCCCTCAATAGGGAGGAAACCCGCTTATGAGGTTCACCTTATGATACCGACTCCCAACAAGTGCCGACAGGAAACATTCATGTTTCAGAACTCAATGATCATAGAAAATAACGGAGGTTCAAATATATTTATATTTATATATATATATATATATATATATATATATATTTATATATATATATATATATATATATATATATATATATATATATATATATATATATTATTGATATACAAGAATGGGCATCTATAAAGCGCCATATCGCACTAGTATTTCTAAAGTGACACAACTCAAAATAAAACTCAACTGAATATTTGTCACTCTTACCTATGTAGGGGGCATAGCATTAAGACAGGAAGGGTGAAACAATTGCCCTCCGGTGTAGAAGCTTTGAATCTAGGTGCATACAGTTTTGATGGTTGATAAAGAGATATTTACCATGTCTTTCACAGTCATAACTATAACGGTGTGAATAAAACCAATTTTTGAGTTGTGGCACTTTAGAAATTCTAGTGCGATATGTCAAAATAAGTTTAAAATGTTACAGGTTTTTATAAAATAACAAACAAAAAAAGTTAGAAAAAAAACACGGACAACGGTCTGATGAAGCAGAATGGAATTTCTTTGAAATATCACTCACAAAAACCGACCGCTGGAGAATGCCGTATTAACATCAATAATTCTCCCCAGCGAAGAATCCTAAAAAATATTATATATATATATCACGGTTTGCTCCCTCATAGACTGAAAAAAGGTCCGATTTTTATGAAATTTGGTTAAAAAATCTTTCGTCTAATTTCAAAGGTCAAGTTCGTTAATCAGCAGAAGCCCTCCACATGGTTTTTGGGCGAAATTCGCGCGAAAAACTAGTAATAGTTTATAAATTAATTGTTCGTTAAATAGATTTGTTGTTTGTTAAATAGAAGCCGAAATAAATATCAGTTAATAAGTGATAAAATAGGGCTTTAATTATACTAAGAGTCGATGTAATAATATAATCTCCAGCCGTAAAAAAATTAAAAAAGTATAAATAATATTTAAAATAAAGTATGAATAATGAAAAAAAAAATAAATAAATAAAAGTCAAGAAAATTAATATAAAAAACGAAATCTTTCGAAAATTATTGTAAGACAAGAAATTTTGATTGGCATTAAAATTGTGGGTTATTTATAATATTACAATATTGCATTGTATGTATTCGTCTTGAGGTACGTCACAATGGTAACAACATATGGGATCCTATCTGATGACACGTTGTGCATTATCCAAATAAAAGCGTTGTATTAAGAGTTTCTATTCAAATCAGAATGCAAAATGGAATGAATAGAAGCAATTAAATCTAATTAGTAATTTTGTAGGTGCGTGTGTATATGACTGCGTGCTTCGGCCTGTCTTTAACGACGTTAGTGATAGTGGCCAGAATTGTTGCTCTTTCAACCAGAAATTCGGCGAGCAACAATCTCATTACAAGCGACAATTTCATTAACCCGAAAACCGTTCCCCCCCGAAAATCTTGAGATATTCCTTACCGTGTATGGGCACCTTAAGAGACGGACCTTTTCTCATGTTACAATTCAACATGCTTGATATTACTAACACCATTTTGTCTGTTAATTTTTTCAGGAATAAACCATCAACATTCGTTCACTATGTTTAGTAATTTCGTAACAAGCATCCTCATAAAGGAAAATGAGTCCTCTTGCTTTTAGTATTTGGTTTTGAGCTGAATAATATTTCTGTTGTCTATTCATCCATAAAGATCCGATTCTGCCATTGTTCCAGCCGATTACCCGTCGTGATGATGCCGAAGCTTTTCCTCGTCCCCGATGTCTAGCCCTGCTCCACTGACATGGTTCTTCCTGGGGCTCCGAAACACCCCACTCTTGTCCGCATTATTGGGCAGTCTTTAGGAGAGTTTGTGTCTCATAAATAACACAGCCACACGCATAAAATAAAAGTCCAGACCCTGAGAGCAGACCATGTTTACTATATGATTTTGAGGCCGCTAAATCCGAATCTGAGGTCAGAAAAACCCCTGCACTTTTTTTTTTTTAAGTCCCACCCCACAAAACTCATAATTTAGGATATTTTACACTATAATATTTGTATTCAAGTTGTTAACCAAAATAAACGACTACTTCCTGTTTGCGGTCTTTTAGTTCTTAAAAATTCTAATTTTTTGAGGCCTCAACGAACTCGATTGGTTCATTTGGAGCGAAGTTACAGCCCTTTAAATATATGACTTTTCTATAAAATTCTCGTTTTTGCTTATATTTTAGTATTTAATATGTTTTCTAAGGCATACAATCTCTAAGTTTTTAAACGAAAATTGACCCAAGGCCTGTGGAGGTGATTCTTGAACTAATGCAATACTTAAAATCCCAAAATACAACCCTAAAAAATCACCCCTTATTTTATTCGAGCAATGTATCAATTGAAGTAAATTAAATAAACGGCCTAAAATAAATTAATTAAGCTTCCATTTTCCAACTATTTTTGTTTATAAATTTTCCTACACGTCAATTTAAGTGTCCTCCTCGCATTGGAAAAAGATAGGACTCTCCAAGTGGTACTCGTTTTCGAGATATTGAATTTCATAGATCCACTTTTTAATACGAGAGACAGAGGTAGGGCGTATCAATGTTTACTAAATAAAAAAGCGAGATTGCTTACCATATTCTGGAAAACTAGTATATGATACATATGGCTTTGTAATTAATGCTATCTTATGATATAATGTTTCGCGCCGATTTTAACAATTCTCAGCAAAGCACTAACTTATTTGGATCCGGTTTTATTTTTAGTGTTTAACAATATTTTCTCTGTTACAGCCTTGTTGATAATAGGATATCGTCATTCCTAGGTAGCCTAACCTTGACTAGTAACCTTCCTTGTTGATCGCTATCTCGTTATTCAGTGTATTGTGTTTGCTTAGCTAAGGTGTTTATTTTATTTTATTTTTTATTCCTTCCGTATCACGAATCTTCAAATTCTTGTGCAGAGAAATTCACAGCTGACATCTTGTGCATAAAATTACTTGTTAATGACAGTATCTATAGAATAAGGCCCTTATATTTCCTAATCTTATTTATCTTACTTCATTGTGAGGAAATTGTTGACCGTTCAGATTTCGATGGTGGATGTTTTCGTGGTTCGATCGTTTTATTAATAAAACTTTTTTTTTTTAAATAAGAAAATGAGTTTTATTTTGGTCTCGGGTTGATGTGTTTCGGCATACATTGAAGCGTTAATCAGTGCGATGATTAGAACAAGTAGAACTACCCATCACAATCATATCACTTCTTAATGAAGAGATGGTCGACCGTTATATTAACAAGTTGTAGACTCATCGAGGTTTGGACATTTCTTAAATAAAACTACATTTTATAAATAAAATGTGTCATATTGATTTGCCAACGTTTCGGCTTGAGATATATCTTCAGGGCGATGGCAGGGTGTCTACTGCACGAAAAAGTCACGAAAATCACGAAAATGTCACGAAATGAAAAATAGGGCACGAAAATCATGAAAAAGTCACGAATTTGGAAACCATGTCACGAAATTTTTCTCTTCAAAGATTTCACATCAAAGATGTAAATTCAGCAAAGTTTCTGGAATTAATCTTTTCCCACTAAAACTGTGTACAATCAGGTGGAGTGAAAACTCGCAGGTATTAGATAGGGCTCGTGCGATCATACCTGGCTTAAAGTTATTAGTCCAGTATATAGAGGCTTCAAAAGGGGTCGAGCTAATATTAATTCCCCCAGAAGACTTTTTTTTTCTAATATCCTTAGGTATGGTGTAAGTATGCTAAAACCAATTTTTCCAACTCGAAAGCCGGGGGGAGAACTTTTGGCAGGCGAAAACCCGCGAACTTTTAGCACTTTTTTCAGTTTTTCTTCATTAATTTAAACACCGTTGATTTTGGATAAAAAAAAAACTTCAAATAGAAAGTAAAGAACAATGATTTCTGCTTCAAATGAACTGGTCAAAGTCCAAATTCGGCCACGTAAATTTGCCGCAATCGCTAGCCAAAGATTTTGCATGAAAATTTCGGTTTTCCTCATTTTGGCTCAATATTGACTCAACAATTTTAAAATTGGTCAAATTTATAAGTTTTTGTGTTTTTTTTTATTCAGTTATTGATAAACTTTTAGGGAAGGGCTATCAAAACAATTGATGAATCCAAGCTGTAACTCGTTAAAATTTGGCTCACTACAGTTTTTCCCAAAATTGGAAAAAATTGGCTAGCGATTGGGGTAATTTTACTTGGCCGAATTTGGACTTTGACAGGCTTATATAAAGCAGAATTTAATATTGTTTAATAATAATGCGATAGAAGATACTCCATCTGACGATGAGCCTCAACCTGGGCCCTCAAAAGGAATGAAAACGTAATATAATTCCATAAGCTTAACATCATTTCACTCAATAAATGTCGTATCAGTGAATAAAAGTATATTCATGTTTTTAATTTATTATTTACTTTAAATGCAGTCATTTTCAATACAATTTGCTTCTAATTTTGTTGCTTCCCTGAAGAAACATGGAAGTACAGTGATTTAAAAATTTTAAAATTTTAAAAATATTGCTCAAATGTATACGTTTTTGTGCTTTTTGGAATCAGTTATTGGTGATCTTAAACTTTTAGGGAGGTGGGGTATCCAAAGAATTGATGAATTTAAGCCGTAACTCGTTAAAAGTAGGCTCACCACAGTTTTTCGCAAAATTGGAAAAAAAGTGTTGTTTTTTGGCTAGCGATTGCGGCACTTTTACCTGGCCGAATTTGGACTTGGGCCAGTTCATTTGAAGCAGAATTTAATGTTCTTTACTCCCTAATTGAAGTTTTTTCTATCCAAAATCAACGGTTATTAAATTAATGAAGGAAAACTGGAAAAAGTGCTACATTTTCGCGATTTATCGCCTGCCAAACGTTCTCCCCCCCCCCCGGATTTCGAGGTGGAAGAATTTCTTTCAGCATACTCACACCACAACTAAGGCTATTAGAAAAAAAAAATCTTGTGCGGGAATTAATGTTAGCTGAAACCCCCCTATTTATTGCTATATGTATAGAAAATGCTATTCCAGTCGGTAGGAATTCCACAGTTGTGCAGAACCATGTTCGAGTAACCGGTGGACGGATTCTGCTGGTCAACGAACTTGACCTTTCAAATAAGACGAACGATCTTGTAAGAAATTTCATCAAAATCGGACCATTTTTGGGCCGGTGGGAGAGCGAATAGTAAAATATATATAAAAAAAAATCAGTCCCGTAACAGGCCACAAGAGCCCAGAGGGGCAGATACTGTAGAGGTAGCTGATTCTTGACCGTAGGGCACACTAGGGAGATAGTGTGGTCAACACTATGCTCCGGCCGCCGGATTTTCTCCTTGGCTGCTTCGACTGCAAGAGTCATTAGCACCCAAGGTACCCATTATTAATTAAATTAATTAAAGGCTGGGTGAGCCTAGGGACGATCTGGGACCCCAAATCCAACCCTCGAACGGCAGCACTAGAAGAAAAAATCTTTAGTGCGCGCTCGGGTTTTGAACCTGGTCCTCCAGTTCATTAGTCGAGTGCTCTACCACTGAGCTAACCTCGCCCCCATATATATATATATATATATATATATATATATAAAAGCAATACACAAATAGGTACCAACAATTGTGTTGTAGGTTTTTGAGTTTTCTCGGAAACGTAGCAATAACGAGAAAAATTCCGAACGACTTTTTTTCTTTCTTTTTTCATCCTGCTTCGATTTCCGAAGTTTTGCCGTTTATGTTGGGGACACCCTGTATATGTATATGTATATGTTACCGGCAAAGTATAGAATCCAGGCATTCTATAGAATGCCAGAGTGGCTTAGGGAAAGTGTAGAATGTACATCGTATTACACACATTGCCTAGGCTTTCTATAGAATGCCTGTTGCTTATTTGGCAATGTATAAAATTAAAAATGTTTTGAGTATACTACGTACACTTTAATTTGATACTTGATGACAGGTTAAATTTGAGTGTTCAGAATCAATGAAAATCAGTAAAATAAAGCGTCCTCAGCACCGATTTTCTTCAAAGTTTGCACTATAACGTACTATGATGCACTAAACACGAATCCGTTAAAAAAAAAAAAAGTTGCTCTGAACTAGGAAAGAAGTTATTAAGCACTAAAGTTCACTGTTACGGGGTCTATAAAAGACGGCGTAAACAGCGTATTTGTGCATGGGCAATAATCCTTAATGAAGAAGTATAATTGAAATTTAGAATCACCTGTCGTAGCTGACCTGTCGTAAGCTGTCGCTTTTGGGCATACGTGCTATGCGTTTCCGATCGCTACGCTCGCTCAAGAAGATATTAAAACCCTAGTCAATCCAACTCGCAGATTTTAATAGAATTCTATTAATTTCTGCGAGTTGGATTAACTAGGGTTTTGATATCTTCTTGAGCGAGCGGAAACCCATAGCACGTATGCCCAAATGTCGTCCTAGGCATTCTTCTAATTCTCCTAGACATCATCAGACGCGATGTTCATGGATATAAATCCGCAATCGCACCGCCGGTAGTTACTCCTACGGGCTACAAATCCTGTATTTCATACTTTGCCTAAACAGTCCAGGCAACGAATGCTTGAAAACAGCTATAGGTGGAAATTTTTGGAACACAATTTTTGACTTCGTAATTTTGTTTGGGCTGGATAGGAGATGAACATATCAAAAGTCCTCGCCCCTAGCCTTTAAGCCGGGGGTAGGCGGTTAAGAAGGTCCCATTTACAAGTTCTATTCAATGATGTTTTTCGAGATATCTTTAATTTTCAAAATATCCGCTCTTGAAGGGGTGTCATTTTGGGAAAAAACACACTTTTTTCTATTCTCGACCGGATTTCTCATCAACGATGCACCCAAAAAATAAATGTCGGTTATGGGGTTGTAGGACATTCCATTCGCTTCAATAATATATATTAAAATACTATTTTAAGTATTTTCTTTCAAACGTTATATACGCACTCACTTGGTCTTAACAAAACCATTGCCAATATAATGGTCAAGATGTTATATAATTGAGTGTGAATAACTGTTCAAAGGCCCAAAATTATATATTTCGTACTATTTATACGTCCAGTACTACCTATATTTACATAATGGAGTATATTTTGGACAATGCAATGACTGGAAATGGTGAGAAATTGAACGGTTCATTGGTCAACAGTTGTTGCAAGATCTCACGATGAATACTAAAACGGTTTTCACAGTTGGAGGAAAATACAAAAAATAGTAAAGTTATATATATATATATATATATATATATATATATATATATATATATATATATTATTGGAGCGAATGGAATGCTCTAACACCCCATAACCGACATTTATTTTTTGAGTGCATCGTTGAAGAGATATCTGGTCGAGAATAGAAAAAAGTGTGTTTTTTCCCAAAATACTACTTTAAAAGACTTTCAAGAGCGGATATTTTGAAAACTAAAGATATCTCGAAAAACATCATTGAATAGAACTTGTAGGAAATTTAATAAGCTTTCATTTGTTATAGAATGGTCATGTCGCTAGGACGCAGGGTTTCCGAGATATAAGTGAAAACCCGAAAAATGGGGCCTTCTAAACCCCCCTCCCCCCGGCTTAAAGGCCAGGGGCGAGGACTTTTGATATGTTCACCTATCCAGCCCATACAAAGTTACGAAGTCCAAAATTGTGTTCCAAAAATTTCCATCTATAACTGTTCGTTGACTGGACTGAAATCACAGTAGGCATGCTATAAAATGCCTAGGCAAAGTATGAAATAAGCTTTATTTCATACATCGCCGGCTGGATTTAGGCATTCTATAGAATGCCTGA
This sequence comes from Gonocerus acuteangulatus, assembly GCA_946811695.1. Lineage (NCBI taxonomy): Eukaryota > Metazoa > Arthropoda > Insecta > Hemiptera > Coreidae > Gonocerus > Gonocerus acuteangulatus. The sequence continues at coordinate 62,552,894 of OX328128.1, forward strand.
TTACATACATAGCCGGTAACATATACAGACAGACAAATTCGTATGTATGTACATACGTATTTGTCTGTTCGCTCTCCTGCCGTTCAAAAATGGTCCGATTTTGATGAAATTTGGTTGCTGTTTCCAACCAAGACCATGCCGGTGTTTTAACAGCCATATAGTGTCAATCTTTAATACTCAAGGCGGCTTTGGACTAATTTTACGTATTTTTATATATAAAAGCTTTTTAATACATAATTATAAAATTAAATCCAAACTTTACCATTGCATATATTTTAAACACATTTCAATTTTATTATCTTAATTACAAATGTATTTTACATTGTTGTAAATTGTAAATAAATAATAATAATAAAAAAAAAATTACAAAGCTTATTTAAAAAAATTGTTTACATTAATAATTTGTTGTAATTAGATCAATTTAGAATATTTGTCTAAAAATATATGACGTACTCAAAATATTTTAGGTGACTGGCAGCTTGCATAAAACATAAATATTATCAGCAATTTTCATATTCATTCATAAATTTTAAACTATAAAAGTGGTTGGAAATTTGAAACAAATGTTTTAGAGGTATTGGAGTAACATTTCATTGCTTCTAAAAATGTCATCTCCGGACAGAAAGTAAATTCTCCCAGTTGGAGTTTTTGGATTCACAATACATAATACTTCAGCGAGTGACACATAAGTACACAGCGTATGTGTTACATGCTATTTTAAAGGGCATATAAAAAACTAAAAATTGACACCATCATGTTTCTACCGTAAACAGGAGTGGAGCTATATATTTTGCCGCAGCAAAATTTTGACCACTTGTTGAAAACTTTACATGGCCGTATTTTTGAAATCGGTTTAGACATTAAGCTCAAATTTGGTGTTTTTCTTATTCTTTATGAAGTTAACCCATGTACCAAATGATATCATATGTAGAGATGGCAAGGAAAAAATGTCATAGAAGTGTGTTGATTGAGACAAAATGTCCCCAACGTCTTCTTCGTCTGAGTCTGACATAGTAAGCTCACACGGCCAAGCCAAGGCCTTAAAAACAAACACATACAGCACTAAATAAACCTTCCACTTTTACTGCATCATAGGCGCAGGGGGTGTTTACAACTAGCCCTTTTCCAGTACACCCGTGTGCGGACAGAAGTTTTGTTTCAGTTGCAAACTCGTTTCAGACGCAACTCGTTGCAGAACAGTCGCACTGTGTGCGCTGGGCATTAATTGACTAAATTATGTACATTGTTAATAAATATTTCGTTAGAAATTTTGAATTCTGCTACCATTGTTTAATATTTTTTAGTAGTCATTCTAGAGTCATCGTGTCTTCACTTTTAAAATTAATGTAACTATTCTCTTTAACATATCGTCCCAACCATGTCAAACTAACGGATATGCAAATCGGAGCAAAATAGGAACGATCATATTTTATCCATTGACGAAATAATATATTCACAAATGGTCTTATTCGATTCTTTATATAAGACATTAAAGGCTATTCTATACAGGGGTTAGAGTTGGGACAATTCGCGACAAGCCGTATCGCCCGCAATCCTAGAGCAAAGTCCCGAATCTAAAAACGAGATTTTGCATTTTCGATAGTTTGACATGGTAGAGATGATAATATCATTACATCATAATATCATTACATAATAACATCATATTATGATGTACATTTTATACAGTTTTTTAAATTGCTTTAAATGTATGTAAAATTGTGAGTTTATAGATATCACGGTAATCTGTTTAAGTTACAAATAATTTTAAGCTAAAACTTAAGGCTTTCTCTTTTTAAGTGAAATTATTTTCTTTTTAATGGGCACGAAATTTGCATTTCAAGTCATGAAAATGTCACGAAAAAGTCACGAAATTGGCGTTCACGAAAGTAGTAGACACCATGTTTGGAGAAGGTACTGTCCTGTAGAGGACAGCTCCGTATCGTCGAGGCTACATTCGAAAAGTGTGTCACACTTTTAGCGCGGTTCCTCCCTCCCCCATAGGGAGGAACCCCGCTTATAGGGTTGATACAATGAAACCATCCGGAAGTGCCGACTAGAAAATTTCGCGTTTCAGAACCCCTAGAGACCGAAAATAACGGTGGTTCAAATTTGTATATATATATATATATATATATATATATATATATATATGTATATATGTATATATTTATTTATATATATATATATATATATATATATATATATATATATATATTTGTATATATATATATTTGTCTGTTCGCTCTCTAGATAGAAGACGAATGGTCCGATTTTGATGAAATTTGGTACGAAAATCCTTCGTCCAATTTGAAAGGTCAAGTTCGTTAACCAGCAAAATCCGCCTACTGGAAGATGGCGTTTGGGGCGAAATTCGCGCAAAAAAAATCGTAACGCTTACGTTTTTGAGTTCATAAGCTTGTAAGTACTCGTTTTATATGATTCCTGGGCTAGGAAAACGAATGAAACCATTTTGAAGGCGATCGCTTTAACCGTTTTCGAGAAAATTGGAAAAATAGTTTTTGAATACCGTTTTTGGTTTGGGTACTTAGAATTACGGGATTCAGTTGAAACTTTATCTGCATGTTCTACTTTCATTAAAACTAATATGTTGAAAGTTTTGTTACGTTTGGAGTTAAGGAAGGGTTAGAATAAAATATTTTATGAACAGACATGAAAAGTTTTGGGAAGTTCGTATACTTTCATTAATATCTCGAACACGGTTGGGAAATCGTGGTAAGTGGATAGAAACTATTTGAAAGCTTACTAAATTCTCTACAAAAAAGATTCTAAAACTATTTTTGATTAGGTTATGTCAATCGGAGAAATAAGTGCTTAAAACTTCAAATACGTCTGTTTTGTTCTTATGAACGGGTTTTTGTCGTTCTTTTTGTAATTTTTGTCTCTTTCCCTTCGTTTTTTATTGCTTTTTATTTTTGTAATTTCTTATGTTGCGAAAATTTTGTGTGTAAAACAGGATATGAAAAATGAGGCCAATTTTCTGTTGCTAGAAATAATATAAATTTTGGGAACTTTCATTAATACCTCGAAAACTGTTGAGAATTTTGGTAAACGGAAGAATACCATTAGAAAGCTTATTAAATGCTCTACATAAAAGGTTCTAATGAAAGTTTTGATTAGGCGATGTCAATCGGAGAAATAAGAGCTTAAAGCTTTAAAGTAATTGATTTCGCTTATTCGAAGTGTTCTTTTTGTCTGTATTTTATTCCTTGTTATTTTTTAATTGCTTATAGTTGGATAATGTATTCGAAAATAAAACAGGTTAAGTAAAATAACAAAAACAATTTATTGTTAGAAATATAGAGTTCCAAGATTCCAAGACCTTGTAACTAGCGGGACGGTTTCTAGTGTTGCCGACCCTTCCAGGTAAGATTGTAAATCCTACCTTTCAAGACTGGTGGAACCAAAATATAACCGTCAGGGTTCGGTCACTGCTACTTAATAAAACTACATTTTATCGTAAAAATGGTTTTATTGTGCCGACGTTTCGGCTTGAACTTCAAGCCTTCATCAGGGCTGTAAATACAAGTAGGACATATTTAACACTAATATATGCACATATCTATGTAAATATACCAAACATATATATATATATATATATATATATATATATATATATATATATATATATACATATATAATATATATATATGCATATACACATACACATATACACGCACACATATGTACATATATATGCCCACATACATACACATATGGGGTATGTATTATTAAGTAGCAGTGACCTAACCCGGACAATCCCTACCATGCATCATCAACGGTCAACGAACTCCTCTCAACAAAATAATAACTGCTTCTATTTTAATCTTTCGAAATTAGACTAGGGATAAGAACGGAACCGCGCTAAGATGAGGCAGTTCCTGCGAGTCGGACTTTTCTTTTCTTGATATACATTTTTTCTACCTTCTCCGACAACCCAAATGGATTAAAGCATTACATATTTTCCCTCCAATATTTTTAACTAAGCAGTAAATACAAGAGGACATGATTTATGTACAATGTTAGTTATTTTCGAGTTTACTTCCTCCTCTGTAAGGAGTTGACCCTTAATGTTGGGTCATGTGAAGTAGTGATTGGCGATTCTACAATATGAATCAATTTTTTGAATCGATTCGAATCGAAATGAAAAGATTAATCCAAAAAAAAAAAAAAAAAAAAAAAAAAAAGATCGGCGAGTTCAGATCGAGTCAAAAGATCTATCTCCTAGGCTCAGAAGATCGATCTACGATACGGATTGAACTTCGATATGGATCGATTTAACGATTTCTTACAATTACCTACGAAATTCCTTTCTCAATTCGATTCTCATTTGAGAATCGCCCATCATTACTACGAATCGGCCTAAATAAGTCCATTTGAATACTTGATAATATGAAAAATGTATCTGTAACCTAAAAATAGAACATGTTAACACTATTTTTCATCAAAAATAACATATAATGAAACTAATACTGTTACATCATATTGAAATATAAGGATATTATTACATATATATTTTTATCAAATAAGAAAAAAATTGAATAAAATAATTATAATAGAGAAAAATCGGCGCTAATGGTCCAGATTTGTCGATGCGCCGTTAAAAAGAAAAGAAAAAAAAATAGAGAAAAATGGTTATACAAATTAAGAGCACAGTTTGAAACTTTATTTTTATTATAATACCTCCTAGTTGTAGAAACGGAAGGCATTGAGTCGTAGAATCATTTTATTGTTTTTTGAAAGTCTGTTACTGGACATAGGACACTGTTCTTCTTCAATTAAATAAATGCGAATTCTTCAGAAATGAGATTGAGTAACAACAGGTGAGATTAAGTATTTGAATATTTGAAATAAAAAGCCACTATATTTTACGGTATTCTAGATAGATCGATTATTTAAAAGGTAGGCCCTTGAAGATAGATTCATTAAAAAGATCGGCCCTTGGAGATAGATTTTTTGAAAAGATCGATTCAGATCGCCCATCCCTGCTGTGAAGTCTTTTGATCCGGAGATACTTCAGATATGTATTAACTCAATATTTGTCAAGATGGGTTTCATTAGTTTGGGCAAACCTTTCAATGTTGATTCTACTTATTTATTTTCTTGATCTGGTTCGCCGGACTCTTAACCCGCAACGCCTGAAAGTCTTTCTAAATGCCTATAGTTACCCTGAAGGGGAGGCTTCAATCTTAACTCTCGTTTTCGGCAATAGTAATCTATCCCTATTTTAGTTTTACTAGGAATATTGTTATAGGATGCTGATGTCCATAGCAGTCGATGCACCGGGAAAAAAATATATATATATATATATATTGTTATACCTCGTAGCGTTCGTTGTTATACACCAAGTGTGAAAGGGATTGCGATTCTTCCGCGATAATAATATTATACGGATATAGTAAGGAAAAATAGCTTCTGGTTTACAAACAGGAGGTTTGTGTAGAATTTCTGTATAAATGAGAAGCCATGCCTAAAGTTTGTATTGGCGGTATGGCGCCGCCTCGGTTGACCTGCCCAACTGAATGGAGTTCGTTATCGGCTGTGCCCAATCACGGCTGAATCGGACCTTGTTTTTACTCTCTATTTGCCCAGTAAAGCTCGCATCATTGTGTTGACTATTCATCATACAGATCCTGATTGCCTACAAAGTACCTGATCCGCAAGTATTTGCTCTCTGATATTTTACCCATTCAATGATATTTTTTATGCCCAATTATTTGTTTATACTCAATAAAAACATCTTACATCACACATGAAATACATCAATATATCACCGTTCCGGAAGAGCAGTGACATAAATGCAAAAACAGCAATTTTACAGGAGATTAAAAAAAAAAAAAAAAAAACGATTTGCAGTTGTATAAAACGTGTACTTGAAAAGGGCATAAGTGGTAGAAAATAATGGTATATTGAGTGTGTGTAGATGATGAGATAGATATATGAGTCGTTCAGTTCCAAAGTGACTGATGTACACTTTGCAAAATGTTTGGGAAATCAATAAAAACATTAAAACTTAGAATTTTCGGAATATCTTCATGGATTTTTTTATTAAATTATTAGCGCAAATACCATGGATCAGTTTTTAAAATGTTTTTTGCTATTTATAGAATAAATTCTTAGTTATTATGAACCAAGGGATGTATAAATCTTAATTTCGATTTTTTTTGTGGACAACATTCACTTTGGAACTGAACGACTCGTATACTTAACTTCCATTTACCAGAGATTAGGATCAGCCGGATTTCAACCCTTAAGTGCAGTTACGTCATTGTTTCTCAAAAAATTGTTTGTTGTTCTAGAAGACATATTTTCTGTCTCTTGTTTTCTCTGGTGACCCTGAGTGGAACTACAGTTACGTACATGTTCCCCTGTGTTGTATATAGACTTATTTGCATTTGACACATTTTGCAGTTACGTCATTGTTATTCCGGAACGACGATATAATATCTAGTACTTATAATACAATATGTATTTAGAAACTTCAAAACTTGAGTGTCTCTTACTCTTTGAATATTTATATAATCTTACATTCAACAAATAATAACAAAGAATTTAACAATACACAAATGTATGAATGCATATTTATGTTATTATTCACTTAAGGACCCAGTAGGACCATGTGAAGTATAATTAACGCTGTTTTGTGAAGTTTGATCTTCTTGTGCCTAGACTTGTTACATTCTTTCTGAATGATAGAAGCTCTTTTTCTGTTATTAGACCAAGCTGCTCCAATCCTTTAGCGTTTTTCCTCTTTTCTCATTTTTCACGAAAGATTAAGAAAAAATATTAACTGTTTCTAAGCTTTCCAAATGACACTAGGGATAAGAACATGCCGAGATACCCAGTTCCTGCTACTTTACACTTTTGGCGCTCTGACCAACATTCAAATCAACATCTTTAATTTCTGATAGTTTCTCCATGTGAAATGTCTGTTGGTGATACCTGTTGCTGTTAAATCTTCTTTTACTGCTGCAATTTCTACTTTTGCCTTACTTTATAAAATTCCGAAAATTGTTGTGTTAGTCTCAAAGGATCCATTCTTTTCATTTGCCAATAGAATTTTAATTTTCATTTTTTTTATATCTGAGTATATGCCAGCTTATCCTTCTATTTGCTTATTACTTCGATGACTGTAGGTTTTTTTTTTCAGTACTAATTGGGCCAGAGTATTTTTCTAATAATTTTCATTTCTATTTTTTTTTTAATTTGGTCTATGTCACTCAGCCTGATGACACAACAAATTTCAACAACATTTGATAACACATAGCTCACAAAATGACCTGGTTTCAACAACATTTGATAACACATAGCTCACAAAATGACCTGGTTTCAACAACATTTGATAACACATAGCTCACAAAATGACGTGGTATCAACAACATTTGATAAGACATAGCTCACAAAATGACCTGGTTTCAACAGTAATGATGTTGGTATTTTATATGACATTTATTATCTTTATATATAAATTTATTATATTTAAATGACATTATCTATGAAATGGGTCATCAGGCTGACGTCCTTTATGGGCTCTCCTCCCAATTCTGAGTGGCAAAACTAAAATATCTCATATTTTAGACTGGTGTACTCCTAAAGGTTTTTCTTTTGGAGCTTATTTATCTATTATTTTGCCTTCTAGTATTTTTCTTTACCTTATTTTTTTTGTTTTGTCTACAGGGAATCTACAGACTCACATGTGAACACGTACTTAGAGTCTTGAAGTCAGGCCAAGAAACACTGCTCACTTTGCTGGAGGCTTTTGTATACGATCCTCTCATTGATTGGACACCCTTAAATGAGGGAGGCTACACAGGTAGGTGGTTGAATTTTGCTTCTTATACCCACTAATTCCAGTTCTTTATATAGTTAACACCTAATGCGTAATGCATACGCATGGATTAGACATTGCACAGAATAATCTTACATTGTACAAGACTTCATGTAAGAGACTCACAGAAAAAAAAAAACAAAAAAAACCTATTGACACTTGGATATACTTTTTATTTGACATTATTAACACATCGAGGGGTCTCCCGTAGTCTAGTGGCTAGCGCGCTGGATTCATAAGCGGGAGATGGTGGGTTCGATTCCCACCTCCGGCAGGAATTTTCTCATCTCAAGGCTCGCTGGGAAAATTCCTCGCTGCACCCTGGATGTCGGCGCTAATGACCTAGAAGTAGATGCGCCGTAAAAAAAAAAAAAAATAAAATAAAAAAAAAAAAAAAATTAACACATCGACTGCCTGCCATAATATTTCTCAGACTTCTGATGTTGAATGAGTTGTTGATATTAGTAGACCTGTGATACCCTTTAAGCAAGCTAACTAACATGACATGCTGGGCTTCTTACTCGTTTGTGTTGAATCCATAAGGAACTTTCGAACGTGAATTACACTCATTGGGAATAGTTATCTTTGTAAGGTGTACATCGCTATAAAGCGTTAACACAAAAAAAAAAAAAAAATAATAATAAAAAAAAGTTATCTTAGGATATTTTCACATATTATGTAGCTTGTCGGTCAAGTTGTCAAAAACACGTTTCTTATAAATCTGGTCCTTCATATTTCAATATTAAATATAAGCAGACAGGTTATGGTAAATATAAGATAGATTTTAAGAAAGAATGGCCTCTAACATGAGGTGGTAAATTAAGGTCACATAACATGTTCAGTGAAAGAAAAAATCAAATTGTGTGCTACTCTGTATTAACCTCATTTAATAAAAAATAGGATAAACTTATTACGTACATAAATGTGCAGGAAATTAATTATATCAGGGAAGGTAATGTAATAAAAAAGTTTTGACTACATGATGAAATTTCTGGTTGTTTTTTTTTTAAATTATATTTCTTTAATAAGCTGTTTATAATTATATTTCTTCATTCTTAGGAGCTGTTTATGGAGGAGGACGAGAATTAGCATCAGAAACAAAACAAAGCAAGAAGGATTTGGAACGTGAAGTTACGTGTTGCATGTTCAAAGTTAGAATGATTGAAGTTAAACAGCAATGGTTAGACAATAAGTAAGTATTTTTATTTATTTATTTTTTTTTACGACATTCCTTATTTACCTTGCTTTAGTTTAGTAAGTTTTAATCTGATGAATAATTTATCTTTAATTTGTTTTTCCTTCATTTATAAAGGAAATTACTCTTGAAGGAATTGGAAGAATTGATTAAAAGGATTGATATTTGGCAAAAGGAAAAAGCTGTCCTTAGAAAAATGCAGCAGAGCCTTCAAGAAAGGCACACACAACTTGCTTTGCTTAAGGTAATGTTAACATATTTGTTCTTAATATGTACCTCATCTTATTTTAATTTATTTATATTTTTGATGTTACACATGAATGTATGAGTATATATATATATATCCCAAAATAACTAACGTTGAAAAAAAGGTTAAGTTCCAGGCCCCTCTCAAAAACAATTAGCCTATGAAAGTTCATGTAATATACCCACAGCGTACGTAGGTGGGAATTTGGCCTGGCACGCAATATTTTGGTTGTAAGACCTCATCGAAAAGCGCTGGCAAGGAAAATCTCAAATAGGGGCCGGCCTAAAGGGAAACCTCGTACAGATTTTCCTGAAAAGTTAATTATTGAAGGCAAAAAAAAAACAAAAAAAAAAAAAAAACGAAAGTACCACCCTAAACGTAAGACACCACATACAAATAAACTTCTTACTAAAAAAGTGGTAAATAAAAAGAAAATTATTCTAATGACAGTTCAGATTCTGACATTGACACTGAAATTTCTTCTGGAGAAAGTGACGTTGATCTGTCTTTTGAATGTCGTGAGTCAAGTCGATGATCAGCTACAATTTGAAAAATATGATTTGGAAAAAGGAAAGTCGCTGAGATCTGTGGTATTAAATGTCTAATGTTTAAGATCCAATATTTGAAAAAACAAACTTTAAGTGACAAGTTTACGAGAGAAGATGAAAATTTGTAAGATATTGATGTTGAAGACATTGTGGCTAAACTTCCATACCCTACTATTGATTGTGGATCTGCTTGACAGTTAAAACGTTTATCGATTGGACTGGATTTTTCAGCATATTAAGCATAACATAATATCAATAATATCTTTTTTATTATGCTTACATCCTTGTCCTGTCTTTATTAAACTTACAATTAATTACAATATTACTGAATACAATTTTTTTTTCTGCACTGCTGTGTTGTTTTTACATGGTTAGAGGTACAACACCCCATGGTCAAATGTACAACTACATGTTGTACCTTTGACCACTGTACGATTATTTTTTAAAAAATTAATAAAAAATATTAAATGTAAAGCTAGAACCTTGAAAAAATTAAATATGATAAGCAATAGAATACTTATTACAATGAAATAAAAAAAAAAAAAAAATGAATTTAGCCTTAATATTCAAGCTAAAAAAAATTCAATTTTGCAAAGTGGTCAATGGTACAACACCTTCCCCTATATATATATATATATATATATATATATATATATATATATATATATATATATATATATATATATATATTACAATATTTTGTTTTTTTGTGATTTAATAGAACAAAAATCACACGTTAGGATAACACCCTCAGTATACTTTTCACTCCAAAAGACTTAGTCGTATGCTAAAATTAAATTAAAACTTATTTACATAAAATACGGTTGTGAAATGTTGTTGAAGTGGTTGAAGACAGACTAATTTTTTTACGTCCCTTTCTTTTTCTTTTTTTAATAACCCTTTTCTAGCCTGGATTGAGGTGATGCCTTTCAATTATTAAAAAAAAAAATCCTTTCCATTAAAATGTTTTTATTTTAAAGTAAATTGAGGGCTCCAGAAGTCAATGGGTCTAAGTGACATTTTCGAAAAACAGAGTTAGATACAGGAATGGGTTGTCAACACTGTAATCTTGTGGGTGGTAAAGAGATCCAAATGATTTTCTTGACAGTTCGTCCCAGCTAGCTTGTGTTCTCTTGAGTATTGTCTCTTTTGTAATTTTAATTCCAGAAGGTAATTAAGGGGTCTATATGTGGATTCTCCAATCCTTTTGCATATTAATCATAAACCGGATGATGTACCTATTATGTATCCTCAATAATAAACAGCTAAGGACCTGAGAATTCGTCCAGTATGATTGAAACTGTAAAAATCTAGCTTTTCCTACGTTACATATGTTTAACTTTGACTCACTTTTTCTCAAAACATTGAAGTTTGTTACTTAGACCCCTTGACGTCTGGTGTCCTCAATTATTTTTAATGATTTTTGATCCTTAATAAATTTAATTTGTTATATGATTATAACAGTTTATTAATGTTAATTTCAGGAAGCAGAAGGGCAACCATCCCACAGCCTATATACTTTAGGTATGAGATATGCTAAACATATTCAAGTATTGAATGCAAAGCAGAACATCCAAGTAGCACTGAAAACTCGAATTCAGGACTGTGAGGCTCAGATAGCCAGTTATCAGGTAATAAGCTGATTTTTTTTCCATTAACTCTGTGTGGTCTCCCCGTGGTCTATTGGCGAACTCCTTAAATTCATATGCGGGAGATGGGGGTTCAAGTCTTCCCCTGCGCAAGGATTTTTCTCATTTCAGGGCTCGTTGAGAAAATTCCCAGCATACACAATGGGTGCAGGCGGTGATCGCCCAGTTGTCGGTGCATCGTAAAAATAAAAATTAACTACGTTCCTCCAGAATGCTTTTAATTTTTTAGAGTAAATATTTAAAGAAAAGAATATAGCAACCATATTTTTTTTTTATTTTATTTTTTTTTATTTTTTTTTTATTTTATTTATTTTTTTTTTTTTTTTTGTGCATCGGCTGCCGGGGCCATTAGCACACATATTCTTCTTTTCTGAAGTTCTTTAATACATCATTTAATCTTTAAAACAGTTGATCAGTGTAATTAAAAAGTGACCATACAAAAGCTTATTCTAATTTCTTTGAGAATCTAATATCAAGTTTTGGCCTAATGGCAAATTTTGATTTGAAGATCAAGAAATCAGCCAGAGAGAATGATGCCTGAAGTTTCAAAAGTTCTATTTGTTACATTTCTTGCCTTTTATTTAAATTTAAATTTCTGGTAAAACCCACACTTTTTTCACAAGTTTCTTCAATACATGAATTTTTTGTTATGCTTTGAGATCTAGGAAGGACCTACCTTATCAACAATGATTTTAGACGATTGTAAACATTTTGGTCAAACTGCATTATATCATTTTGAAAATAAATCCTTGTATTTTTTATTGTTGGTTTGAGAACCATTAAAATGTTATACGATTGAAAGTTTGAATGCCATGCAATGCTTTGACACATTAAACTCTATCTTCAAGCCTCAGATAATAAATTGAGAATTTTTTCATTTCTATTTTGGTGAAAAATCTTATCTAAAGAGCTGATGAAATGCATTTTGATAATAATTTTAATCATTTTTAATTACTTTCTAGGCTGTCATGGCTGCGTTAAAAGGACCTGAAGTGTCAAAGTGGACTAATGAAATCAGCCTTCAGCCTAAAGAAGATGCTTGCCAAGTTTTTGATCTTATTAAAGAATTTTTGCAGAATGCTGGCCAAAACCAAATGGTTCAACAGGTATATAAGCATTTTAAATTTGCATGTTTTAAAATACATTATTAGGTATGGAGTCACAATAATACCTGTCCATAGTGGCTTGAAAGACTATTTTCTTCTTTTCTCCTTAATTATTGAATTTTAACATTGCTTCAATATTATATAATTGAACTCCAATTACAAATAAAATAAGTAAAGATTTGTTCCAGTGTATACAATCAGAACGTGATGTAGGGGAGCTGTGTTGTCAACAGACTCAACTGAGTTCTGTGATTCTTGACATGTTACGCCAATATTTTGAAATCAGCCGTTTGTACCCAGCTTCTTCTCTACTCACGCATCGTTCAATGCTATATAAAAGATGGTGTCAGAGGCTTTTAGAAGATATGTCAGCTCATGTGTAAGTTTATAACTTATTTTTTTTTTTATTTTTTTTTTTTTTAAGGCGCTTCTACAACTTGGTCATTAGCGCCTTTATAACTTATTATAAATAAGTATAATTAATTTGGATATAAATAGTTAACAACTCTCTTCTGTAGAGCGTAAGAAGTATTTTTATAATCTGAAGAGAGATCTTGTAGGATTTGGAATAGTTCAGGTAGTTAAAATTAGTTACTATCCTGAAAGTATCTTAATATATGTTCTTTTTTCATTTAAATTAATTTTTAGATTTTTTAGCTTCTAAGGAATATTTGACATAATAAGTTTTACGAGAACAGTCTTTTCTGCTATCATTGTACTCTATTCTAGGTTCATGAATCCTATGTGTGGTGGTTATTGTATCTTAGGGTTCAGTTGATATTTTCTGAGTATATTTTTGTTGGTGGTGGTTGGGATACTAGTACTGTTTAAAATGTATATGTTATTTTTAATTTAATAATTGTTTGTGCTGCTGTTTGAAAAAGGGAAATGAGTACATTACATACCTTGCAAAATATCTCTAAGGCATTCTCAGGAAACGAAGAGAAGGATGCATCAAAAAAACTCCAAAGACGGGCAAAGTACAGCCTGGTAGATGAAGGTCATTGCTCACCTTCCAGATAGATGTCGTAAAAAGGAAACTTTAACACTTTCAGGACTGATGGCTTCGAACAAAATTTCCATCAGGGCCCAAGTCTTACATTTCTATAGTTATTATGGCAAACATATAAAAAAAATAAAGAAGTGAAGAAACCTTTAAAATGATGTACTTTTAGTGGATAAATTACACTTTAGTAAAATGTCCAATACGCGACGACAGTGGGCCCACTGAAGGAATTTTTCGGGCTGATTCAGTATCATACGATACCAGACACGCAAACCTAACCGGGAATACGTAGTGAGGTCCCAAATCAAATATGAAGTGAACAGAACAAGGCCCGGAGTAGCGGGATAGAAAGAAATCCAAGCTATCTGCTGACGAATATGCCACGACGCTGGACCCGCAGAACACATATCTCGGATGCATATGCCACGATGCTGGGCCCGAACGTGTTGATACATTCTATTTGGAAAACAGGGAACTGTTAATTCCTCTAAAATTCCCTTGATAGAATCAAGAACAGAACTTGTCTTTATATCATCCACATTCATTGCTATAACTCCTAATACAGCGAGGACTGCTGAACATGTCAACAGCACCCAGAGTATGACCTTCCTCGACTTATACAGTAGTGTACAATGCACTTAAAGGATTAATGGCCAGAAACTAGATAATAATTGTGGGTGGTTAATAATGGCCTGAATAATAAAGAAGAAACCAACACTTATTCAAATATTAGAGGTATTCTGACATCGAAATTGCTCATTATACTTGAAACTGTTTAAAAGTGTTAAGATCTTTGTAATTTTATGTGAATTAACCATGTATAACAATTAAAATATATACAGGGTAGATACTTTTTCTATTTTTCATTTTTTTCTTCTTACCCTATTTTTTACCAAACTTTTTTTCCAGATAAAAGCTCAACAACTCTCTCAGAATGTTTTAATTAGTAATAAATAAGATATAAATTTTTCAGACGCGAGGAAGTACTGAAGGAAATGAAACAGGTACTATCTGCATCTGATGAAAAAATGCGAGAAGCAGCCATGTTTTCTGCAGGTCTTCACAGGCATCACAGTGAAGCCCAAGCTTCATTAAGACGAGCTTCTGAGAGAGCGAAGAATCTACCACCACATCCAGGGTATGATCTCGAGACAACCAGGCTTGATCCGCAGGCTGTCGAAGCTGTAGTCCTTACTGCCCTTTGTGCTCTCAATAAAAGGTTTCTTATGATGGAAGCTGCAGCTACAAGTAAGTTGTTAACTTGTAACTTCGTTTATATTAGATTTTAGATGCTTACAGCATTCCTTCTCATCCTTGTTGGTACTCAAGTACTTAATTTGATTTTTCTATTTTAAGGTGTATTATATTACTCTCTGAGGTAATAGTCTGTAATGAAATTGTATCACAAGGGAAATAACCAAACCTTTTACTGTGGATTGTAACCTAATTTTAATATACTATTAAATGTGCCAACGGCCATAGCCACGTTGAATACACCGGTTCCCGTAGATCACCGAAGTTAAGCATCATCGGGCGTGGTCAGTACCTGATTGGGTGACCGACCACGTGCTGTTGGCATTATAAAAGGGTGGCAACCTATAGATAGCCCGGCGCTAATGGCCAAGATGTAGATGCGTCGTAAAAAAAAACAAAAAAAAAAAAACTATTAAATGTAAGGATAATTCCCTGTCAGGGGGCCAATATAAATTACTTTATTTTATTATAAATATTTAATACAAATATTATTATCATAATTTAATCTTTATAATCACATTTAAGTAAATGCATTTGATTTGACGAGTGCAGTAAATCAATAGTTTAAAACTTAGAAGCTTTTAGCAGTTTCTGAAGAAATGTAACTATCGAGAATCCTCTGGTGCACGAATCTCCTGCGAGAATACTCGAGCGTCGCCTCTGAGGAACATCTTTCTCTGGCGAGTACTCTTGGGCGTCACATCGAATGGGTTAATGTTGCGGTGCATGCTACTTTAGTCCCGTCCAATGTCCCAAAATGCTTGCTTTTCAGATATACATGTATAACTTGCCTGAGTAACTCTTAATTTTTCTGATATTTGTTCATAAGGTGCAGGAGACTGTCTGCTTAACCTGACTTCCCGAGAAGGAGACTGGTTTCTGGATGATATGGTTCTTATTGGAAGCACTGTCCTACATCTTGTACCCTTGATCCCAAGCCTTGCTCGAGAAAACCTCGATCCGAATATTACAACTGCTATAAAATGTTTACATGCATCATTCGCTCAGTACAAAGCTTTACAGGTATGTGTTTTTAAACAAGAAAAAAGTTAACGTTTCTTTTTAATCATTGAATTATTTTGTATTTTGTGGAAATTTAATCTTTTTTGAAGAGTTGACAAAATAAAACAGAATTATAAACCAAATTTATTTTAATTTATGAAACTGGTTTTTAACAGTTTACTTTCTTTTATAACTCTCTATGTATGCATGTTTCCCGCTCTCCACGAAAACACAACTTGAAAATTCCTTTTACTCCCTTTTTTAAATTTAATTTATTTATTTTCTTTTTTGTTGTCATTAGGAAGTACATACTAATTTTACCAGTATCATACTAGTTGAAGCAATGCAAGGCCTGCAGTGTGAAGAACCATCTGTTCTTGAGATGGTTGAGAGATTGGAAAGAGTTGTTGCTTCTGCTGGAATCTCATTGGCTGATTTGTTGCATCAACTCACCCTTCACCTTCGATTTACTATTATGGGAATGGAGGTAATGTTGTATTTCTATTTAATGGAGGAGTTATGTATTTTCTCTTAAGAATTTGTATTTCTATAGGTTGAATTTTTTTGCAAAAGAAAAAGGAAAGAAAAATTGGTATTTTGCACCCAAGTTTTAAATTTAGTTAATTAATACTATAGTTTTAACATTATTAACACATTACCTGTCTTCTGCATGAAACATGAAAACAACCCGGCAAGTCCAAATGAATTTTTATTAAAAATGGGTTGTCTATGGTGTCAGAAAACCATATTATCCCCTCATGAGGTGTAGATAGTTAGCCGTCGAGGTGATAAACAATCAGGGATTAGTTGGGATTCGGCTAAGAAAACATCAATATGATTTTTGTAAAAATCTGTGAGTGAATGTCATTTATGGTTCAAGGGACTTGGTTAACACAATGGGTGGTTTGGTCAAAAGGGATGGGATCTTTAAGTTTAGTATAGAAGGTTTTCAGTTTGTTAATGGTTTTCAAAACAAAATTTAGGAATGGATAGGCTTTTTTAATGGTCTTTGTTAGACCATTAAATTCTTTAAACTAGCGTTTTTATGTTTTTATTGATTTTCTAGAACTAAGTTCTGGAAATATAACTATTGTTGAGTTACCTGTTTAGTAACAACATAATTGTTCTCATAATTTAACTAAAAATTGTTCTCAAAAGTGATTTTTATGTACAGATCTATCACTTATCTTACTGGTTAACCTTTTTCTGTTCATTGATTCTGTATTTTCTTGTTTTTTGTCTTTTTTAGCTGGCGACGGCTACCAAAGAGTAGCCGAAACGTTCCTTAATAGAGATTTTTACAAAAATCGTATTGATGTTTTCTTAGCCGAATCCCAACTAATCCTTGATTGCATATTATCCCCTGTATGTCCTGCTGTTTTTCTTAACATTTCGATTGTCCTATCAAGTACAAGCTTATAACAGTGCATGACCTATCACGTTCAGCGAATATATTTCAATAGAAATTGTGTACACCTCGTGAGCTACATGTGGTTCACAAGCGTATTGAGATGCCACAATGTCCTGTTTTGTGAACCACATATAGTTCACGGGACAGGGAACATGTTAATATTCATACCATTATAAAATTACTCGTTAGTTTAAAAATTATGTCTGCTAATGTACAAGTTCTATGACTTAAAATGTTGTGGGTTAAAATGTATTGGCTTAAAACGTTAAGGCTTAAAGGGATTTATAGATATTTTGAGTTTATAATATTTCTGGCATATTTCCATTGGGTTGTGTATCTGGAACTTTTTTTAGTGAAGTAATTAAAATATTGCATAAATTAGTTACATCAAGAATCATCTAAAATTTGCATTTAACTGTATTGTTCATATCATTGCTAAATTTCAATAGATATTTCAAAGAAATCTGATTTTTCATTTTAATTGTTTTACATCTCTTTTTAGTACCTCCAATTTATGGGACACGTTATCTGTGGGTTAACACCCTTTTCTAGTCATAGCTTTCTTTTTTTTTAATGAAAAACCTGCATCATCCAGAGGGAATTTAACCCTCAACCCTAGGCATGGAATGTTAAATGCCTTAACAATTATTATGAAGTGTCTCCAGATTTTTATGTTGAGATGAAGATTTTGGAAAATAGAATATATATATATATATTGTAATGATTAATTTTTACAATAAGAAATAAAGAAATTTTAATTATTTTAATTATATTAATTTAAATTAATCTCAGGATCAAGGTTCCGAGTGAATTACTGGTATTACATTTATCTCCAGACAATTCTGAGATACAAACAATATTAAATGACATGCAAACAATAATAAAATAATTGAAAACTACAACAAAAACAATTCTTACCTCTAAATCAATCCGCTTCCAACGAAATCTCAATATATTCGGTATTCCTTGGAGGAGAGCTCTGACTTCGGCCAACGCTGAGAACCAAAAGACTTAGGACCAACCCCAGTTCCTCAGTCCATGAATGCGGGAATTCGACTCCTTGTTCTCCTTATGGCTGTTGAGACTAGACTGCGGGAGACGCTCCGTTTGAGCGGGAAAGTTTGGCGTCCCTGCTTCTCAACTTCCGCAGTTTGCCGGATTATATATATAAAGATAACAATTGTTTTTTGCCATACAAAATAATTCATTTATTGTTATCTGAATGTACATTTAATATGGATATATTGTACATCAGTATTGTCCAAAAATATTATTAATTTTGATCGTATATAATACAATGTTATTTGTACATATGGTTTGTGATTTGCGCGGGCTTTTCAAAATATCGATGGTTATTTGAATTTAAAAATATTTTCAAGAATGTAATATATCATTACATTTGCACTCCTGTCTAAAAAAAAAAATAATAAAAAAAAATGATTTTAGTCCGGTATAAAAAATAAATTTAAAATTGAATTTTTTAATTTGGAGTTTCGGAATAGAGAGTTCAGAATAATAGCAAGTGTATTATATTATTTTTAAATTTTGATAGCTTACTTCGTCTCATAATTTTTTAATTATTTTGATTATATGAATATAGTATTTTATTAATATACTTATTTTAAATTATTTTTATAATTATCAAATTCATTTTAGGCTAAACTAATAATCTTTATTGAAATAAGTTTATTTTAATATACAAAAAACATTATTATTAAATTTATTAATTTTACATAATATCAAAATTTTCTTATCCTAACTAATGTGCTTTCAACATTTATATTAATTTTTAATTATTATTATTATCAATTAAATCTTATATTAATATAAATCTTATTTTCTTAAAAAAAAAATGCTAAACTAATAAATTTTATAAAAACACACTAAACTAATAGATATTAATTTTAAATTTTGTCATGAGTTTATTCCTGGTCGTTAATATTTTCTTTGCAGCAGTCCAATTTATTTCTATAAAAGTGTTTTATCCTTTTCCTTGGAGGACGATTTAATTTTGAAATTTTTTCTATTCCAAGTTGTCTTTTATATTTATAAAGAATTTTTATTTTATTTCCAAATTTGACATTCAAAATCTTTAAATTATTATTATTATTAATAGTTCTATTCAGTTTCTTCATTGGTATATTTCCACTTCTTTTATTATAACTCTTTTCATTTATTTTGAATTTATAGTTATCAGATAATTTTTCAATTTTCTTTTGTTTCATCATTTTGTTTATAAATTTTGTACTTATTTTATTTTTGAAATTATCATTTATTAGCTTATTATTAATTATTTCATTTGTACCCTCATTATCATTATTTAATTCAGTTAATATTTTTTCTTGAATTGTATTATCTTCATTTATTAAACAATTATAGTCATTTTTATCTTCAATCAATATTTTATCTTCTAATATTTGGTCATTACTACTATCATTAATATTTAAACTGTATTTTATAGTTTCATTTAAATTGTCATTATTTATTAATGTATCGTCATTTCCGGTATTTTTAATTAAATTTTCATTATTGTTTTCATTAATCTCAATAATTTCTTTACAACTTCTATTATTTTTATTAAAAAGGTTATTATTCGATTTTTCCAATTCTATCGTCTCTTTATTTTGACTTTCACCCATATTATTTAAATACGCACATAAATCGTCCAATTTTTTATTTTGTTCTATTCTCTTTGCATCTATTTTATTTTCCAATATTTTATTATTTTTATTTAGCTCAACCATATTTTGATTTAGTTCTTTATTTTGTTCCAATAATAACCTCATCATTTCTTCTAAGCCTTGAGGATGCATCTCATTATCCCTTTCGGAAGCATGATTCCCGCTATTGGATCGAATTTCTGTTCCTAAGGAACCCGCCGTCGATTCTCTGAATGCTATTGCATCATCCTCCCGCAATTCGTTTTCACGTGCTTCGACTGTAATATTTATTTCTCCTGGCGTAAAAAATACGTATTCCGGTGATTCCACACTACCTTCCTCACCGTTATTTTGAAATTGTTCAATATTTACGTCAGACATTTTTATTTAAAAAAAAAATTACTTTTAAGTTTTATTTTCAATATTTATTTACCGCTTTTAATTTTAATTCACTCGGCCGTCTACGTTGGGCGCCATTTAATGTAATGATAAATTATTATAAAAAGGTTGCCCCACGTTGGGCGCCATTTAATGTAATGATTAATTTTTACAATAAGAAATAAAGAAATTTTAATTATTTTAATTATATTAATTTAAATTAATCTCAGGATCAAGGTTCCGAGTGAATTACTGGTATTACATTTATCTCCAGACAATTCTGAGATACAAACAATATTAAATGACATGCAAACAATAATAAAATAATTGAAAACTACAACAAAAACAATTCTTACCTCTAAATCAATCCGCTTCCAACGAAATCTCAATATATTCGGTATTCCTTGGAGGAGAGCTCTGACTTCGGCCAACGCTGAGAACCAAAAGACTTAGGACCAACCCCAGTTCCTCAGTCCATGAATGCGGGAATTCGACTCCTTGTTCTCCTTATGGCTGTTGAGACTAGACTGCGGGAGACGCTCCGTTTGAGCGGGAAAGTTTGGCGTCCCTGCTTCTCAACTTCCGCAGTTTGCCGGATTATATATATAAAGATAACAATTGTTTTTTGCCATACAAAATAATTAATTTATTGTTATCTGAATGTACATTTAATATGGATATATTGTACATCAGTATTGTCCAAAAATATTATTAATTTTGATCGTATATAATACAATGTTATTTGTACATATGGTTTGTGATTTGCGCGGGCTTTTCAAAATATCGATGGTTATTTGAATTTAAAAATATTTTCAAGAATGTAATATATCATTACAATATATATATATATATATATATATATATATATATATATATATATATATATATATATTTTTAAATATTGTTGTGGTTCCATAATTATTGGGGTTGTCTCTTTTTTTTTAGTTGGATTTAAGACGTGTCAACTGTTGAGGTCATTAACGCCATGTCTCTTTATATTCTTTTCTATTTTTAATGTTTTAAATAAGGCTTTTGTTACCATTTAATGAGTTATAACTGAGCTAATTCGATTAGATAGAATCAGAGCCCCCTGGGAAAGCAACTCGACCTAAAAGATCTATTGTGCCCAATTCGATTAGACTAGTTTGAAAATGAATTAAGTAATACTAAATTAGACAATTTCTATTTTAACTAAAACTGCTTTCAAAATTGAAATATTTAACACTATAAAATGACATTTCGATTTAAATGACTTGTTAAAAATTTTAATTGTTTTTACTATAGGTGTACATTCTCATTTTACAGTCCCCTCATGAAACCTGCTTATCGTCTGTTGAAAACCTAAAATTTGAGTTTGCTACACTTCTTGAACCTGGAGATCCTAATGTCCTTTCACAAGGGGAAATGCTTCTTATGGGCTTCAATGGACTATTCACCAACGTGAGCCTCGGCAGAGAACAACTTCTTCAAAGCCTTGTCACTTTACAGAGCCCTCTTGCATGGAAAACCGTTGATCAAATAAGAGAAGCGAAATCCCATTACACAGTGAGTACTTTTAAATCTATTTTTTTTTTTTTAGTTGGGCTGTTTTGAAAAAATTAGGAAGAAGGTTTCTTATTGTATTAAATTTTCAAATAAAACGTTAGGTTTTTACATTCAGATTCCTCATTTCTGACTGTTTGAGAACCCAACAAACTTTTATTCGATGCCAGGAAAGAAGAAAATCAGCTAGCCCATTCTTATTACTGGCCATACTACTAATCTCTCTTCTATCAATTAATAATAAAGTTGATTCATTCATTATTTTCTTCATTAGAGAGCTCCCGACATATTTTTTGACAAATTTCTTAGGAGGTTAATCTAATATTTTTACTTCAAGTTCTGTTGAATAAAAAACACAAATTATAATATGAGTTTTTATTGCCGTCATTTCTGAGGTTGCCCTACAAGCTTTTATTGAGACTTAACAGAATGAAAATTTCAAAGCCTTATCATAAGCAGCAATGGTCTTTTCTTCAATATATATTTTTATTTTGGTAAAATGTGCTATTCTATCTTCTGCTGTTGTGGCTTCAGCTAGGTTATTAGCACTTTCCTCCGAAGGAAAGTAGCTATTGAGGTTGGACTCATGACGGAATTTTTGAAAAATGTCTTCAAATCTTTATCGATCCTACCTAGTAGACACCGAAAATGACCCCCGTTAAAATTTATATATATATATATATATATATATATATATATTGTTATAATATAAAAATAAATAATATAGCCACACGTTGATGTGCCAAAATGTTATAATTAAACTAAAATTAATTAATTAAAATATTTGAATTAGAGAATTGCGCCACGTTGGGTCGACAAAAGGTATAATATTTAAATTTAAAAACTCTTTATCTCAGGGGTCGGGTTCGAGTCCAGTAAAGTAAAAACAAAGATAATTTTAAATAATAAAAAACCAAAACAAAAGAAGAAAAAACTCATAGATAAGTTACACTCAGAAATAGGACAAACAAACATTACCTGATATAAAGCCAGCTCGGTATTAACTGCATATGGAGGATCTTCTTTACAACTTTATCTTCTTTTCACTGAACTGCACTTATGAGACTGTATATATGAGACCAGCTGTACACTGAACTAGAGCTGCATTCGGAATGGCGTTCTTTCTTTTAAACTGCACTATATGTGACTGCTTGTAACCGATTCTACTAGAGCTGCATCAGGAATGGCGTTCTTTCTTGGCGGGAGTGTCATACCGGTCTCCAATGCTAACTGTATCCAATGCTAGACCAATATAACAAATAAAATTTCTTTATCTCAATGAATTTAACATATCAATGAGCTTTTTTGGATTTTCAGAATTTTCTGTGTTAGTTTTTTTAATTTAAAACTTTTAATTTTTGATGAAAGTTAATATAAGAAAAAAGTTATTTGTTTTTTATTTTCCGCAAACCTTGTATTCGTCTTTACCCGCCTTTTTTACCTTTAACGGTTATTCGAATTTAAAACTTTTAAATATGTAATGTAAAATATCATTACAATATATATATATATATATATATATATATATATATATATATATATATATATATGTGTCTGTTAACACGATAGCGGCCAGAGTTTTTGTTTTTTCGTCACGAAACTTGGTATATAGCATTCAATTAGCAAACGATTGAACGAGTTCGTTAACCACCAAAGTCGGTCGACCGGAAGGGGGGGTTTACCCTGAACCCAAAACACTAATTGGACTATGTCAGCCGTAATATTTGTTATATTTCAACGATACTTGGTATTCGTAGTGGTAATATAGAGAGAAAAGTGAGATATAAAAATGAACTAAATCGGTTCATTAGAAGGGGGGGTTTACTCCGGACCCACAATACAAATTCGCCACTACCAGCCTTGATTTTTGGTATATTTCGACGAAACTCGGTATTCGTAGTGGTAATCTACAGGTAAATATGTGTTGTAAAAATAAACTAAATCGGTTCATTAGAAGGGGGGGTTTACTCCGGACCCAAATTCCTAATATACTCATACCGGTCGTAATTTCTACTGTATTGTAACGAAACGCGGTATACGTCGTGGGTAACTCATGAGAAAGAAGTGTTGTAAAAATGAGCTGAATCGGTCGATCGGAAAGCGGGGCTTTAATTCGTAATATATTCCAATAGAAAAGCCCGCCAGACGTAGGTTCACAAAGCCGCCGCAAGGAGCGCTTTCTACCACTAGAGTGACTGTATACTGTTCCTGCGTTAGATCAAAATAGGATAATATGAGGTTTTTTGTATTTATTACGTAGTGTAATAGGTACCATGTGTAAACATAACTCTGGAAGCAAATTAATAATTGATCAGTTACTCATTACAAATTTAAAAGAGAACTAGTCATGTTTTTATTTTATTTATGTAGGATATTTTAAGCAAATTGTTCTGGAAAGCAGTCTACACTACCCAAATTCTGAGGAAAGTGCTTAGTTATGCAGCTCCTGCGTGACGGACTTTTTCCTATGAAGTTTTTGTAGGTGTGAAGTTCAAGCCACTTGATGTATAGCACGTTCTGTTAGATGGGATAGTTCAAATCCCGCATGCGGGAAATATTCCCGATGGTTGCCACAATTTGTATTAACATTTCAATGAACAACGTGCTCTGTGGAATTCAATAAAAACTGATTATGTCTCATTTTCAGCCTAAGCTTTGGCTAAGTATTGATAAACATTAAATACTATATCTCTTGTCTGGCCTCTCAAAGCCTTTCCTGCTCCTAAACGAGACATAATCAGTTTTTATAGTGATCACGTTGTGTTTGATCATTAAAAGGCTTTGTAAATGGCGGAACGGAAGGGAGAGAGAGGGTAGGGAGAAATTCCCGCCCAGACATTCACGCATGCACTATTGAACTACTGGGCAGGCTATAGAAGAGTTGTATTGACTCTTTGCAACTGGGAGTGTGGAGCCATTTTTGTGTCTGCAATATTTCGAAAAGGAAATCCTTGTTTGTTGGATACTGGGGCATAATTTTCTTACCGAATATTGAGAAACTCTTATCGGTTGTTAGTTGTTTCAAGCTTGTAAACAATGTGTTTATGTTGAGTTGGTGTGTTAATATTGAGGCTTACTATTGATAGATTCTTATATTGTCTGTGATATATGGCATAAAAATTAGCATTAATAAATGTGAGGGAGCAATGGAAGTATAAACATTGTGATGCTATTGATTCAACTTCAACATTTCATAAAAAATGTTTCTATGTATTTAAATACAAACAAACTAAACAATCCATCATATAGCCAAATTAAATTATTTTTTAGTTTTTTCTGTAATTTTGAAATTGCTTTTTTTAGGCACCAATATGCGAAGAAAAAACACGAGAAGTTTTGGAAGGAATGTTTTTTGTCAAAAGACTTGACACTATGATTGAAGTATTGAGAATGGTTTCTGCTGATGCAAAAGGCTTCCGTGCAGAATCTGGTTCACAGCCCGTTCCGAATGACCCAGAAACACTATCAAAGCCTGTAAGAAGATACATTGCTGACTACATCAGCTATCAACTTCATGGTGTCTTTTCACTTTCTCTTGCTACCTCCATCTGTCTTCTCTTGCAAGAAAACGGACTAGACGTCACAGGTAAAAACATAAGCTTTAATAGAATATGTTCAATATGGTTCGGTATTCAAAATCATATATTTGCTTAAAACTGTAGCATACTGATTCCACAGGACATGGCTTTTTACAAACATCTCACGATATGAGTGAAACTTTGACAGAGAGTAGCCATTTCACAGACGGTTTTAAAGCATTTAAAACATACAATTATAATTATTATAACCATTAATATTACTTTTTTATGTTTTTAAAAATTTTAATTTTTAATTGTTTAGGTGCTGTTGAACAAAAAGATATTGGCGCGCAAAGTAGAGTTCCTCTTGAAGAATTATGTAAAAAGGTATAATATAAATTAGAAATTCATGTATGGTGTTCATAGGTGGTGTTTATTATGGGTTTAAAATTGAATTTATTTTAATTTTTATTGTTGATTTTTATGATGATGACGATTAACTTCAGGATGACGATTAACTGCAGCATTGAATTATAAGTTCTTTTATAAAAGCCAAATTAATATGCTTGATGTGAGAAAAAGAGGTGAAAAAAAGTTCCCATCTCAAAATGTGTTTAACAAAATTTTTTGAAATGTTCCACAATTTGTATTTTTTTTTTCAATTAATTTATTCTTTTTTTAAGTCTCTTGAACTAGACGAAAAACGTCTAATCGCAGTTTCACAGGTTAATTTGAACTAGAGTAACTTCAAATATACACACATACATTTAAATATTTAAAATTAATTGAATTTCTAGATGGTAGAGCAGCTGAACAGATCTGCTGTGCGTGAAGCGTCGGGTCTAGTGAGCCAACGAGAAACAGCTTGGCGTCAAGGACAGCTGAAGTCACGTCTTGACCATGAACTGGCCTCAGCTGAAGGAGCACTGCTTAGAGCTCAGCTGAGGCTTACAGCCCATCATTGGCTCCATGAGCATTACCTTGTCAGTTCCCCTTCTCCTCCTATTGGTAATATTTTAAGTTAATTAATTATTTTATATAATTTAAAGTAATTTTATTTGTGATTGATCTTATGCAATTTTTTTTAAATTTTAATTTATATATTTGTCAAGAAAAGAAAGAAGGTTTAGAGACTTCTTTTTATAGCTTGTATTGTGGTTTCTTTTCAAAAGCTATTTTTATTTCAAAATTTTATATCCTATTGATATGCATTAGACAAGAAAGTAGCACAAAATAGTCTGTGATTTTTTTAACTTCCTTTGAATGTGTTTGTATTCCATCTCCCTCAGATTCTTGGGAGAAGGAATACAAACACAAAATCTGGTGTTATTCGCTCTCTTCATTACAAAATAAACATATTTTGTGATGTTTTAAAAAACAAACAATTATTAGAGAATTTCTTCTAAAAACAAACTTTAAAATCAATTATTATATTCTAAAACTTGAAAGGTGCCATAATCTAATTGAGGCTATAAGAAAATCTATATTAGCGGAGCTTGTTTTTTCCAGCTTTTCAAAATGACTCATATTTCACGCATTGGAGAGAATCGGGGATTTAATTCATTCCTTAAATTTACAAGTAATTGGTATCTAAAATTGTGGTTTAAATTTCTGTGCAATGGCTGCATTATTTATTGGGTCAGCTAGGGTAGATGTCATCCACAATACCTATCTAGAAATCATATCTGCACTGGTATACCAACTGTACTCAAGATCTGGTGTTACTTAAGTTCTTCTCTAGTTGATCCTTGAAATTGGTCATTGTGACCAGAACCATTATCAAGTTTTAATATTTTTCATTGTTATTCTTTAGATTTTGTATTATAAGCGTTGATTATAAAGAAAATGAATATATTTTCTAATGTTTGGCGCTAATAGCCAAATAGTTGATGCGCCGTTAAAAAATAAAAAATTTCTTTCTAATTTTATGATTTTTACTGCCTAGATTTATAACTTTCATTCTACTGAGTGAGAAAAATTTCTTTTTCTTATTGGATTTATTTTATTGTGAGTTATTAATTTAATGTTAACAGGTAGAAGTATTTTTATGATGGAACTTCGTAAGACAGCTTCTGCGCTGAGTATAATCCAGCCTAAGTTAAATGAAGCTTTGGAACAACAGAACACTCTCATAGCAAGTGCTGAACAACGGCTGAAATGGGCGGCTGGAGCGAATCCTGCCCTCTCTGAGGTACTTTATAATATGCAGGCCTGTCTTATTTTTCAAATTTTTATTTTGTAAAAGAATGTATCTTTTAAGCACTACTGGGCTTCATATCACAACATGACAAGTCAATTTATCTAATGGAGCCAAATAAGCTTATTTAATTAATTCTTGTTGTTCTTGTCTTTGTATAAGAATGGAGCCAAAACTTTAGATGATGAACTGTCATATTTTTCTGAATAAGGTCCATAGTATGTATTCTGAGAACTGTTTGACAATAACATTGGCTTCACGTAAAAATATGCTCATCTGTCTGAAGTTTTGGCTCCATTAGATGAATCGTTCTTGCTATGATTTGAATTGTGGTAGCATAATTGGCGACAAGTCCGAGGAAAACGGGACATTTTGGGTCAAAATCAAACCCTGGCAAGTTAATTTTTCTAAAAAATAAACATTTGAAATTTTTATTTAAGGATTTCCTGTTTGTACAATTTTCCCTATCTTTATATATTATCAACGATTTGTGTAGATAAATTGTAATAATAATGTTCTTATGAAACCCAAATTATATTATGATTGAATGCTTCATGCGTCATCTTTTTGCTGTTGAAAATCTTGGAAGCAAAACATCTATTTTCGAATTAATACAATTGTATAACTTGGCACATAAAATGATATTTTTCTTTGTCTTCATTTCAAAGTGAACATATGTCCAGAAAACGAAATATGTTAAAGACAAATGGAAATTTTGGGGGCTAGTATTCATTTTGTTGTGCTTGTACTTTCACTGGTATTGTTTAATAATCTCTTTTTTTATATACAACATAAGATGATGCAATAGTTTTGAATTCATACAATGAGTTTTGACTTGGCCATTATGATTCTCAAAATGCTATATTAGCTAAAAATTGAATTTGTAACTAACTAATTATAGTTTTTTTTTTTTTAAATTTACAATCACAGGTGATGAGTGCTTTCGAAAGCTGTGTAAAGGTACATCGAGAACGAGTTGAAAAAGAAAAAAGTCTTGCTCAACAAATAATTTCTATGGCTAATACTGTTATTTTGCACGAAGTACTGAGGACACCAACCCAGGAAGCAATAGTCAGTGATAATTCTATGGCTCGGGTATGTTTTATAAATTTTTTACTTAATATTTTCTCAAGTAAATACATACTCGCAGAGTGTAAAAGACATGACAAACTAACTATTCCATACAATCTACAAATACTACTTGCAGAAGTTAGTCTATACATATACTCCATGCTACTCTACTGGAAACTGGCCCACATGAATCATAAAATTTTAATTTACAAAAAAAAAAAAACATAAACAGAATTTTAAAAATTCATATTACAGAAAAACAATTTATATATTTTAAATTAGAATATTGAGCTTTCATTTTAATTGCTTATTTTAAAGCCCTCCAATTTTTATCCCTCTCACACTTCATATTTTAATTTAATTTTATTATTTCCTTTTTCTAAATTATATACAAATAACGTTTTCTTACTTTTTGTCAATTTTCATTATTTTTTTATGATTTTATTATACATTTTATTTTTATCTATTAATGGTTTAGTTGTGAGCATTTCTTGAGAAATGGAAGAGCTGATCGCCATTATTTTGGTATTCCGCTGAACAAAAAATATGTTTTACTTATAGGCATTTTTTAATACTATTCTCTCTTAAAGTATCAATTTTTACTCAATTTCAATCTATTCCTTTGTTGTCAATAAACTTTTATTTCTGTTCTTAATGTATTTTATGAAGATTAATTTATTACATGATATAGCTCGTGGAGGACTGTGAAAAGACGTATGGTCTGATTCAAAATACTCCTGTAGTTCTGACTGGAGCTGAAGAAGGGTTGGTCACTTTGGTTCCACCAAAGAAAAGAATTGACCCCGATTGGATTAGCAAAGCCGAAGAAAAAATTTCAGGTTTGTATTTAAATCTTAAATAGAATATCTCACATTTTTAGACATTTTATTAGATAATTAGGTAGCAATTTCAATATAAATATTTGTATTACTTTTTTAAACAGAGTATAAAATAACATAATGCAATTTTTGTATATCATATTTTTTATCTTGGAGTATCTAATAATATCTTTTGCTTCTCCAGAATCTGTTAGAAATCTGAAAAGTGACTTGGAACCAATGCAAGTGCGCCTTTTCGGCTCTGAAGATTGCCTCACAAGTAGAGCCACATCTATCCGAAGTGTTCTTGTACGCCATCATAAAATTATTGCTGATATAAAAACACTTTTGAAATCAATGCTGAAGGTAAGTTTTTCATCCTTTCACTTTTAGAAGGACAAAGCCATTCAAATGTTAATATTTTCCAATTTTTGGACGGTCTCTCACAATAATTTGACTTTTTGTTTTATCATACTCTGTGCTAGGGATGGTAGCTTTTCCTTCGAAAAAAGGGAAGGCATCACCCAAAAAAAATAGGTAATGAAAAAAGATGTCCCCCAAAGATCACCATTTTAAATATGGTATAATATGGAGAGAAGAATGTGGAGCTGGTGAATTTTAAATGAGTAATAGACTGTATTATAGAAAGATATGTTAAGAAATTGAAAAAAAAAATGTATAATTAAATGAGCAAACATGGTTAAGAGGGGGAGGAAAATGTTCCTAAGTCAGAAACATTAGAATTAGTGGATTACTAAAATTTAGAATTTGGAATTGAGAGATGATGTTGTGGGCTGATGATTTTGATGATAATGTAGTAGGTGGTGAATGAGCTTGAAGAATTTAATGATTGAAGTACTAGCATGGTGAGGATTTTTCCTACTAGTTGTGCCTTATTTCTTCTTGTTTCTTCATTGCTGGCTGGCCGAATCCCTTGTCTCCTCCATAGCCTGGTTAATGTAGATTACTCAGCCATTAAAAACATTATTGCAATGTTGAGAAAATGGTGAGAAAAAAAAGGCCTTGAGCTGTGTGAGAGTGGGTAGATGTTTCCTGATCCTGCATAGCCGACTTGCCCGAGTGGTACCAACGAGCCGGTGAACTGTCGGTAGATTCAAGCGCGTATTGTGAAAAAAAAAATATATCTTTGTCCCAGAAAATCTGTGTTGTTAATAAAAAAAAACCATTTAAATATAATAAATAATATGAAAAAAATGAGCAAAATTCACTCAAGTAAATATGTTTTTGTTTTTTAGTACGATGATGCCGGCCTTTATGGCTTGGAAGATTACCTGAGTAGGTATAAGCAATATATAGAGAGGCTGAGTATACTTACTAAAACCTTAAACAGTAGCACACCATTGACATCTACTACTGTAAATACAACGTTGGAAGAGGCAAAAGTTATCATCAGTGAAACTGGTAAATATTTTTTTAAATTTTTTATATTTTCTCAATATTTTAGTAGTTTAGGATGGTTATGATATACTAGCTGAATACCCGTGCTTTGTCACGGCAGATAAGTAGTTATTTTATTGCGTTAAATAATGTTTCATTAAAATTACGTTACTATACAATTTTGTGCAGTTTATTATAGCACGGTTCCCGTCATACTATATGTTATTCAATGGGCGTTAAAATTTAAAAGTTTATGTTTCCAAAAAGTTATTTGGAAAAACCCATTATATTTGCGAGCATTACCAAGGTTATAGGCGAGGAGGCTGTGCAAGGGTTCCGGATATTATTGCCTCACCTAGAAAACTCTAAGGATAGGCTAACCATACATCACGGTTTGACCGGGACTGTCCCGGTATTTTGCAATTGTTTCGGTGTCCCGCCCGGTTTTATCAATGTCCCGGAAAAGGCTGTAAGATGTAAAAAGTAATGAATTCATGTTTATAAGAATCTTTTATAAATCGGTTACTTTTCTACAATCAACATTTTTACTACTGCTCACAGTGTCAAAGATATGAGAAGTAATCTAACTGTAAAACGGTGGAACAACCTGCACAGCGCTGCCAGCTGCCAGACACTACTATTTGGCTGAGAGATTTTTTTAAGAAAATCAAGTAGCAAAAAAAGTTCCGTTCTTATTTTTAATGTTTGGGTAGACTAACAGTTCAGGATCCCCCCTTCCCGTTACTTCCTAGGCTTAAAACTCATCATTTTGCTTATAATTTGTACTGTTTTTATTCCCAACCCCCCCTGGTATGCCCATCCCATACTAATGTGTCTCGGTTTAACTCTCCAAAAATATGGCAAGCCTATCTGACGGGAACAGGGAGTAAAGAAACACAATTAAAACTCTACGAGTGACAGTTTATTTCTAGTAATTCAAGGACTGCCATCATAGTGGAAATTAACCTCAATTAAAAATAATATTATGAAATAAATAATGTACGGTAACAGCTGTTCTGTTATTGTCCTAGCAACGCTTGCTGCCTAGGCTTGCCTTCTCTAACCAACTCAAACTTTAAACCCCTCCAAAAATACTTAAAAATTCGAATATCAAAAAATCCTTTCTTAGTGAGTGCCTACATTATATAGGGAGTGTCCATGCAAAATTTCAAAATTTTCTGTCGAGCGGCTTGGGCTGGGCGATGATAGGTCAGTGAGTGAGTGAGTGGTATTTGACAAATATATTGTGGTGTTTTGGTTCGGGCAAGGAAAAGAAAATTGAATTATATTTTAAAAATTATTATAGGAGAAGAAAAGAATAAAATTGTTATTATAGGAAAAGTTGATTTAGAAAAGTTTATATTATATTTTCATTATATCTCAGGGTTCATTTAAAATTACCAAACTCACCACATACGGATTTATGAATAAAATCATTTGAACAATTAAATTAATTTAATAAATTTCCTGAAAGAAAAGCATGAGAAATATATAATTAGAACCACTTCTTACCATCTGTCCTTTTATGTGTTGAGACCATATTAAATACCAGGAAAAAGGTTCATTATAAATAAAATAGAGTTGGAAATAATTGACTTATATTGAATAAAAAATATATAATTTATGATTTGGCATGGCTGTGATATAAAAAGAATATAAAAAATTGCTTGACTCACATAATTGTATCAATGTTGGGTTATTAAGAAATGTTAGAACATATTTAAAATATTAATTTATATATAAAAAGATAAATATTGGCCATTATTAGATTTTAGATAGCTTTTAAATTTTATTTGAAGATTGGCAGTTAGTGAGTTATACTCAGCTTATTTTACGGATGATGTTCTGGAAGTGGAGAGGCAGACTGCTTGTAGTTATGTTGAGGAGAATGATGGTCGGCTGTTAAATCTTGGAGTGGTGTCTGGCCATCATGTCCAGGTGAAGTGAGCTTGGTGTCGGCTGGCCAGCTGGTTCTGCAACGAGACTCGGTCCTCTGCCTCTGGTGGTTGAATGGGGTGAGTGGTGGGGGAAGGCCCTTTTTATAGAGGCGTTACTCCCACCACACCAAGGGTGTTTGTCTTAAGCGATCGCCACCTCGATGTTCAAAGTGCATTTTTGGAAGCACATTTATTCTTATCTTCCTGAGAACTTGTATCTCTTGACGCCTTATCGCTCCTAGCCGAGATATTTGGACTCTTCTTTTATTTAACACTGCCTTTTTTTAAAAAAAATAAATACTGCCAAACTAAGCACTGCCAATTGCTATCCCTTTTATTACTCTTTTATTTATTTAATTGATTGACAAAGGAGAATATTTGTGATGGACTTACGGAATATAACTTAGCCTTTATTTTGAATAGGAATGCTACTCTTTGCTATGCCAGAAACTGACCCTTTCTAGAGCACCCCCTTTTAGATCATTACAATATAGTAGATATAATAATACTCTTTCTTTGAAATGACGATTCTGCCAAAAATATAAATCTAAGTTTTATAAAATACAAAGCTTGTTGTTGAGTGGAGATTCCAGTAGTAAGAGGAAATTAGGAGGGATATTCATCCAATCCATGGCAATCCAATTGGTCTCCTATTTGATTAATTTCCTCCAAAACTCAACGTTTGTTCCTTTTACTGGGCATTTCAAAATATTGTTTTATTCTTGTGGTTTTTGAAACAGGACTCAGTTAGTTGGACTATCTCATTGCCTTAAATAGTAATTTTTAGTCGGTTCCTCCCTCCCTCCATAGGGAGGGATTGTTCCATGAGGTTGATCTCATGAAACAATCCGGAAGTGCCGACTAGAAAATTTCGCGTTTCAGAACCCCTAGAGACCGAAAATAAAGGTGGTTCAAATTTGTATATATATATATATATATATATATATATATATATATATATGTTTTAAATTGCATCGCTGGGTATCAAATGTTTGTTTGGAACGGCTTCTTTCTTCAGCGGTGTCGCTCCTCTCTCCATTGCAATATTTCGTCGGGTTCATCTCTGACTTCTTCAGGCTGCTATATGTCGTCCTCGGTGGTTAACAAGGGAACCACCGAGGACGACACATAGCAGCCTGAAGAAGTCGGAGATGAACCTGACGAAATATTGCGATGGAGAGAGGAGTGACACCGCTGGAGAAAGAAGCCGTTCCAAACAAACATATATATATATATATATTTGTCTGTTCGCTCATTTCTGGTTTCCCTAATGGTCCGATTTTGATGAAATTTAGTACAAAAATCCGTCTTCCAATTTGAAAGGTCAAGTTCGTTAACCAGCAAAATTCGCCCACTGGAAGATGGCGTTTGGGGCGAAATTCGCGCAAAAAAAATCGTAACGCTTACGTTTTTGAGTTCATATGCTTGTAAATACTTGTTTTATAGGCTTCTTGGGCTAGTAAAACGAATGAAACCATTTTTAAGGTGATAGCTTTAACCGTTTCTGAGAAAATCGGAAAAAAAAGTTGTTAAATCAAGTTTTTGGTTTGGTTACTTAGAATCAAGGGATTCAGTTGAAACATTTTTTGCATGTTTGAATTTCATCAAAACTAACATTTGTTATCTTAATAATTTTATGTATTTTTGTTGTGTTATCATTATTATTATGGAAATTTAAATTTAATTTTGTTTGCCAACTCCTTGCTGTAAGTTTTTGTACTTAAAAGCAATAAACACATTCATTCATTCATTCATTCAAAACTAACATGTTAAACTTTTGGTTACGTTTGGAGTTAAGGAAGGGTTAGAATAAAATATTTTATGAACATCCATGAAAAGTTTTGGGAACTTCGTATAATTTCATTAATATCTCGAACACGGTTGGGAAATTTTCATAAGTGGATAGAAACTATTTGAAAGCTTTCTAAATTCTCTATAAAAAAGATTCTGAAACAATTTTTGATTAGGTGATGTCAATCGATGAAATAAGTGCTTAAAACTTCAAATACGTCTGTTTAATTCTTATGACCAGGTTTTTTCAATCTTTTTGTAATTTTTGTCTCTTTCGCTTAGTTTTTTATTGCCTTTTATTTTTGTAATTTCTTACATTGTATTTTTAAGGAAAATGTATTTGTGTGTAAAACAGGATTGGTAAAATGAGACCAATTTTCAGTTGCTAGAAATAATGAAAACTTTTGGGAACTTCGTATACTTTCATTAATATCTCGAAAATGGTTGAAAATCTTGTGATGCGAAAGGTTGCCATTCGAAAGCTAACTAAATGGTTTACAAAAAAGGTTCTGAAGAAAGTTTTGAATAAGCGATGTCAATTGGAGAAATAAGTGCTTAAACTTTGAAGTAATTGATTTCGTTTATTCGAACGGTTCTTTTTGTCTGTTTTTATTCCTTGTTATTTTTTAGTTGCTATTTTTTAGATAATGAATTTGACAATAAAACAGATTAATAGGTGCCAATGACCAAAGCAGTCGAGGCACCCAAATAATAATAATAAAAAAAAAACAGATTAAGTAAAATAAGAAAAACAATTCATTGTTAGAAATATAGCTTGCCAAGAGAAAGATATTCGATGACGTCTTTTGAATATTTTCAATTGCCTTTATGCTGTTGGTTTTTTATTTTATTTTTTAACTGATTTTATTTGAAGAATTATTACTATAGTAGAAGACCACAAGAAAATGTGAAAATGTTTGATATTTTTCAATGCATTAAACGTATGAAATAGGTATCTCTAGAAGAGGATTCTGGTTATTTCTTGTTATTATTTTATTGCTTCTAGTAGGAGGATGTATTTCTCAATAAAACAGGGGAATAAATGCAAATTCTCTGAACATGTAACAAAACTGAAAACGGTAATATTCTCCGTGTAGAGTCAGACATCTGTCCGGGTTGAGGTAGTAGGCATGCTTCAGGTAGGCTTTTATTGCACTTCATAAATCCAGATGCATCCTAGGACGGGTGACAGTTACTATACCTGTAGGAGGTCATGCAGCCAAATGCTATACTAGAAATATAATTATATTTTGTGGTTGTATGAGGCCATAGTTCATTAAAAAATAACACTACGTTCTAATTTTCTTGTACAATTTTATTTTGTTTAATTGCATTTAACAGTAAAATGAGTAGGTAAGTGGTTTTAATTGCATTTAACACTAAAATGGATATGTTAGTAAAGCAAGTTAAGTCAATTAGAATCATATTCGTAGTAGAGCCTTCTCAGAGCGAAACTTGGGACGGGAAAGAGTAATTTCCGCTTAGAATAGTTTCTTGTGCCTTGCCGACAATCTTGCTTTTCTTTGGAATATGTGTTTACATTAAGAATGATCTAAACAAAGTAATAACTGTTTCTATTCTACGTATACAAAATGGCACTAGGGATATGAATGGAACCGCGCTAAGATGATGCAGTTCCTGCGAGTCGGACTTTTTTATCAATGCTTTGGTTGCGCATCATTACCTAAATAACGAATCTTTACTGCCTGTTCCAAAGTACAGTCCCTTTGTTGATTACTACAATTAAAGTATAAAATGATTTTTTAATGAATTAATTCTTGAAAAAGACTTGTGAGAGGGTAAAGCATTAGAGTTATGGAGAAATCTCATGTATTCGAAGACCAATTGACCTTTTAATTAACTTATTGATAAAAGTATTTTACATTAAATTTAGTCTTGAAACTAAGTTTATTTTTGTTATACATCTTTAATAATACATATTACTTGATAAATTACTAAACTTTATTTTTCAGATGGTGTATATTCAGATTTGTTGAAGTTTAGTGTTAGTGATTGTCCAGTTAGAAGACTATCAAATAATAAGCAAGGAGATATGTCAACACTATTATCCGGTACACCTGGTAAGAATTTATTCCTTACCCCTAAAAAAAATTATTATCCTCAGCATAATTTCTATTTTTCTTTAAATAGTACTTCCAAGAATGTATTTATCCAAATTATATATTTATACAGGATTCTTGTTTTTTTTAGGGTCTCAAGAGAGGAATGTCTATGCAATGAGTGTTTGGAGAAGAGTAAAATTTAAACTTGAAGGAAGAGATCCGGACCCTAATGTGCGCTTGTCGGAGAAAATGCAGGTATGTTCTTTTTAAATTAATTCCAACTAGCTTTTTTTTGCAGTTTTAAAAACTTTTATTTAGGATTTATTGCTTTATTCTAGTCTGATTTGATTTTAAAAAAAGTCCAGTGTGTTGAAAGTGGGTCATCTTAGTATCTTCCCATTTTTATCCCTAGTACCATTTGGAAAACTAGCAATAGAAATAGTTGATGTCTTGTTTTAATATTTAATGAAAACTTTAAGCAATTCCTACCATGACATCTCAAAGAAAAGTGAGATTTGTTCAATTCCCAGCCTGGGGAGATAAATTTCCTAATATATAAAGTTATCTTACCAGGCTAATAATCATTTGTTCTTAAATTATTATTTTTTTTTAAAGAGAGTCCTGTTGGCCGTGAGTGCTAAGGCTAAGAACTCCGTGCATAAGGTTGTGGATTTGATTCCCACTTGTGAAAAGGGTGGTAACGTGTAGATAACTCCTCCCAAAAATCGCTGTTATGTATAAGTGGTTTTTAAAATTTAAATAAATAAAGATTTTAAAATTAAGTATATATATCTTTTTTTTAACGGTGTATCAACAATTTGGCTATTAACACCTAAAATTAGGTATAATACTGTTCCGTGTATTATACAGTAGTTTTATAAATGTTAACTCTAGTTGGGGTACCATCTCAATGAGCCTTTTATGATGATGTTGTCAAGCTGTAATAAATATGATGCTGTGTGTTTCTGGAGCTTTAGGAGCAAAAGGATAAATTATATGGCCATTAAACCCGCTAGTCTAATTAGGAATGCATTCGAGCATAAAACGGGAGATTCTGGTTCAAATCGAAGCTCGGAGAGTCAATTTTTCTTAAAAATAAAGATTTCATGAATAAGAGACTATTATTTATATTTTAATTCTTATTGAATTTAATATTTTCAGGTGGACTGGGCAATTAGTGAAGCAACAAATTTGGATAATCTTGCTTTGCTATACGAGGGCTGGACCCCGTGGGTGTGAGATCTGTTTAGGGGACATGATGACCCCTGTCTTGAGATATTTGCGGAGCAACAGGACGAGCCGCAATGGGACCCGTTCTTAATTCACGGGTGCGCCACGTCGCCACAGCCCAACACTGCGAATGCTGTTCTAAACGCCTCAAATTTGGCGTTATGCTTCAGTCAAATGTTTGATTAAGTTCGATCCCTCATCTTCTTTTTCGGGACCATAGTGTCGTCGATATTATTTTTATTAATTTGATACATCCTAAAAAAAATGAAAAAAAGAAAAATCTACCTGCCTGTTCAGGCAGGTGCTTCAGTTTCCACTACTAAATCGTACAACTGAAGAATCTTGAGAATCAATAATAAAATTGAAAAATGAAAAAAAAAAAAAGAAAAAAGTAAATAAATACAAAAAATGTAAAAATAAAAAAAAAAAAAAAATAGTAGAAAAAGTATTGGAATTATGAAAAGTATTCTATTGACATGGAAATGCAAACTTGATGTTTATTTTGTATTTTCATTAATAAATTAAACTGGTAGCTAAAAAACTTTATTCTTTTGAGGTGACTCATTTGTGAATTCATGTTTTGTTTATATATATATATATATATATATATGCAATTTTATTACCTTTATTAGTTGAATAAACTGGATATTTTTGTTTTCTTTCTAATAATGTATTTTATTGTGATTTGTTTTCTTTCATTTCATCTGTTGAACAAATTTGAAGGTTTCTCAGATTGAGGTTATCAATATTTGATTGAAGCTAATTCTAAATACTGAATATAAATTTTCAAAGCAAAAAAAAAAAAAATGTAAGAATAAAAGTGTTTGGAATATGTAAGTAAATTTACGTAAGATTAAAATGTTATAATTATGTAGTTCTTTGGTTTTTGAAACTAATTCACCATCGTTTGGTATAATATGATTTCATTTTAACTTGAGCTTAAGGAAAAATATGAGGAACACTTAAAATTAGCTATATAGAGCAACGAACCATTTTTTATTAGTTTCTGTTTTGGCTTTATCCATTTTCTTACTGACAATGTGTGAATATTGGCCCATGATCTTTGTTCACAGCTAAATTCACATATAGATTTTTTGGTGTAATATTAAAACGAAAGAAAGGAAATATACTTTAAAAAAAAATATATAAAAATAATTTTCATTTTATATTCGTAGCCTTTTAATATCTACTTAGTGGCCAAAAACGTTTCTTATTATTTATTTATTTTTTTTGTAAATGGCTTAGTTAATGGGACAACAGTAATTAGTTAATGGTTTCATGTTGAAGGATTAATACAATTAATGAAAGAATTTTGTTATCCCTCCCACTGCTTTCTTATTTTCCTCCAGTATCTATATAACTGTTCTTCGGCTTAATTGACTTCAGTTTATAATATAATTGATTATTTCTATTATTCAATGCCATTGAAGTTTAGTATTCCATCTTCATTAGGTGGCGGAAGGCAATTTCTGGTAATAGATACGTGAATTACATTTCTCAGATGCTGGTTTCTTACCTTGTCTTGATTGCTGAGAAATCTATGAATCTGTCATAGTCTCCAATTTGAAGCACTCTACTCCATCGGACCGCAATATTTTCTTCTGCCACTGAAGTAATGCTTGGTGAAGCCAAAGCCTGCTAATTTAATTATTGTTACGATCAATTAGAATATTTCTGTGTTAAAATCCAATACCGTAAGCAAGAAGAGCTTCTGCTAATTTGCTTCGTGTCCCCTATTAAACCTTCTATACTAGGTTCAAGGAAATTGTGTAATGGCCTCAAAGATGGCATACTCTGCTACAGAAAACTAAGTGTTTTCACAAGGAAATGCCACCAAAATTCTTTTAACATTTGGATCTTTGAAACGATTTTGATCATGGGACTAAAAATATGTTTTCCTATTATACAGCGCCAGTCATTTCCCACCAACCGTCTCACTACTGCTGTACAATCATTTTTAAGGAATTAATAGTTAGCAAACATTATAGACTTATTGTGAGAATGATTTTCAGGATAGCCCAAAAAGAGTATATAACGAATTCATTTATAAATGAAGAAGTACTTAGTTGGGAAACAGATTGAAATTTCATTTTCTGAGCCCATGTCTAAATCCTATTTACACACTCGGATTTAATAAGATCATAACAGTTATTTTTTCAAAAATTTCGATTAAAAAACCACCACCCCCATGAGAAAGAGTTCTAACCTTCATTGACAAAATAAAGTAACGTATTTTTATATAATTAGAATTCATAA
Source organism: Gonocerus acuteangulatus (assembly GCA_946811695.1). Classification (NCBI taxonomy): domain Eukaryota; kingdom Metazoa; phylum Arthropoda; class Insecta; order Hemiptera; family Coreidae; genus Gonocerus; species Gonocerus acuteangulatus. The sequence goes on from OX328128.1 coordinate 62,593,017, forward strand.
TAATATCTTATTAGATACTGAAACAAAGAAAGCATTGAAAGGTACAACAAACTTCTTTCATTAACCATATTTACATTTTACAGGATAACATTTTTCTGGACGATCAACTACAAGCTTATTCACCATTGAGTGTATTTTTGTAGCTAGATTTTAGATTATTGGCTTTTTGTAACTAGGTTTCTTGCAATATGGAGCCATTAACAAATTATTGTTTATCATTTACATAATGAACATAATCTATACTTTAATTATATTTTCCCTTAATGGAATATTTGTGCTTAATGTCCATCCCTATATCATTTAGAGTTTCTGAGCAACCTTCATTTTTGTTAAGAGTAGTCTTCCTTTTTTTATAAACATCTATAATGTTGGAATAAATATATTTTTGTTTTATTAGAGACCTATAACAAATTGTTGATGGATTAAAATTTGTTTAATTGGTTTATGACTTTCGTTTTATGATGTGTAAAAGTTATTTTATTAAACTTACGAGGGCATTCCTACAAAAATATTTATTAATTTTCTCTTCAATTTGTAGGTACACTTGATTATAGCTTTTTAAAAATATTAAATAGTATTTTAAGATATTGAAAAGTTCCGATAGGTATTCAAACTAGAAGAAAATGCATTATATGCTATTGTAGTGGATGTTATTATTATAATTTTGTTTGCAAAATTTTCCTTATTTGCTATATAAATTACTTTTTAAAAATTTACATTTATTTTTAATCTAATTACAATGTATAAAGTTACAGTTAGTTTTATTTCATTTTCTTAATATTGCAGTGAAGAGATAGTCAACCTATTAAGCAGGTGTAGATGATAGGGGTTTGTTCATTTGTTAAATAATACTAAATTTTATAAATAAAATGTGTAATATTTATTGCCAACGTTTCGGCTTAAGTTACCAGCCATCTTGAGGGCTATGGAGAAGATAGAGAACAGTTCCATACCTTGGAGACTACATTTCAAAGCCAACATTTGAAATGTAGTCTCCAAGGTACGGAGACTCAGATGACTGGTAATTCAAGCCGAAACTTTGGCAATAAATATGACACATTTTATTTATAAAATGTAGTTTTATTTAACAAATGACTGAACCCCGATCATCCACACCTTCTTATTAACATTATTATTGAATGAATAAATACATTTATAGAATTTTCACGTTTATTCTTCAAATATTAGAATTAATATTTATTTGGATTCTCAAAGAGGTTTGTTTGTTGTGAAATATTTTGGGTTGTTGTTTGACACACGCTGGATTCAAGTTTGCTTTGAGAACTCATTTGACAATACCATTAAACGTCTAAAGTAAGCATAAATTTGTATTAATGGTGTTCAGTGTAGTTCTACAAGCTGTTTTTTACTACGCCATCTCCCGCTTATAAATCTAAGGCACTAGCTACTAGACCACGGGAGACCCCTCTACAAGCTGTTTAATGAAAGTAAGAGGACATCAAACATTTTTTTTAAATTCATTCTAATTTGTCAAAGCAGGCTTTGATCAATTGAGCCTAATATTCTCATCCTTCCCATTGAAAATATTTTTTTTCCTACTAGCTCTGCGTGATATTGATAATTTTACCAAATAGTTCATTATAAATTCTTGTTTTTTATCACTACTACTGCCCAATTATTTATAATTTAAAGCTCTACCGGGGAGTGAATTACATGAAGCTTCTTAACTACAGTTAAAACATCATAATACGATTGGTTAATTCACAAATGTTTAAAAATTTGAGGGTTTTCTGTGAGCGTATTTAAATTGTCTCTTCTCTTTATTTAGTATGTTTTAGTAAATCTTTCTCGGTTGCCTCTTGAGTAGATTGAGCAGTTATAAGCTAAGGAAGTGTTAAATTCTGTTACAATTTGTTTCAAGTATTCAATACCAGTTATAAAATCTTCTAGTTTCAAATTATTAAAACTTTTCCTGGTTGTTGAGTACTACCTACTAGTCTCAGGAAATTAGTTAAAAATGCCTCTATAATTATTATCAATATCTCTCTTAAAAGGATTCCTGGTAAAAATTCCAGATTTGAATTGTATTATTTTGTTTTGTAATGAATAAAACTGCTGGCAGATCATGTGGAATTAATTGATTCCATTCTAATACATTTTCCTCCCATTTTGAATTCAAAAGAGCCCCCAATTTGTTAATTTGGCTTGGTTGAGTTTTCAGAGTATGAACTTTAAACTATTGTATTATTAACATAATTTTTAGATAAATATGTTACTCTTTTAAAATATTCGAGACTATTCTTAATGATTAGATGATGGTCAGGAAGTATATCTTGTGTTGCTTTGACATAATTTTAAAATGTGCTCTGTTTCTAAGATTATCCGTATTCTGTCTTTTAATTTATCTTCCTAATTGAATTATTTAATATTATATTATTATTTTCTTCTTCAATTTTACTACAATAAAACTTTATTGATTCTGGACATCATTATACTAACATGTATTTTTTTAACCTTCTCTAGGCTATTTTGTAGAAGACTAAAAAAGAGGATAGCTCATGAAACATTTCAGAGTTAAAAATACAATAAACTTTTGGATATTTTTTTTTCTCAATTTCATTATTGAATACCTCAGAATGTTCATGTATTCTATTTTCTTTTACAAATGCTCGTCATTAATATTTGGCTGTAAAATTGGTGCAAATAATTACACCTAATAATAATAATTGTAGATAGCAATCTTTTTTAAGAATCAAAAATTTGACTTTTTACACAAATTGCCGAATAAATTCATGTAAAGAAAAAAATGTTTTTTCCCAAATGCTAACTCTTTTGTAAGTCACTTCAATTGTTCCATTAGAAAAGAATTTTCAGTTGTAATTTATTTTGTGCTATTTTGGATATGTTTTTTTAATATTTGAAACTTTTGTTATAGTGATAAGTTATAAATTTCTTAAAATGTTAATTTTAAAAACAAGGCAAAAAATACTCCAAAATTATTCTTTACTTGCCTTCGCATTTTCTCTTAACTACATTATTTTGACAATTTAAAATAGTACTGTTTCTTTTATGTGCATTGGGAGGTTTGGTCAGCTTTTAAAAAAATCTCAAATAAATAATGAAGCCAGATAAAAATAATTTAATATATTTTTCATAAAAAATTGACCATTTTAAAACATACATTTTTGATTATTAATGGTTGAAAATAGTACTCTATTCTTTTTGTGACGTTCAGTTGATTAATTATGATATTAATTTCAGGGAATATGAGTTTACTCTAAGAATATTTGAAATCTTCTTATTATGAAGTTGGTGTATGCGGAATTTAGAAAATGTTACCTAGTTTATGTCATGTTTATTGACCTTTCTGCTTATTTTTGTTCAATTGTACTTTCCTTCCTCGGCTTTCTGTTCTCTTAGAGGGAAAGGAGCTATGGAAGAATCAAAAGCAAGTTGACTTATTAAAAAAGTCATATTTTTCATCAACAATTAAACTTTCCAAGCTTTCGTTTGTCCCTAAATTTTATACAATTATAAAACCTTTTTATGTAAATGGAAAATAACTCTTTTTATTTTCTGTACTGTATTTAAAAACTACCATTAACATTTTTTTGTTTGTTTTCTTTTCATTAGAACTGTTATAACTTTGTTTCGAGTTCGCTTAGGAACTAGTAAACATCATTATATACCTACATTTTTACGAAATAGTTATAATTAACATAGTTATCTTAAGGGAATGCCTTCTTCATTACAATTTATTTTTATCTCTTTTACTTATACCAAGTCTTGTAGTTTCAATTTACATGTTAATGTTACCAATATAATCTATTCAAGTCTTTTTTGCTAAATGAACTAATATTTCGACCAATTATAAGTACTTTTACTTTTTCTTATTCCTTTTTTATTTGTCGAAAAAATGAGATAATCGATGAAACTTACGTATTTATTTTGTTAAAAAATATGACCATGGAATGAAAATTTCTTTCCATATAATTCTTTTTTTAGTTAATTTATTTTTATTTATATTTTAAAGTGTTAACATAAAATATACTATTATTTTATATTTATACAGAATTCATTTTTGTTTTCAGTTACTTTTGTTTTCTGTTATCTAGATTTTAGAGTGCATAGATCTAGTACTTGAAACAAAAAAAATAAATAAATAAATAATTCTGATTTTTTTTCTTTTGTGATGATGGGAATTTTATAGTAATGCTAGTATGTATGAATTTTATTTTGGCTCTATATCTAGATATATGTATTATTTTCTTGTGGACATTTTAATATCAATATTTTAGATTCTGCCAATTTACATTCTGTTAATGTTAATGCATATAATTGACATACCTTTAGATCTTTTGGGACATTTGTTTTTAATTAAGAAGTAAAATTTATTCTTGTCTTATTTTTTATTGATTACCTTAAGACCCAAGACCCTATCTTCTCTCTCTTCCAGTTATATAAAAATGTCTGTTAAATTGTTAAATCATTTATTGTTAAAAATGTGTTTGTTTGTGTGTGCATGTTGAATTTCATGGACTAAATGATGATATGAACCTAAGGGATATCAGGTCCTTGGAAGAGAAAGGTTGAATCACAAATTCTGGATGTTAGGAAATTGAAGTCAAAGTTCTAAAAGTGCTTCAGGATAGGAAAGGAGAATGTTACTCTATGGAACGTTCATACATAAATCTGATTTAAAAAGTACACAATTGAAATTCAATGTTTTATTTATAATTTATACCAGTGATTTATAGGTGACAAAATGCTAGTAGGAGAGTTTCTGACCAGGGATTTGCCCTTGAAATCGGACATTAAATTTTTGATAGATGATAGTGCTATTCATTTTAACTTGAAACTGTGAGAGAACTAAAGGCGAGGCGTTGTGTTACCTACATCTTTCTGACTCAGAAAATAAAATAAAAGAAAGTCGATATGTAGGTGCTTGAGGATTTCGATTTTTTTTTTTGGGGGGGGGGGAGATAGATAAATTGTTTATAGCAATATAGAACAGTTTAAATAGAGACCCAATGGTAATGAGTGCTAATGCTTGGACATAAAGATGATTTCCACTAGGGTTTGTGGTTTTCTTACTAAAAAAGAAAGGGCATCAGCCATATCATGGCTAGAGAAGGGTGGTTTTTAAACTGGTGTACAACCTCTCTCTGTATGTCGTTATAATACATATTTTTTATTATATTATTTAAGATATAATTCGAAAGGGAGGAAGCCTAAACCAGTGTTTTCTAAATGTTAGTATTCTAGCGATTCTCATGTTCAACATTGCACACAAGTTGATTTATTTTTTTTCATGTAATGGTTTAGAAATTTATGCTTGCAATGCAGTAAAAAAATTATTTTTTTTATTAAGATTTTATTTGAATTGTTTCCTATTTTCAATTCCCATATCAGAGTGTTTCATCTAAGGAAATTAAAGTCATGTTGATATTATTTAATAATAATGAATCATATTTTTTTTTTTCATAATTTTAAATATTATCTTTGCACTAATTATTAAGAATACTCAATTTCATTGATTAATTTGGCGGGACTTGAACCCATATCACCGGCATGAGAATCCAAGGCATTAGCCAGAGGACCATAGGGAGACCCTTCAATTAATATATTATTGAAAATTATTGGTTAAAGAAAATAGAATCAAAAACCTGATAAAATTGTAAAACAAGACATAATAATTATATATAAAAAAGTAACAAACTTGATAAATTTAAGAAATTGAAAATAAAAATGATTTATCATGAAAACTGCCTTGTCTCGCTCAATGAATGCACATGGGTTCAATTATAAGGTGTTCTCTTCTAGTATTGTTTCATTTTAAACATTTTTTTTTTACTGTATAACAAAAGCAATAAATTCTCTACAAAATAGGTTCTGATGTAATTTTTGACGAGGCGATGTCAATTGGATAAATAAGTGCTTAAAACTTCGAAGTGTATTTATTAAGATTTTAAATAAAAGAACAACATTACAAAACTTCGAAATTGTTAATATTGTTCATGTAAACGGGGCTTTGTCTCTGTTTACTTAACTTATTAATTGGTTGTTTTTTTAATTAAATTTAACCGTAAAATGACGGTGCTAATGGCCTCATACAAAAAAACAGTAGAATGTGTATTTTAAATAACAAGGTAATAAAATGTGAAAAATTGTTATAGTGTTTCCGCAAACATTGAGACTTTTTTTGTGATGCAAGGTAAGAAACTGAGAAACATATTGGAAGTAGTGTTTCCAAGTGTGAACGTTGAGAAAGAGGCTGGAGTGATTTCTGCTTAGGAAACCATTAGTTTTCAGTTGTGGCACTTTAAATGTTCCTTCTCTTATGTGATTTTATTCTATATTTTTCACAAAAGATCAACACCTCCTAGTAACTTTGTCTATTCCTCTACTATTGGCACTAGGGATATGAACAATTTTTTTAGTAAAACTTGATAAGTAAATAAAAAGAATTTTTGTATTGTCTTATAGAGGCCTTGCTTTAGAATGGGGCAGAGCTGGATTGTAATTTCCGCTTCTGTGTAACTTGGCTGCTGTCAGTTTCCTGCACCTTGACGCCTTATAGGGCTTTCTTTTGAATGAGACAATTTTCATGAAATATATACAAAAAAAAAAAAAAATTGTTTATTTCCATCCTAAGCTCTCCAAATGACACTAGGAATAAGAACCTGAAGTGCCTGAAGAAGTTTCTGCAAATCCGACTAAACACATGGATTAGTTTATGGAGTTGAATATTTGGAAGAAATGTAATTCACTATGTCTTTGCCTGGTTGTCAAAAACTGATTTATAATTTTTTCATATAGTATACATTATAAAAATATATTCAACCATTAAACTTTAGGTTTATTTTGTAAAATCTGTTTTTAAATGTGAATTGAATATGGTATTTTCCAGAGGTTTATCAGATGTGGTATCTTTTAATTTAACATACTTATTACAAATGCAATATATATATATGTATATGTATATATGTATATATATATATATATATATATATATATGTATATATATATGTATATATATATATATATATATATATATATATATATATATATATATATATATATATATAATTGTAAGGAGATTGAAGTGAATCATTTTGTAATAAAAACAATTTATTTATAACAAAGATTATTTTTTAAGTGCTAAAATATTTACAAAATTTATCAGCATCTAAAACCACAGGAATGACAACAAATTATGAACACAATTATGTTAGAAATATAGTTTAAAAAAAAAAAAAAAACATTTTTTAAGAAATAATTGTATTAATGAGAAGGTATTTGGAAGTACTTTTCTTTGAAGGGTGTGGCATTTTTTCGCGGGGGAAGGAATTCAAAGAAGGTTTATAGCCATAGTATTATTGGTGAATCCATTTCTGCCAAATTGGTTTTTTCCATAAGTTTTATAAATGTTATGGCCAGAGTTATAAATTAGATAAGAGCGGGGGGGGGGGGAGTTTTTACAAAAGTAAAGTCGATTTGAATTGAGCGTCACTTTCAATCAGTTTGATCCTCATATCGATTATTCATCAGTATTACCGGGAAAAGTTATCCGATCTATCCCTGTCTGTTACTCTCGCTTTTCGATCTTATTAATGTAGAAATATACTCACATCAATGCTAGAAGTGTATCAAATCGCGAGTGCGTGGTGTGTTCTTCGCGGGCCGAATGTTTTCATCACAGAACAGAATTTATTTTGGTGAGTACACTCAGATTTTTTACAAGCTAAAGAGGTCAAAGATGAAAGAGCCAAGGGAGGCCATTAAATATCACACAGAAATGCTAGGATTAGGATAGTCGTAAATTTCACGGCTCCGATCGAAAGAAATAAGTTATTATCTCGCGCAATAAGTTACAAAAAAAGGAAAAATTACGTGATTCTTCAAATTGTTAACAAATAAAAAATTTGTTTTTTAGAGGGAACAAAATCTTGATCGAAGCCGTGAAATTCTTGTACATGTACAGCTCTCTTAACGATAGGAAAAACATTTATCACCTCAGCGGAAGGAAAACCCTACTATTATTATACTCTTACAAGTAAATTTCTAAACACATTTCTTTATGATTTTTTTAAAACTTCAGGAAACCTAAAGCATTTTCCGCCGCCATTTTTTTTGCGACTTCCACAGGATTGGGTCAGTACTCCTTTATTTTTCAAAATTGTTTCTTGTGAATTTGCTTCTTCATATTACCAACAAAAGTAAAAATCATTTTGTTTTTTTGAGGGGGGGGTGAGAGGAAAGAGTCACTAACGTATACAGAAAATAATTTTGGGGGGGGGGGCTAAGAGCATTTAGTGGGTATGGAATACTAAAAATCTAGAACTCGGAATATTTAGCTAATTAAAACGCTATTACACCTAAAGAAATTATTTTTTCTGAACTAATTGATCTTATTTAATTTATTTTAAAGGTTTTTATGACACATTTTTGCCAATTTCGGGAGGGCTGCAGCCCCCCCCCTTATATATGCCCATGGAAAGGGTTAGCAGTGTTGCTCTCATAGCTACCAGAAAAAAGTTCATATCAGCTAAATATTAACCCCTCAGCACATACCTAACCAAAGCTTGTTTTCTTTTCATACGTTTAAAATACTATTATCATACTTTATTATAATAGTATTACTTGTTTTGTTACATTTATTTATGATTTTTTGACTTACTCATTCGACCCTTGACAAATATTTCGCTACCATTTTCCCTACTAAAGGTGATTTTTAATTTTTTATTATTGTAAATAAACTAAATATTTGAAAAAATCAGCTTCAGTATTGTAACTATATAGTAATTGTTTATTTTTCTTCTCATTCTAACCCTATGAAGAGTGCAATTATTTGAATACATATTCTATTGCCCTATTTGGCATACTACATTTATGATTAGATCTATTAATAAATTTATAATGTTAGGATAGGATTAGCGTTTTATTAACATATGCAAATATAATAAAAAGAAAATATCAACAAAATAAAAAGTAATGGGAACTCAATTAAAATAATACTCTAATAAATGAATATCAATAACGTGTACATAAAATTTAACTTAAACCAATGCTGCAAATTCTTTATTGAGGTGGAAGGATTTGCAAGTTGAAATATATTGAATTATAGTTATTATGGTTGAAAACAACACTTTGAGCTCTGATTTTATTTTGCTACATCCATATCTATACTTTTAGTAATTTTTGTAAATTCTTTTCTATATTTATCAAATGCTTTCAAGTGCTTTACATTCAAAAATTATGAACCTGGATATTAAGTTTCTTCTACATCATCTTCACATGTAAAGTTTTCCTATTATACACATATATCACAGATTGGAAACACACGACTAACATCCAAATTTCTAATGAGAATGCGACATATATGCGATATGTGTAATGCAGAACTTACCGTCAAATATTTACTGGCATATTTGCTTTAGACGATGTAATTCTAATTTCCCAAAGGATATGCAGAAATTTTTAGGTAATGGTAGCCAGTATGTAAACACTATTCTGACCTACCTTAAAAATACAGGACTACATTGTGTTATTTTCGGAACATGTATTTTTGACTTAAGAAATATTATAATTCTACAATTACTAAGTACTATTTTTATTGGTGGGCTACCATCAATAAAAGTAATCTTATAAAGTTATGTTGAGAAGATATGGTCGACCGTTCAGAAGTAGGAAGCGTAGATCGTCGGGGTTTCGGTCAAATCCCTCAGAAGCACATTTCCCAACCTAAATCTAGGTCTATCCACTAAAAATAAACTGAAAACCCTATATACCACTCTCAAAGACCCCATCCCACAAGGAAATAGATCCAACGTCGTTTACCGAATTCCTTGCTCTACACCACACTGCAACAGCACTTACATAGGACAGACGAAGAACCGCATTCATAGCAGACTCACAACACACAAATACAACATTAAGAACAGAGACATTAAAACCGCACTTTCTAGACACGCTATCACGGACGGACATAAATTTGATTTCCAAAACTTCTCCATCCTCTCCACTGAACCCAACCTTGAAAAGCGTCTCCTTTCTGAATCCATATATATCCATCTAGAAAACAATCCCGTCAATGACAAAATTGACAAAGAAGTCATCTCCTCAACCTATTCCAACATTTTCCATATCCTCAAAGCCTCCCGTTAGGTAATCCCACCCGGTTCGTTGCCCTATTCCCACACACCGTCTGATCCTTCCTTGTACCTGCAATACCCACCGGCAAGTCCTTTATCTTTACCGCCGTCCCTCCGTCCTTACTCCCAGGTTGACTTTCCCCAACCCCCTCACCCCCAGCCTCTCCGGTCTAGCACTGGCCCAATCCTTCCCTGTACCTGCAATATCCATCGGCAAGTCCTTTATCTTTACCGCGGTCTTTACCCTCTATGTCTCCTTACTCCTAGCCCCACTCCTAACCACCCCCTCCCCCCATTCTCTACTATCTGACCCATCCTTCCAGTCTTCAGAAATGTTCTCTTCTTGAAACGGGACAGTTCTCAATCTTCTCAATAGGTATGTTACTATGACACCTGTACTGTATTCGCTTGGATACCATATACATGTATATTTATTTATATTGCTATTATTATACTATATATATATATACATATATATATATATATATATATATATATATATATATATATGTATATATATATATATGTATATATATATTTATATTTGTATTTTCAAGCATATAGGTACCCATATTTATGTTAATGTTTCTAGCAATAGGTATGTCACTATACAGTTATATTTATTTATATTGCTATTATTATACTTTATATATATATGTATATATATATATATATATATATATGTATATATATATATATATATATATGTATATATATATATATATATATACATGTGTATATATGTGTATGTATGTATTCGTGTGTATATATGCATATATGTGTGTGTGTATGTATACATATGTGTATATGTATATATATGTGTGTGTGGGTGTATATATATATATATATATATATATATATATATATATATATATTTATATTTATATTTTCAAGCATATAGGTACTGATATTTATGTTAATGTTTCTAGCCTTTTTTTTATTGTTTTTGTTATTGTTTCTGTCCTTACGATTGTTACACCATATATGTTTTTACAGCCCTGAAGATGGCTTGTATAGCAAGCCGAAACGTTGGCGGCAATAAATATACATTTTAGCATATAAAATGTGTTTTATTGAATAAGAACACTGACCGAAACCCCGACGATCTACGCTTCCTCCTTATAAAGTTATGTTTTCTTTTATATCTATTTCAACCACGTGATGTCCTAGAAAAACATAGTTCATAAGATACTGTCCTTTGTGCAATCACCAATGAAATGGGACACACCTCTAATAAATAATAATTATTATATTTACTACACCGGAGTATTAAGGGTACTTGAGATCCTTATCTCAAATCTTTAGTGTTCATAGCCAAATATGTTACTTTTTTCATTCGTTCTTTATCTCAATCTTTCCTATGATATTTAAATTTGTTCTTTTAAAACCTATCGTAGAAGAGAACAGTCCGAGAGCTAGTAGGTCTTAGAGACCAAGAGGTCTAAACGTAGAAACTTCTATTAGCGTATTTAAAAAAAAAAACTTGTGCCTAAGAATAAAATTGGCCAGTCAATCTGAAAAATTAAATTCAAGAATTTCAGCATTCAATTTGGCCTCAGATTTAAACTAAACGAAATTGAAAATTCAATGAAGTCCTAGTAAAAAAACTATTACTTGATGATACAAAGTTGATTAACCTATTTATTAGTGGAATGAAAGACAAACTTATAGGAATTGAAATAGACCACAGAAAATGGCGCAAAGTTTAGGTAATTCAGTAACATAAAGATTCCTTATGACAGTCCATTTGCCAAAATTCTCAATCATTAGAAAACTATATTTATGTAAAATATCTTTCCATATATTGATTTAAATTGCTTTCCCCATTATATTTAAGCTGGTCTGGATAACATATATTTTAACTGACAAACATATTTTCATATATATTAATATTTCATTTTCATATATATATATATATATATATATATATATATATATATATATATATATATATATATATATATGTATATAATATTTCATTTACCATTAATCTCGACTTTCGGTTATCATTTTTCTATGATTATTGAAAATTGCCGTTATAAACTGCAATTTACTAAAACATAAGGTACTGGATGATGAAGATCCATTAGGAGGATCTATCAGAATTGAAGTATCTTTCATATTTTAAAATTTTATTTTCAAGCACAGAATTCTTTCAAGCTCACTGCCTCATCATCAGTCCTCTGGCAACTAACAATAGAACATATTGGGGATTTAACAGTTTAAAACTTAAAATTAGTTAACCATAGTAAATGAAAAAAGGCTTTTTTAAATAGATAAAATCTTAGCGTTATCAAAGTTTCAAAGAGTGGAGGTGAGTTAATTTCTTATAACTCCTTATTAAAAACTGCTATGTTTGCCACACATATGTTTTTAATAATTTTCCGTCTTTAATGAGTTTGTTACCCTCCTTGCAGAACTGAAGAATTAATTAAATAATCTTGCATTTTCTACATCAGTGATGTAGAGATTTCTAAACGGATCTGTTCGTACACGCCTCATAGATGAAGCCTTGGAGTTCAACCTGAATTCTTGGCAATAAATACTCTTTTTGGAAAAATAAAGATTAATTTTATTAAATATTACGACCAAACACAGACTATCTTCTCACCATGGGCGTATATAAGGGGGGGGGGCTGCAGCCCCTCCCCCGAAATTTTGATTTGATGGTAAAAATTTGTCGTAAAACCCTTTAAAATAAATTAAATAAGATCACTTAGTTCATAAAAAATATTTTATTTTGCGTATAATAGTGTTTTAGTTGGCTAAAACTATTCCAAGTTCTAAATTTTTAGTATTTCATATCCCGGAAATGGTCGCAGCCCTCCCCCCCTCCGAAATTTTACCAGCCCCTCCCGAAATTATTTTCTATATACGCCTATGCTTCACACTGGTTATATCATTGATACAAATGCAAAGTATCGAATGTGAAAAAAACACATTTTTCATTTTCAATTTTTCTGGTTGCTTTTGGACTGATGTACGTTATGGCAAACTCTCGAAAATTAAAGAAAAATAATTATCAATAACAGATAATCCCACTAACGTCAGTGCATAAGTCTAATTAAAATATATCATACGATAAAATATATATAAAGTCATCTATAAGGTATCAACCACTTTTCACATTCAATACTTAGCATTTGTGAGGATATATATTTTTGATTTTGAGAACTTCATATGTCTGTAAAATCAATTTAATCCCCAAAAGAGTGGAAAAGTCGATACAGTCAACACTCATAGCCACTTTGAATGTACCGGTTCCCATTGATCACCGAAGTTAAGCAACGTGGTCTAGTACTTGAACGGGTGACGAACCACGTGTTGTTAGCATTATAAAAGGAGGATTTAGGCGAAACTAAATTAATAAAAATCAATTTATTACAAAATAATATGAGGCAATTTCTTATAATTACAAGAAGTGCTAGAGAGTCTTATTAACAACATTTTTATGTTGTTATTCGGAGTACTACTGGAATAATAAGAAGGCTTGAAAACAAACAATTGAACACATTTTCAATCTGGGAATAACTTTTATTATTTAAATGTCAATACATTTGTTACCTTAATATTTATTTTATGACTAAAAACATTTATTAAATTTATATTAAAAATATATGAATAGATAATTAAAATTTATATATTGTTAATACTGTAAATATTATTATAACAATATATTATACTATTTTCTAAGCAGTTGCTCAGATAACACATTACATATTTTATAGCTTCTTCGTTTAGGTACGTTCTTTTCTCAAACTGTGGATTCAAAAATTCTAGAGCACAAGGATTGCTAGCTCTCAAAATTGTGCCAAAATAACTTAATCAATTATTAATAATGTTATTCAGTGACATGAGTAGTGCAAATTTTTAAAATATAATTTTCATTAAGAGATCTAGCATGTCCTTAACATTATATTTCCTTATGCTTTTTTCATGGATATGAAATGGGATGGGTCCTTCCAGTTCAAAGGGACAAATTAATACAAAGTTAAATGGAGGTAAAAATATAGTATTTTAACAGCATTCGTAAAAAAAAAAATGTATTAATAATAGTAGTTGGTAGGATTGAGAAGTTCAAAGTTTCAAAACTTAATGGGAGCAGGGAGTGAACTCTAGATTCACAAAGATAATAATTATCTTTATGTTTAATATATTTTAGTAGGATTAAACTTTTTTAAAAATCCAATATGATTTATTTTTTATTTATTTCTACAATCCATTCATCATTGTTTTTTGTTCAAATTTCTTTTCTTTTTAAGATATTTAAATGAATGTGAGATTTTGGTTTCAAAAGAGTTCAAATTATGTTTTTATTTTATTTTTTTTTTATGGTGCATCAACATCTAAGCCATTAGCACTGACATCCAGGGTGCAGCAAGGAATTTTCCAAACGTGCCAGTGGGGATCGAGCCGACCACCTCCCGCACATGAATCTAAGGCGTTAGCCACTAGACCACGTGGGGACCCCAGTTCAAATTATTATTTTCACTTTCCATTCTAAAACCCTAATTATTATTGACACTTTACATAATTTTCTGTTTTCTAGTTTACATTTTGCTTTTCTCTTTTGTTTCCTTTACAGAGACAGTTATAATTGTCTTTTTAAAAGAAAGATGTAGGGCTTTTATAAAATAAAGTAGTTCAGGAGAAAGATAAATAAGTACTATTTTTAAATGCCTACGCTAATGTTTCTTAAATTAGGGTCCGCTGACCCCTGGGGCCATGCATAGCCATTACCAGTATAAAAATAATAATTATTGACAATGGACGTATACCAAATCTTAATATAGATTCGGGTGAATTGCATTAGTTGCGGAAAACCATATATATATAAAAATTTGGCTATTTACCATTTTTTTATTTTAAACCAATGGTTTAGCATGAAATCTGTCAGTTATTTTTTTTGTTAGTTTTTTTAAATCATTGCTATTACATACATATTTGAACTGGAAGAATATTCTGTTAATCATACTATCATGAGAATAAATTTCAACAATAATTTGTTTAATTAGTAATATATGGTAGAGTACATATGTGTATCCATGAGCATGTACTAATTTCTTAAAATATGTTATGAATATGTTATAGAAAAATATATAACATTCAAACAATTGTGCTATATAAAATCAGCCTGACTTTTTTAAAATGCAATAATTCATTCCTGGATAAACATCTAATGATAAGTACTTATTTTCCAACCTTCCTGGAGAATGTACCTTAGTAAATGTTAACCCATGAACACTGAATCGACCGAAACTCCCCCAAATCAACAGACTTAAGTGGATTACATATCAACTTGAGGAGGCTTGTACCGGGTCTTCTATAGCTTCAACAATCATCCTCTTTACTTATTCAATAACAAGACACTTCTAAAATTTGGAGTAGTAATTTCATCTTTTATTGGATTGGTGTACCATAACATATAACAGTGTTTTACAAACTTATTTCAGATTAAATCGCCAGTTAATATAAATCAATTGAAAATGGAGTTCAAACATTAAAAAAGTAATTTTAGCTCTAATATATTTTTTAAATAAATTCTAAACTCATTCTTTATAAAATATTTTAAAACATAGTTCCTAAGGAACACTGGAGAAACTGGTTTCATGAAATGCTTTTCAAGAAACCAGTTTCATTGAAACAACAGTTTTCCATCAGTTTTCTGATGGCGATGCGCTTGTGTTGTGATGGCAAAGAAATAAGAAAAAAAACTGCTAGTACTGGGTTCACCCGTTGATTAGGGATCGGTAACACAGCAGTTTTGTTGTAACTCATAAACTAAACAGAGATCCTGATAATTTTTAAGGATTTTTTTAGAATGTCAATGCCACTTTTTGATCACTTATCAAAACTAGGAGATCCACTAATATCAAAGAAGGTGGGTCTCCCTGTGGTCAAGTGGCTAACTAACACCTTAGATTCTCCTGCGGGAGATGGTGAGTTCGAGTCCCACCAGACACAGGAATTTTCTCATCAAACGGCTCGTTGAGAAAATTCCTTGCTTCACCATGGAGGTTGGCGCTAATGGCCTAGAACCAACAAGGAAGGACAACAATTACACTGATGAAATGCGAAACTGAAGCAAAAGGAAACCGATATAACAAATTTCATGAAACCCAGTTTCTTGAAATCAATGATACTAAGGTTTCATGAAACGCTGTGTGTACCAACCTATGTAATGATCTCTATCTGTTGCAAGCAACTTGAGTTTCACGTTTCATGAAACCAGTTTCTTCAGTGTGCATTGCGTCTAAGACTTGTATAAAGAAAAGTTATTATTGTAGCTAAAAAAATAAACCTACAAATCTTCGATTGTAGAGTGCAAAATCCCAATAAATGTCATTAATAGCAAAGAATGTCACCAATCCAAAATAAAGTATATTTCTGGTTTCCCATTAAAGTACAATGTTCTCAGAAAGCAAGGATTTTCCATTGCAGGCTTTAGTATTTAAACACGATTAGATACTACTTTAAGTTTACAGTTCATGCTAAGAACAAGATATCACAAATATGTATTAAATAAATAAAGCATTGAATAATTTTCACATATATATAGTCTATTAATTTAAATAAGTTTTAAATACAGCATCAATGGGTGCAGCTTAGTAAAAAGATTATGTGCTTGAAGAAATATAGTTTTATATTAGATATGTCATGTATATTTTTCATCTTTTTACCATGGACCTTATAAGCTAAACAAAATTTTTATGTAAATCTAGTAATACTTTCAGTTTTAATTTAAAAAGCAGATTGATCAAAATATATTCAATTTTTGTTTTAACCCTGGAACGCCAACCTTCCTCGGCCTACCAACTATTCGTCATTCTGACGAACATACTTTAAAGAAAAATATATAAGTTAAAACTCATCTTATCAGATATTCTTTAATAATATATTCTACAAAATTGATTAATATAACTCTATTAATTAGTTTCACGACTAAGAGGGGAGGGATGATGAAAATTAGTATAAAATTCCAAAACTTAGTTTATTTACAGATTTTCATGTAAATATTAAAAAAAAAAAAAAAAAAAAAAAAAAAAAAAAAAAAAAAAAAAAAAAATCACATACCATAAATAAATAAGAGAATAAATGATCTTACCACCCTTAGTCAAACAGGTGTGCACACAAATATTCGTACATCTCCAAACAATCGTAGTTTTCACATACTTTGTTTGACATCATTTTTATGTAATTTTCGAACGGCTGACAATCGATGTAATTTTTTCGGTGACTTGCGAAGAATTGACCATAGGTAGCATAGCTGGGCTGTGGCGGAGAATAGAAGGCGGGGAGGGGAGGAGCGACTGTAAATCACAGAGGTGTTCGTCATTTTGACGAATGTTGGCATTATAGGGTTAAAAAACAAACTTGTTTTAAAAAAATTTATAATATCTAGTTTTAAATTATCTGCCCACTAACATTTTGTCTGCTCCCCTGTACATTATAATATGACAGAGCTATAATTAATTTCAATAGAGACACGCTAAATGTGTAATAATAAAATGGTATACGGTTTGGGTTTAGTTGAAAAGACAGCTCACTTTTGGATTCTTCAGTTTAACGGTTTTGCCATATATTATGAGGAAAGTAAACTATTTCATAAGTTATGCTGAAGACAAATTAGTTCCATTATTATTTCATATGCAGTAAATGTTCAATTAATTTCCCCTTTCAATGTTTTTATGGGTCTAAATTTTCTTATTTATTCCCTGGAGACTAGGGGAGGGAGAGCAGGGTTGCCCCTCATAATAGTCATCATTACTCTGATTAAACTTTCTTCCAAACTGAGATGTCCTTGTGGAAAAAAACAAAAAACAATTAATCTTCTCAAACAAATTTACATCTCGAAAAATAATTCTCTGGAAAGGGTGAGTTTGTACAAGATTGCTGCACAATGTGACTTTAAATTATTTGTACATTCTATAATCTAATTAAACAAGCATTTCAGTCTTATTCCAAGTATACAGCTATTCCCTTAGATGAAAACAAATAAAATTAAATAAAATGCTAATTTCACCATAGGTAATTACAAAAAAAAAAAAAAAAAATACCTACAAGATTTGGTTATGCCACTTCATGACAAGACAAGAATACTTGCACGTACATCAAACTGATTTCTATGTCACAATATTGGCAGACTGCCAAGAAAGATGCAGAAATATTATACAGGATAACTAATAAAAATAATCAATAATTATATACTTGAAGAACAAAAATTACCGAATTCATTTATATTGAATTGTGTGTCACATGTATAACACAAAAACATTAACTTCTAATAGTGGTGGTTCAGGAAGTTCAACACTCCTTTCCTTTGGAAGTAGAGGTTCTGAATGGAATAATAATTAAATAGGATAATTAGAAATGAAGATTTGGGTTGTGTTCGGTTTTATTATTTTTTGGGGAAAAAAAGAAGTTAAAAGTGGCTTCATTTTTTATTAATATGACATCTGAATTATCTTCCTTTCAGAACTCTATAATTAAAGCAAATAAATGAATGAATTATTAAAAAATTTTATTGCTATTGAGGTTGCACTCATGAAGGAATTTTCGAAAAATTTCTTAAAATCTTTATTGAGCCTAATTAGTATAGAACATAAATAACCTCCATTAAAATTCATATATATATATATATATATATATATATATATATATATATATATATACATATACACAGGCATAGCTAGTGTATGTATATATATACATACACTAGCTATGCCTGTGACTTCGTCTCTGTGGAATAGTGACTTAAGGTAGCAATTTTTAAATATATTTTTTGGTTTGTTTTGGATTATAAACCCGTCGTTTGGGTATTTAAAAAAATCTTAATTTTTTATGAATATGGTATCTGAATAATCTTCCTTTCGGACCCCTAAGCTAAGGCAAATAAATAAATGAATTATTAAAAACATTTTTTGATCAGTTACCTCAACCTTTTATCTTCTCATATTTTTTTACGTTTTTGCTTTAGCTACTTTCATCTTAATGTCCAGTTGCTATTAACAAGGACACTGTCTTAATTTACCTGGCATCTAATTATAATATTCCAGTCATTTTTATGTCCCCATATTATTCATTCCAATTATTCATTTATTAAAAAAAATAAAATAAAATGGAAGGCGGAAAATGAACTGGTACTTTATTTATTTATATGTTATCGGTGCTTTGTACTGGTACTACTTACTAGTTAATGTGACATCAAAACATTGACATAATGACTTTATTCAAAACAATTGTTGAATAAGTAAAAAAATAAAATAAAAAAACTTACAGTATCAGGTTCAATAAATGTTTTTTTAAAAATTAGATTTAACCTAAAACAATTTAGAAAAGAGGGAAAATATTCAGAAGAGAAATAAACTATTCAATGACTATTTTTTGGGGTTTCATTCTTTCATTTATAAAAAATTATAAACATCCTATTCCATATTCAAAGTGCAAATCTATGAGATGTATTTTTTTTCACGTGTGCGCAACTGATTAAATAGGTGCAATAAATATCGAGGAGCAGACAGTCTGTTCATTAAGGTAGGAGTCTATCTCCTGGCTGGCACCGAAGTGGAAGGAGGTTGTACCGTCGTGAGGACACCCGACAGAGGGATTCCTCCATGGGCGTCGCTCGCTGTGAGTATAGGATAGTAGTCCTGTGTCGGAGCGACTGTAGGACAGCTATAGGCGGCTATGAGGAATGACATTAGGATCATGAGTGCAGCAGTGCACAGCGCTGCCAATCCAGCCAGCCTGCACAGTTCCAGTCGATGGTTGAATGCAATGGCTCTCCTGTCTAGATAGGTTAGCGATCCTCTCCTGTAGAGAACATCTCTTGTTGGTGTCAATTGCCCTTAAAAACATTAAAAACAATTATTATAAATAAAATTAATTTCGTTTAGAGCCTTCTGCTCAAATCCAGGAACATAAATTTGCTTTAGGTCCACCCAAAAAACCTATGTAATGTACTGTCTAACATACAGTCTTCTTTATTGTACATGGCCGCCGCGCATGCGCAAAAATTATTAATACAAACATTTAAAATATTTATATTCATCTAACTACTCCGTAGAACGATGTAATGTTGGAAGAAGAAACAGTTTGACCTATTGTAGTTTAGAAGGCAGTGACTTATAACAGCAAGATTTAAAAAGTTCCCCTTAGTCAGTCCCTATCAGTCTCTTTTTGCCTGAGCATGGAGGAAAACGTCCCACTTCTTCAATGGTCGTGGATGGCGTGGGATCTCACTTCGTTTGGGTTAGCTCCCGGCTGGAAAGTATCTAGTGGTCTTCTTGGACTGGTTACTTATTAGAATATATATATATTTGTCTGTTAGCTCTCTCACTGGCTCAAAAATTGTCTGATTTTGATGAAATTTGGTACAAAAATCTCTCGTCTAATTTGAAAGCTCAAGTTCGTTACCCAGCAGAATCCATCCACCAGAATTCATAGGCTTATAGGTTTAACATAGACATGGGCGTCTATAGAAAATAATTTCGGGGGGGGGGGCTGAGAGCATTTGAGGGTATGGAATACTAACGATCTAGAAATTGGAATAGTTAGCCGTTTTAATTAGCCAATTAAAACGCTATTACATCCATAACAAATTATTTTTCCTAACTAAATGATCTTATTTAATTTATTTTTAAGGTTTTTATGACACATTTTTACCGATTTTGGGGGGTGGGGTGCAGCCCCCTTAGCCGCGCCCCCTTATATACGCCCATGTAGGGAAACTAACGAAACCATTTTTAAGACGATATGTTCAAAGATTTTCGAGAAAAGTGAATAAAACTAGTTTTCCTAACTAATTTTCAGTTCAGGTACTTTGAATTGATTGATTCATTCGAATCTTTTTCCAGATGTTTGGACATTCATACAAGCTAGATTTAAGACATTTTGGTTACGTTTGGAGTCAGGGAAGTTTTAGATAACAAATATTTTATTAACATACGTGGTCATTTTTTGGATTTTCGTAAATTTTCTAAAATATCTCGAAAACAGTTAGGAAAGCGTGGTAAGTGGAAGTTGACCATTCGACAGCTTACGAAATTCTCTATCAATAAGGTTCTGAAGGAATTTTCGGTGGGACGAAGTAATCGGATCAATAAGTGCTTAAAACTCCGAAAGTGTTAGTTTCTTTTCTTCTAATTTTTTTCTTTAGTTTGTTTATGCCTATTTTTTTTTTTTTGTAATTGATAGTAGCATCAACATTAATTTTCTAGTTTAATAAGATACTAAAAATGAGAAAGTATTTTTGATTGTTTGTAATAGATCTTTCCGAAGAGGTCGAGTGAGCAATTTCGAATACTGAAATTTAGTGGCCCCTAAAATCTAACTATTCTCCAACATTTCATTGAAGTACGTGATTTAATATTTCAAAAAATATTAACTATATTTATTCCAGGCTTTCCATATGATAGGAACGGAAACGCGCTAATATGACGCAGTTCTTGCGAGTTGAACATTTTTTGCATAGTTTGAGAATTATTTTATTTGTTTGAAATTTGAGTTCTAATATTATTCGGTAAATAATGCGCGATAAAAATGGTTTACTTAATTTAAAAATTATAATGCCCAAACAGTAAGGCGTGAAGGGGGTGTGAAATACTGGCGAGTATTTATATTCTTAAAATATGTAAAACAAAAATATGAAGATTAATAAAGAGACAACGAGATTGGAATGTGCAATTTTAATTCTTTTGTAAGATACGGAAAAATTTTCATACATTTCATTTTTTTTTTATTTCCATTCCAAACGTATTTCCGCGTTCCCCGCATATTTGTGTGAGGGGAATGGCTTTCAAGGATTGCAGGTATCTTCAATTTCCTTTATATATAGGTCCCAGTAAAATTAAATAAATATATTGAGAGGAGATCGTTGACCGTTGATGATGCAAGGTAGGGATTGTCGGGGTTCGGTCACTGCTACTTAATAAAACTACATTTTATCATAAAAATGGTTTTATTGTGCCGACGTTTCGGCTTGAACTTCAAGCCTTCATCAGGGCTGTAAAAAAAAAACAAGTAGGACGGATGTAGTACTGAAATATACACACACATATATATATATATATATATATATATACATATATATATATATATATATATATATATATATATATATATATATACACATATATATACCTACAAACATAAATACACATACATATATACATACATACATATGTGGAAAAAGACAAAAACATAAAATACTAGAACATAATATATAGAAGTGAACATAATATATAGTGTTTGGAAGAACATAATATATAGTGTTTGGATTATTAGGAAAACAGATATAAGAATAACAGATTACATATTAGATTAGATATAAGAATAACAATATGGGCTTACCGATGGGAAGATAGAGAACTATTCCTCACAAATGCGGGATCATTTCTGACAGTTAATACAGGGAAATATAGGAAGAAAGGAGTTGGTGAGGGGGAGGGGGGTTCTGGAAGTTCAAGCCGAAACGTCGGCACAATAAAACCATTTTTATGATAAAATGTAGTTTTATTAAGTAGCAGTGACCGAACCCCGACAATCCCTACCTTGTTAAATAAATATATTTTATCTATTTTTATCTTGCGGACATTAGATTACTTATTTTTAAGGGAAAATGGCAATAAATAGCATGGACTTGTCATAATGTCAATTTAATTTAGTATTTAAAATTTAGGAAGGTCTTCTTGAATGGTTGGGAATTCAACACTTTATATGTCTGTTTGAAAGGACGTCTAATTCAATGGAACACAGGCGATCGCGTAAAACGAATAAAGGCTCGTTTACACTCCTTGCCTACGGTTTTGGGTTCGATTGTCTCTAAAAATAGTTTTTTTTATTTAAAAAAAAGACCGACTCGCAAGTACTGCGTCATTTAGCGCGTTTCCGTTATTATCCCTGGTGCCATTTGAAAAGGTTGAAATAGGGGCAGGTAATGTTCTGTCTTAATCCTTCGCGAAACAAGTAAAAATGTAAAATCTCAAAATGAAGCAAAATCTTTGGCACCACAAAAGGAATCTAACAGTATCCTAAGAGGTAATTACACCATTTAATCCCCGAATGATATCGCCCTATCAAAAATCACACAAGTACCGTATTTGCAGTTAATTTAATAAGCTAGTATCGAATAGATACTTTACATTTTATCATCCGTATATTATATGAGAATACATCCAAAAATTCATTTCCCCATGTTTTTTCCATTTTCCTTGACAATGCATAAAGATGTGGGCTTGAAAATGGCTTCATGGGATTTATCACGTCCATTACTTAATACCCGTACTTCAAAGGTTTGTCTAAGCCTAGTTACACAAAAACGTAAGCGTTTTCGCCCTAAAAAACATGTACTGGAGGTCGGATCCTGGTTAACGCACTTGACCATTCAAATCACAAAAGTATTTTACTGTTACATTTCATTAAAAACGGTCCATTTTGGAGCCAGCTACTGAGCGAACAGGCAGATATATGTATATATAAATATATATATATATATATATATATATATATATATACATTATGTATTCAAAAATTTGAACCGGCTTTATTTTCGTGAACTGCGTGATCGGAAACGTGAAATTGCATAGCCGGCACTTTCAGATTGCGTCATGAGGGCAATCTCATAAGCAGGAATCCTCCCTATAGAGAGAGGTTGGAAAAATGCACTTTTGTAGATTAAGTTCTTCTAAAACTGACAATTTCTTTGAAATGTATTCCGACTAAAACACTCAATTCTGTCAACTCGTTTCTGGAGTTCTCCCCATATTTTGTTTGTACAAACTTATTTCATTTGATTCGTATTATATTTACCTATTAGAACGGCCACAACGCCAATGAGTAGAAGAGGTACCCCACACCAGATGCATGCTTTCTCCCAACTGCAACTTTTCTTGCCTCTATCGCCATAATCAAAATCAGCTTCCTGCAACACATAAATTATTATCTTAACATATGTTTCTGGGATAAATGTTGAAAACATAGAAAATGATTTGGAAAATTATCAATATTAGTCTACAAGAAATATGGATGTGAATTGGACTTTTTCTTAAAATCTATGTAATTATTACAAGAATAATCATATATATTTTTTACTTCTTTGCATAGTACACTGAGAAAAATATAGGATATATTAATTCTTATCTCATGTATTTTTTTTTGTTGTAAACATGTATTTTATGTTTATTTTAACAAGGGGGAGAAAAATCCGTTGATACAAAAAAATACTCTCTATAGTTTCTGCGAAAAGTTGTAAACCAGCAGAATCTAGCTACCAGAAACCCTTTTCTCCTCGTAATCCCCCCGCCCTCAAACAAAATGTATAGCTTA
The DNA here is from genome assembly GCA_946811695.1 of Gonocerus acuteangulatus. Classification (NCBI taxonomy): domain Eukaryota; kingdom Metazoa; phylum Arthropoda; class Insecta; order Hemiptera; family Coreidae; genus Gonocerus; species Gonocerus acuteangulatus. Next base: position 62,617,457 of record OX328128.1, read on the forward strand.
TAATTTGTCATTAACAGGCGTAGAGGTAACCTTTTTATATATAGGTATTTTGATATACATAATCGAATGAAATCTCTTTTAATCGTCCGGCCATACCCTTAATCATTTTTGAATAAAAAATGGGGGAAAACTAGACTTTTTTTCTGTTTTTTTTCTGGCCCTCAAAAATGTCTCACTTTATGTATTTTAAAAGGGTCATTTTTGGTATCTTCTGGTTAGGATCGATGAACATATTTTTTAATAATTCTTTCATTAGTGCAAACTGAATAGCTGTCTTCCTTTGTAAATTGCTAAAAGTTAATAGAATTTAATTTGACAATGGCAAAATGTCATAGTAAAAATATGAACAGAAATATTTGAAAACATAATTAAATTAACCTGGACAATAATGAGTTCTTAGAAATAGTCATCCCCTTGTTATAAGAAGGACTTTGTAATTTATAATAAGGAAAAATGCCTTGGAATAATTTTCCCAACGTCATATTCCTGTCAGAAATGTTTTATTGTTTCTGACGTGAAAGTTCTCAAGGAAATGGAACTAATAATGTTTAAATTAATTGTCTTCTAGCGCGTTTCCTCCCTATCTTCATTGGAAGTAACCCCGCTTACGTCATCGACCTTATGACTCAATCCGGATGTACCGACTAGGTATATTTACGATTTATAACCCATCGATTTTGATAATAACGTTGGTTCAAATTTGTATATGTATGCATGTGTGTGCGCGTGTGTGTGTGTATATAAATATATATTTATTTATAAGTCAACTAGATGAATCTGCTAACCGAATCCCGGGTCTTTTTGCGAAGACCACATCCAGTTACTTTTGAAGTAGCAGTAGTGATTTATAACAGTTACTCGTACTGGTTGATAAGCTTACTGATTAGCGTACAGGTTCTTTGCTGGTTATCTATTACTACTTGACACGTTATCTGCCATTATAATCTATATTAGATAATGGCAAGCAATATTTATTAATAAAATGGTTAATATGATCAAAATAAATTCTCTCGACTACGAAAAAAGTTATTAAGGTTTAAAGCTAACTGTTTTGCAGGTTATGAAGGATGACATAAACAATGATATTTGTAAACACACATATTTTATTCCTTTTTTCTCTCTCTCTCTCTTTTTGGATATATGGGCGTACGAGCTATGCGTTTCCGCTCGCTTCGCTCGCTCAAGAAGATATAAAAACTCTAGTTAATCCAACTCGCTAAAATTAATAGAATTCTATTAATTTTAGCGACTCTAGTCAATCCAACTCGCTAAAATTAATAGAATTCTATTAATTTTTCCGAGTAAGAAACCAATCGCTTTTTCATTGTCAGGAACTTCGCGAACTTATTGTATTGCATTTTTCTCACTAACGTAAACAGAGCTTTTTCACAAACAAACGCTAATTCGCTGCTGAAGGTTACTTTACTTCCGGCAAGAACCAATAGAATTGCTCATCGGAATCCTCCAATAGGACGGCAAAGGAGTTATGCGCATGCGCTGAATCACTGATAAAATCACTACTGCTACTTTAAAAGTAACTATCTATAACCCTTATCGAGAAAAGTGGAAAATCTAGAAGTTTCATGGGATGTTCGTATACTTTCACACACACATATACGTGCTAATGATCTCAGCAGTCCATGCGCCTTGAAAGATTACACAGGCACACAAAATAAAAAAATTGGTCTTTCCCAAAGACACCATACATATATTGATATGTATTTCGACACGCTGAATCCGGTTCCGTAGTCCGTTTCACTCGAGCACGTCAGGTTTAAGAGCATTTGAATGTCAAATTTCGAATGAAGTCGTTTGATAAGAAATAATTAGAGCTTCCATGGTATTCAGGGTCGCTGAATTCGAATCTGAGGTCTGCTTCACCCCATCGGCCCAATCTAGGTGATTTCAAGGACAAATATGTTGATTTACAAAAAATGAATCTGCTGTCGAAAATTCATTTTTGCGAAATAGACACATCCTCATAGCGATCCTCAAATCCATAGAAGCTCTAGTTATTTCTTCTTAAACGACTTCAACCGAAATTTGACCTTCAAAAACCTGACGTGCTGGGGTGAAACGTACTCCGGATTCGGATTCAGCGTGTCGAAGTACATAAGAATATATGTATGCATACCATGGTATCTCGGAAAATAACACCTTTTTTTTTTTTTATATTGTGTGCCTGTGGTATTAATAGAGATACAAATTTGAGCCAACGTTATTTTTTGGCACTTCCGTACTGCGTCATCAGGCTGACGATATAAGAGGGATCTCACGGGTCTCTATGGAGGGAGGAAGGAAACACGTTAAAAATATGGAGCAGTTGTAGAAACGTTCATAAATATCTCAAAATATTAAGAAGGGATTTCGTTTCTAGTGTCTTCATTTGTGCGGCTGATTTCAGGGTCCCAGACCATCCTTAAGCATATTCAGCCTTTAGTTAATTTATTAACGGGTACTTGCAAAGGGGAAAACCAGGTGGTTGCAGCATTATCTCCCTATCCTCTGGGCCTTTGTGGCCTGGTACTGGACTATTTTTTTTTTGTTGTAATAATTTTGATCCACAATTTGTGATTTCTTAGTCGTGAAAGCTGTTAAAAATTTTTAGAATGATGAAATTTTAAATAAGGAAATGTAAGAAGTTTTCTTGAATGTAAACAAACAAATATTCAGAGATACCTACTATTTTTATTGTGTGGAAAAAACGATTTTGGACTTATCATTAATACACCTTTTGGATATAGGTTTCTGTCAAGGTTTTATATAAATAAATATGACTTCGTTAATATTTCCAAAGATCTGTTTACAAAGAGCACAAGGCTGGAGTCACAAATTGGCTGAAGGCTCAACAAGTTGGCAACTAATTTCCTTTGAAACTTTCCTCGGCCAACAGTGTAACCTATTTTCTTTAATAAGTTTTTCTCCAAAGAAGAAGTATTGGTTTATTAATTAATATGAGCTCATAGTTATAGCCATATAGAATGGAAGCACCTGTAAGTACTCAAAAAGTAAAAAATAAAAGTAAATGTAAAAATAATGAAAAAAAATAAAAATGTCCGAAGCCTTATTACTCATGGCCAACTAAGATATTTTAGTAACAAAAAGTTCGGATGGCAGAAAAGGCCTAATCTTAGCGCGTTTCCGTCCTAATAAGCAGGAAAAGTGACAGTACCCTAAGTGGAAATTACTACCTTTAAGGAGGGAGGCCAAGTGGCCGTGAGAGTTAAGGCGTGAGCACTTTACACTCCGTGCCAAGGGTTGTGGATTCGATTCCCACTTGAGATCGCGGCTTTTCTTTAGGAAAAAAAAATTTCGTTTAGAGCCTTCTGCTCAAATTCAGGAACATAAATATGCTTTAGGTCCACCCGACAAACCTATGTAATGTACTGAATAACATACAGTCTTCTTTTTCGTACATGGTTACCGCGCATGCGCGAACGCCAGCGGACACTTTTTTGTAACGTTTTTTGTCCAGTTTAGTCATCGCTAAAGCATATTCCCTTTAAGTAGCAACTCCCTTTAAGTACCGATTTCTCCGAATCCCCATTCGGACCCCTCAAATATTGCACAAGAACCGTTTTTATAGATAACTAGCTGTTACCCAGTGTGCCATGCTACACCTACTTTCTGCCTATGACTCTCCCCGTATCAAGATCTACCTGTATACCCAGTTACGTCAAAATCGGTCAAACGGTGTGAATTTGATTATATCTGTCTAGTAATTCGTGAAACAGCCAACAGAGGCCAGCACCACAGCCTGCGAGTATATAGCTCTTATCAAAGAAAGGCCAGCGCTCCTTAGTTAGACAGTGACTGTTGATATAAAATTGAAATAAACTGTATTACATGATTATATAATGATGTAAAGTCATCAATGAGTTCGAGTTATTTTAATTATCAAGAACATCAACAAATAAATTTGACACATTATTAAAAATGGCTGTCAATTCAAAATGGCCGTCAGAATCTGAATGGTTCAGTGTAACCAATTTTTCTTGAACAAAACTTTTAACCGTTTGACCAAATTTTGTTATTTGACTATTTTGACCTAGCCTAGGAGATTTCCCGTATCAAGACCTACCTGTGTGCCAAGTTTGGTCAAAATCGGTCAAAAGGTGTAGATTTGTATAAGGAACAAACAGACAAACAGACAGACACGTGATTTTTATATATATAGATATATTAAGCTTATAAATAGATGCCTGGGGGAATCGCCTTCGCTGCGGGATGCCCACAAATAAATTAATGGGAAAAAAAGATGCCTTACACTTTGCACGATTTTTGTGCATATTTTTGCAAGTTAGTATAGGATAATTTCATGAAAATTCTAATGTTTCCAAGTTTTCTCAAAAACGGGAATTTAAATAGCCTTGTAAATTTGATTTCTAGCATCAAGTTACCTATAAAATTTGTATTTGGAAACCTACAAAGGCAAAGCCGTAAAGAATACGATTTTGTTTGGGCGAATTTCGCCGAAATAATAGTTTTTCGGTAGGCGGATTCGGCCGGTTAATGAACAAGACCGTTCAAATCTGACAAAGGATGTTTGCACCAAATTACATCAAAATCGGACTATTTTTGCTCCTTTAGCCTTTCATATATATATATATATATATATATATATATATATATATATATATATATGTATTTTTATTATATTATATCATTTCTAGAACCTATCACAAGCAAAACCAAAACTCACAAAGGTGATTAGATATGTTTTTAGCGCGTTTCCAGAACCCAGAAATATGCTAAAAACACCCACACACACACACACATTAATTTGTTATGATGTAGTTTTTTCATCGCTAGTAATCGTATTTAAGATGTAACGGCTTCTTTTTCCAGCCTCTCCTACTACTTCCTACTATATTTCGCTGGATTCCTCTCCATCTTCGTCAGGCAGACCATTTGTTTCTTTTTTTGATCTGGGCTGCACCCCCCCCCCATTAATTGATATGGCTTTCCTAACGAAGCTGGAGAGGATTCCAGCGAAATATTTCAGGAAGAAGTAGGGGAGGAGAACTACCTCTAGAGAAAAAATCCTTTCCATCTAAAAAGATGATTCCCAGCGATGAAAAAACACCATCAGAACACACACACACACACACACACATATATATATATATATATATATATATATATATATATATATATGTATATATATATATATATATATATATATATATATATATATAGCATAATAAGCGGGATTTAATGCTATGAAAGGAGGGAGGAAACACGCTAAAAATACGTGTAATTGCCGTTGTGAGTTTTCATTTGCTTGTGATTGGTTTTAGAAATAATAAGGAATAATGATTCACCTCTTTTAGACCTAAATATCTATTTATTAATGTTTTAACGAATTATTTTGCCGCACACCAACTACTACCGCAATATATTTATTCCTAGCTTGGTTATTTCATAAGCAGTCACTTATTTTGCCATGTTAACACGTTAATAGGTATTTGATTGATTAATTTTCTCAAAATGAATGGTTTCCCTTGGCTAATGAATGACAAAGAGGATATTTCCGAAGATCTGTTTACAAAGACCCGAACGAGAGAGAGCCGCAAATTGGACGAAGCCTTTCCAACAAGTTGCCAGCTAATTGTCTTTGAAAGTTTCTCTCCGTCGGAGGTGTAACTCCCTTACTTAATAGGTTTTTCTTCATTAGCCTTTATCGGATCCGGAATCGAACCCATTATCTCCAACAATAAGTCCGGAACTGCCTTAGATGTTTCGGCCAAGATATTGGAAATTTTAATACTCAAAACCTTTCAACAGTAGTTCGATGCTATCTTCAGATTTTCGAAAACAAAATGGTGGTGCTGTCTGACGAATGGAAACGCTCTTTTTTCACGGGCTATTGTCAGCAGGCGGGAATTTTTGATCTAGAAAAAACAATTGAAAGAAGAAGGTTAAATCTTTTAAGAAATTTTTTTTTTTAAATGGTGAAAAATTCTTCATTTTATATTAAAAAATCCGTTGAAAATCGGTGATAAAATTGTTATAATTCAACGAAACGAAACAATTCGACGTACTTTACTAGCATAAATCATTTCGAAGCTGCAGTTAAAATATGAAGTTGGACGGGTGAAAACTGAAGGCGTTAGCTCAACGCCCGATTTGTAAAACATAGTTTTGAGATAGTCGACTTTAAAGTTTTATAATATAATTTTTTTTGAGCAAGGTAAAAAAAAAATGTTTTTAATTTTGAAATGTATCGGTACTTTATTTGAAAAGTCGAATTTTTGGCATATTAAAAAACTGTTCCGTGGCAGAAACACTCTTTGATATAATTTTTTGATTAGTTAAGGAAGCTCTAAAGCCCATAAAAAAGAAAATTGTGAAAATAAGTTACAAGGTAGTTTTACGCCTTAACTCCAAACGCAACCAAAATTTAAATAAACTTACCGACAAGTTTTTTGGACAAGTAACACATTCCATTAATCCACACTTTGCAAACATAGGTAACTAAGACAAAATATCACTAAATAGATACGTACACAGACGAACAAAACACATATTTCTTGACAGTCAAGGTGTACTGTAATTAAACTAAGCATTATAAATGTTCTGATTTCTTTTTGTATTTTTTAATTTTCCCAAAAATTGCAAAATAATTAAAATCAAATAAATTCCTATAAATTAGCAGGAAAATGTTAATGTTAACTGTACATTTTATAAACTTAGGTACGATATGTAAATATTGTAAATAAAGCTTTATGAAAATTTAAATAACTTCGGTAAAATGGGGAATGGAATATTCAACTTGCATTCATATTAATCATGAAAGAGGTTAAGAGTAATCATTAGAAAAATGTTGATAAAACTGTCGGAGTTGAAGATTTTGATTAAAGCTAGGGAAGGCGATGACATAAGAGCCGTGTCACGGGGATGTCATTAGTATATGACTAATTCGAAAAGTTTTTCAATTACCCATAGTGGCCCGGAATATGGAGAAACTTGGCAGAGGGACATTCAAGACCTTTCAAGTGTTTCTACCTCCTCTCCTTCTTGCAATGTACCAACATGTTGTTAATATGGTTTAAAAGAGCTTTTGAATTACAACAAGAACTTATTTCCCGCTCTTAAAGAGACATTATCATTATTCGTGTCACCTCTGCATTTGATATGCGTTCAACAACCCCCACCAACAGCAATGGACCCTTCAAGGGAAGACTCGCATGGAAAAAGCGTACTCCATCATCAAACAATGAAAATTGTACTTAGAATGTGGAAAAGAACATGCACTGACACAAACCAGAAATTTTGATTTATACATTTTCTTTGGGACATTTTATTCTTGAACGCAGCTTAGTATTTTGTTATTATATTGTCCTATAGAGACATGAATATTCCACCGATAGCAGATAATAATCTATGTGTGTACCTTCTAATTGACACTGATAACTTACACTTTCCTAGGGTGCAAATGCAAAAAGAGTTGGTATTAACATAGCGCAAATATATTCAATATTATTTAGCATTCATATATATATATATATATATATATATATATATATATATATATATATATATATATATATAAATATTAGTTATGCCCGTGGAAGCTTTTCTAGACACGATATTAGACGTATAGCCATCGGGGATCTAAGCATACAGGCTGCTAGGATTGCTAGCATATGACAGAGCCACATAAAACTGACCATGCGAAAAACAGCTAATACTTAGATACACACCCACAACGTTTAGTGTCTGACCTTAGGCTTTATTAATTGTCATCGCTAAACATAGATTTACTAGAAACTGGAATCGTTTAAAATTAAATGGAAATTTGTTTGAAAGAGAGGAATTCGAGGAATAAAACACTTATCACCACTATCAGGGTTTCACTTCACTGCGAGGTCATTACTGACGAGCTGTGACTAAATCGTATCGTATCGGGTCGGGACCAATGTAGACACTCACGTCGGCCGTTGTCGGTCAAACGAATTCGGATTGGATCGGGAGAAAAACAGGTCCAACGTAGGTGCTGCCCGGCCGGAATATATACACGTTTAGGCGACCGGCTTTCAGGCGGACTGTTCAGGTCTAACTAACAGGCCTGCATGACGGTGTGTAGCCTGCTTTATATTCGGCAACATTTTACTAATAGCACAATTTCGAGTGAACTTATTTTAGTAATGTTTAATCTTTGTGGTTGGACACTTCATAAAATTTTTGAAAAATTACCTCAAATCTTCATCGATACTACCTACTATATTCCGAAAATGACACGCGCTAAACCTATATACATACATACATATATATATATATATATATATATATATATATATATATATATATATATATATATACTTTGGGGTTTGGAATTATTTCAGGTATCAATTCTATTTTATCTTTTGATCAGTCAGTTCAGACCAGCAAACGTGAAAATTGAGATGTGTTCTTGTAATATTACAAGTCTGTTCAGCTATGCTACTATTAAAAATGCTCCAAACAGTAATTAGCTTAATTACGAACATTTTGAAGTTAGTGTATCAATGAAAGAAAATGCAAATTTATTTTCTACAAATTCTAAATTTTGTTTTATATTGTATATAATGTTTAATAAGTTATAATAGTATAAAACTAATATTATTATACGAAGACAGGTATAGTTGGGATTCGGCTAGGAGAAAAACGTCAGACTTTCAAAAAGAAAGATTTCTTTTTGAAAGTCTGACGTTTTTCTCCTAGCCGAATCCCAACTATACCTGTCTTCGTATCTCTGCAGCGGCTAACTATCTCCATCTATAATATTATTATAATTAGTATTATAATATGTGGCCTGGGGTGATTTGACCTCACAGCGACAAACTATCTCCATCCAAAGGATATTTTGAAATTTGGTAACTAGTTAATAGATATTTAAGAGTAGCAGTAATATTAGGCTCGTATTAATTTCAACCCTTGACAATGTTATGAAATCATAATAATTGAAAGTGTCACATGAGTGCATAATCGATAAATGGCTTGACAGATTCCCATATGACCTTTCGACATGAATAACCTCCATCAATCATTCTTATCGAGAAAATGTCTGCCGGTTGCCAGTATTTCCCTAAAAATACTCATCAAGAACTTGTGGCTTTATTATCCAATTATGTTTTGGGGAAATATTATTGAATGAAGATGTACTATGATGGATAATTAAATTAATAAATGTTTTCCTTCTCTTTCCCGTTATGGTGTTTTTGCTCATATGAATTTTCTTCAAACCTTTCTCGTGAATCGAGGAATAAGGTCATAGCAATGATATCTATGAAAGTTTAGTGAGCAATTTATGACCTGAAAATGGGTATTCATCACCTGAAGGTGAAAAAGCTGATCAATAAAGAGTATTAAAGCATTATTGGTATTTTTGGATATATTCTTATAAATCTCGAAACCGGTTAGGAAATCGTAAAAATTTTAGTGATCCATTTGAATGCTCATTGTAATTTTTTTTTTTTTTTTTTTTTTTTTTTTTTTTTTTTTTTTTTTTTTTTTTTTTTTTGAAGTGGCTCATTGTAATTTTTACAAAAACGATTAATATTTTTGATAGAGCGATATTATTCGGAGAATAAGAAGAATCGACCTAAATAGCCTGCTAATGAATGTTTTTCGTTGGCAAATTGAGAACGGTGTTAATGACTCAGGCAGTCGAAGCACCATTAAAAAAAAAAATTAAAAATAAATCATTCAAAGAAATCTGTGCATATAATTAAAAAAAGTGTCTGTTTACTTCTTTTGAAAGATTTAGCGAAACTCCACCAATGTAGCAAAACTTATCTGGCGGATTTTTACACTGTCCTCTGACGCCATTTTCACTAGGAAAACAACAACTTTATGTCCCCAACAAAATAGATATGTCAATAAACTTAACGTTTGAGTTGTGCAGTGTTGCAAACTTTTGAACTGAAATTAACTAAATTTGTCAACCATTTTAGGAATTTAATTTTCATTTCGTCCAAATGCGTACATTAGTGAAGTAACATAATAACATGAAAATTTGACATGGTGGCTACCTAATACTTATTGATAAGTTATTAGGAAGCCGAATACATACTAAAAATGATTTTTCCACCGTGTTACAAAACCAATTTTCTGACAAGATATTCTCACAAAATTTATTTGTGGCGATCACAAAGGCACGTTCTGTGCTGTGATTACGGATTCTGTTCGGGTACAATGCATATGGTGCAATGCTTTGGAATCACGAAAAGCACATTTGACATGCAGATGCGGTCTCTGACAGTCTTCCATATGAAAGTGACAATTTGCTACATCTGTACGACAAACCAAATTGTTTGGACATGCGCCAATTCGCCAACTCAGCATGGCTAATCAATGTGCATTTTCTGAATAAGGAAAATAATAATTCTTAAATAATATTATTAAGACTGAAATAACATTCAATCGAGTTTGGCTTTCAATATTTAGGTCATATTTTAATACAGCATATTACTATAGTAGTTCATTACGCCCTCTAATGGTGTAAGTCTTCCGACCTTTTTTTCCCTTTTTTTTAGATGAGGCATTGGCTATTTTAGAAACAAAAACTAAACAAAACTGAAAGGTAAAACAAGAGCCTCATTCATTAAATGCTATTTACACTCTATGCACCTGAACTAAAACTGTCATTAATTTTATTAAGTTGTGGATTTTATACTGCTTGCGTAGTGTCCTGCAGAGCCTATTTTATGTTGCGAGAGATTCCAAAATCACCGAACATTGACTGCACAATCGCGGCATTCTCCTATAATATGGATGATTGTAAGTGAGACATGACATGTTTCACATCGTGGTTCAGGGCCCTTGGTAATTAAGAGAATGTGGGCGAGGTTTGTATGTCCTAAATATATCCTGGTCGTGACCAATTCTTCCCACCGGAACTTTGCCATTTTCTTGGCGATTATTTTATTTTCCCTAATTTTTTGGTGAGGGGCACTCTCTTCCACAATGAATCTAAACTGTTATGGACTTAACTATTTAGTCCAAGGCCTCCTGTATGCAGAGAAGCAACTATTTTAAACTAAAAATGTTATTATTTTAATTAATACATTCATACTTTGAGGACTAGAACACTCTCAATGTATAAAAGCTTAGCCTATAAATGAAATGTGATATAGTTTAGTATTATTATATTTTTTTCTTCTTCCATTTTGTATTAACAGAACCAATAAAGGCTTTATTTTTTTTATCATATGTATATAAACGGGGATCATGTCGAGCGTATGTAGAGGAAAGGATAAATTTAAAAATTCTTTCACCAGTGATCCATTCCTTTGGAAAGTGCTAAAAGGGACATTAAAATGTTCATATAAATCTCCAAAACAAAACACACTTTAAAGGAATAAAATTATAATAATACCACTGAAAGTACTTAAAAGTTTTTTCACACTTCTTAAGTAGTCAGTACAACTGCAATTTAAAATAAGAGGACGAGGTTAAATGAAAATGTCTAAGAAACTTTTCCCTTCATGAAATGTATAAAAGAAATTCTACTAGAACTACGCCTGAGTTTTAATAAAGCCCCGGTATGCAGCCCTACCCTCATCTCGACATTTCCAAGGAGTATTGCTCGAGATGATGTTCCAAGGAATCCAGCAATGTCTTCTTATTACAGTAGCAATGTACCTTGGTCCAAGAATACAGTTCTTATGAAGCAATACTACATTATCACACCGAACTCAATAACTACTAGAGCTTACTAGCGAAACTCTAATTAAGGGGTCAAACCACCTTGTATTTTTTTTTTTTTTTTTTTTTTTTTTTTTTTTTTTTTTTTTTTTTTTTTACCAATTTATTTTCAATGTGCTTAAATGCTTCCTTAAATTTTTTAAATGTGCCAAAAAATCGATTTTTCAACTAAAGTCCCGATAAATTTCAAAACTTAAAAAGAAAAAAAAAAATGAGCATTTTAGTACATTAAACTTTATCGATTTTCCCAAAACAATGTTTTTCAAATCGGGCGATAAACTAGCGCCTTCAATTTTCACCTAATCAACTTGAAATTATAAGTGCAGCTTCCTATTTTTTTTGCTTGTAAAGTACGTAGGATTTTTTTGATTGATTCAATTATAACGATTTTATGACCGATTTTCGACGGATTCTATAATGGAAAATGAAGAATCGCTCATCATTTTCGAAAAAATTAATATTTTTTAAAAATCCTACGTACTTTACTAGATTTTAACTTTTTCTTTCAAAATATATTTAGTTTTTGTTCTAGATTAAAAATTGCCGCCTGCAGACTATCGCCCGTGAAAAAAGAGAGTTTCCGTTCGTCTGACAAATCGCCGCCATTTTGTTTTCGAAGACTTAAAACTAATACTTTTTGGGCTGTTTTAACATCTCATATATAATTTATCACATAAAGAATAGAAAAGTATTCATTTATTTGTTATTCATAAATTGGAAAAAATTACTTTTTTATTTATTTAAATTTTGACGTCCATTTATTATTGACAGAGAATTTTAGGACGGGTTATCTATAGGTTACCACCCTTTTCTAGGCAGGATAGGGCTGGTGCCTTTCCTTTTTTTGAAAGAAAAGCCATCATCCCTAGTGGGAATCGAACCCACGACACTTGGGACGGAGTTTTAAGTTAATTTGATTTTGATGAAACAAGGTAGTATTACCCCTTAAGTCAGACAATATACACTTAACATTAAAATACAGTTCGGGAACTCAATAGAAATACAGAGAGAAAACTTTATTCAAAATAAATAAAATGGTAATCGATAGAATTGAAAGTAAAGTATAAAGTATAGAAGTAAAACAGTGTGAATGGATGATTAGCACTTAGTGACCATAGATATGATTGGAGATTATGCCCAATGGATGATAAGCACTTAGTGACCATAGATATGATTGGAGATTATGCCCAATGGATGATAAGCACTTAGTGACCATAGATATGATTGGAGATTATGCCCAATGGATGATAAGCACTTAGTGACCATAGATATGATTGGAGATTATGCCCAATGGATGATAAGCACTTAGTGACCATAGATATGATTGGAGATTATGCCCAATGGATGATAAGCACTTAGTGACCATAGATATGATTGGAGATTATGCCCAATGGATGATAAGCACTTAGTGACCATAGATATGATTGGAGATTATGCCCAATGGATGATAAGCACTTAGTGACCATAGATATGATTGGAGATTATGCCCAATGTGTCCACTAATATGGACTCCGCTAATGCTCTCAGGTGGTCTGACGAAACTCCGAGTCCTTCGAGGAAGATGGCTGTGCTTTTCGGTATGGTCCCTCTCGATCCGAACCACAGTACTTTCACTATATATTTCCTCTTCCCGTATTGCTCTTGGAATTTCTCTCCGTAGTATGCCGTGCATTTCGAATAAATATTTTTCTTTTCGGCATCTACTTTCTCGTCCTCTTTGATGTCGTTGGTTTCATAACGTACCGTGGGATCGAGTATGTACGCCGTGTCTTCATTTTTAGGGAACGCTATGATGTCGTCATATCGTGGTGTTCCTTCCTCATCGATTCCGTACACCTCTTCAAAGCATTCATATTCCTTTTCTTTGAGGAGTTCCATTATTCTATGCTTGACGTTGTGGTGCCTCCGTGTAACGAGGAGCATGCTGTTAGGACAACTCCCAAGCACATGTGCTGGTGTTTCCGTCTCCCTGCCGCACTTGCGACAGAGGGTTACTAAATCAGCTGCTCCTGTCACACCAGGAACACGACGCAGTGGAGCATAGTTCACGTTAAGTTTCGCTGCATTCGTCCATTCGGAACTAGAAAGGAGTTTTTTCTCGCAGATGAATTTGTTACCGCTGGGCAATTCCTTAAAGTGAACCACTCCGATTCCTTGCCATTTGGCCATTGTCCAGACATCGAATGATTTTTCTCTTAGCGTACTTCTAATTTTCTTTGTGCTTTGATTCGCTCCGATGTCTTGAACATTCATTTTGAGTCTTCTGCAGCATTCTGTCGATTCGCTTTCATAGTCGAAGATATTTGTAAATAGTGGGTCAGACACTTTTTCGAGCTTTTGTGCCATAGACCAATGCTGTAATGGAGCTTCCCATTCACTCCTCATTAGTCCAAGACCTCAAAATCTTCGGGGAGAGTATAGCATAGCACTACAGGTATTGGCTGGGAGGCCCAGGTACCGGCTCTCCGAATTATAGTGTCCACTCCTTCCAAAAAGGTGGAACATAATTTAATTAATGTTGCCGTTTGAAGTGGATATACTAAGGCAGGAAATATATATTGGTTTACTATGTTTAATTTCTGATCCGCCCTTAGTAGGTTAGACGAGGCCAGCTTGTTCAAGTTCTCGTTGAGCTGGTGCAATGAATTGTCATTGATTATTAGCTCATTTGAGAAAGCACAAACTAAATATTTTATTCTTTTCCTCTCTTCGATGGATTCTATTTCATCGCCATTTTCAAGGCATAATTTTGTTTTTCTGAGGATGCCTTTTTCTAGGACGACTGCTGTACTTTTTTGTGGGTTTATAGACAGGCCGATTTCATTGAACATACGTACAATAATGTTTATAACCCGCTCTGCTGCTGTCACGCTGCATGATGTTACGGCTTGGTCGTCAGCGAATCCTGCTAGAACAACATTGTCAGCATTGCCGTGCAAATTGTAGCCGGCAAAACCTGGTTCGCAAATTTCGCGGTACAAGTGGTCTATACCCAATATAAAAAGGGTTGGCGATAAAGGCCCTCCCTGTGGCACACCCCGCTTTACATCTATATACTCTGTTTGTTTTGCCTGCGAGGTAACTTTAATTCTATTGTTGCTAAGTAATGCCGTTATTGCTCGGCTTAGATCAGGCGATATGCTCTTAGCCTCTAATGTCTTTTTAATGTGTGTGTGGCTGATATTGTCGAAAGCACCTGTTACGTCCAAGAAACAGAGAACGCTGTCGTCTTTCCTATCCTTGGATGATTTTAAAACAGCTTCCATAATACGTGTGTTCATATGGCAACCAGGTAAGGGTTTAATGAAACCTCTTTGGCTTGAATGAAAATTAACCTGTTGCCTCAATTCGTAATCGAACACTTTCTCTATGAGTCAACGTGATGATGGAATAAACTGTTATGGGTCTCCAAGAAGGAATATCGTTGACAGGGCCCTTGCTTTTATAGATCAACACGGTGCGCCCTTTCCTCAGAGCTTCGGGGACGTAGCCTGTCAACAATATCAAATCGGCAATGTCTTTTATGATGTGAGCAATGTCGAGCTTTTTAACCGTTCTTATCAGAACTCCGTCTGGACCTGGAGAAGTCGCTTTAATTACTTTATGGACTACTTTCAGGTCAACCTTAGTTATATCGGGACTTGCAACGCCCCTGTTTTCTCTAACAAATGCATTTTCTTGTTCAAAAAGAGACTTAAAATGATCCTGTATGTTTTCAATTTTTATTTGACATTGCTTTGGACTGTCAGCGTTCATTATATCCATTACAACCTTCTTGCGTCGGTTGTAATAGTTATATTGAGCAAGATCGTAATTGCACTGCTCCTTTCGCTTTGCCCTTGCAGCTTTGTTGGATCTTTGAGGATTGGAACATTCACTCGATCCCTTGCCTGCCTTCTCTCCGCCCTTTTTCTTAAGCATTTTGAAGGATCTAATGGCTGGATGTTGTGGACCTGGGAGGCTATTATTTGATTCTTTCAAGAAAACTAAAAACTTCTCAGTTAAATCGACAAATTTTCGGGGTTCAAAATTGATTCCTTTTTTTAAAATTTTGAATTCTTTAGACCACTTATCGCGTTCGATTTTTACGTTTTTATTAATAGATGAATTTTCCCGCACAGTATTATGTATTGCCTCGGGTAGTTTTAGAATTGAAGCGATTTTGGCCTTATTTGCTTGTTTGTAGTGCTTCTTAGAAATGTGAATCCGAAGACCTCTATCGCCTGAGAAGGATTGGCTACATATCTCGCAAATGGTTTTGGACGGGCCGCTATTCGAACTAATGTCAGTAAGACTCGATTTGGATCTGGCATTTCCAAGGGGCTTCTTGCCTCGAGACGAATCTTTTTCTATTAGTTGTATAGATTATTATATATTAAGTCGATTTAAAGCTATATAATGTTTTGCCGGGAATGCCATTGCTTCCGCGACTGCAAATTAGATTATCTGTGTCGATTAAATTTTAAGTTTTTTCTACTATTGCAGCATATTATTGAAGTAATTCAATGTAATTCTAATGCAATGTAATTTTTTTAGAGAGGTTGTAATATATTCTTGTAGATCCGCTGGTACGGTATAAGTAGCTAAGCGAAATACCTTTTGAGGCGGTGAGTTACCGAGGATGTTCTTCCTTTTATCTTATTAATCATGTCTTACTTTAAGTGAGTTCCGGTTCTCTTACTAGTGCTTGGAAGTATTTGCGCAATTATTTCGTTGAAGATTCTTCTTCCACTGAGATTGGAGGTTACTTTCTTGAAAATGAACGCGAAAATTCTTCGTAACTGAAAAGATGAAACTGGATTTTACTTAAAGTATCGGAGAGAATTTTTTTCCGGTAATTTCATTACACCTGTTTCAATATTCTAAAACAACAATAATCGAACTGCGTCATCTTAGCGCGTTTTCGTTCTTATCCTTAGCATCATTTGGAAATCTTAATATAGAACCAGTATTTTTTTTTGGTTTGCTCTTTCATCAAAAATGTAAACACATGTGAAAATCCATTGAGAGGAGATTGTTGACCGTTGATGATGCGAAGGTAGGAATGGTCAGGGTTCTCTATAAAACTACATTTTACACGTGAAAATGGTTTTATTGTTTGCCAACGTTTCGGCTTGAAATTCAAGCCTTCATTAGGTCTGTAAAAACAAGCAGGACAGATTATATATATATATATATATATATATATATATATATATATATATATACAAATTTGTAATAAGCTTCTAGCTTTCTGGAAATCTTACATTTATAAACGAATTGTACTTTTAAAATAAACTACTCCAATGACCCAGAAAACTGCGTCAATTCATAGAGAAAATTACTCACTCGTTCTACCGAAAATTGCATGATAATCCCAAACGTTTTGGGAGATATTTATGAAAATATCAAAACTCCTACGTATTGTGAACGCATTGTTGATTGCCTCTGTGTTGAAGCTGGACAGCCATTGGAGTATAGACGATGGCTTATCGCAATGAAATTTCTTCTAAAATAACAATAACTTGCTTAATAAATATTTCCAACAAAAATGGAAACACAAACTCCTAATTATACGTCACTTGCAAAACGTTGCTGATTCCAGTTTATTACAACATCCAAACTAAATAAACACTATTCTACAGTTTCCTCCTTGGAGATTAGATAAGTGCCGTGTGGCACGGTAACCGTCTTATTTCTGTCATGGTAAACCATAATAGGGAACACTTCTTTTGGGCAGTAGTACTATGTTTTGCAGGAAGAACGTTACTTGAAATATTACATTTTTCTTCTTTTTTCTGATTTCATTTGACCCAGTTGGGAGTATTCGCTTTTTTATTTTCTGGTTTTGATCCCTACCAAAACTGTATAAATAAAAAAAGCGAGTTACATTGTTATATGATATTTAGACTTGTTGTTGGTGGATGGCAGGTCAATTAATTTTTGTAATTTACCCCCCCCCCCCCAGAGCTTTCTCTCATTTCCCCCAGGGAAATCCTTGTTTATTTAAATAATTCATTCCTTAATAGACCGCGCCGGAAAATTAACAACCCTAAATTAACAACTACCCCTTAATGGTTCCAGGAATATATGAACATTCCTCCCGAATATATTTGTTCAACGTTGGAGGATATATTTTAGCACCTTTCCGCTTCTACTAAAATCAGAAAAACAGCTATGCGGTCGACTCGAAAGTCCTGAAACGTGAAGCGTCCAAATATATATAGTCTGTTAAATGCTATAATACTTTAACTTAATATGTTATTTACATTATTCATACATCTATACTAAAAAAAATTGTAAGATAATTTTTATAATATTTTTAAAAATATTTGTTAACATTACATCATTTTTATCTTAAATGTATCAGTATTATCTAATTATTTTTATTAATGTGCGCTTCGAAATAGAAAAAATGACAAAAAACACAAATGAAAAGTGAAACATGCAAAAATTATTCATATTGTGAATCTACTCATTGATACTGAGAGAGTGAAACTTCTTACAGATTGTTTCATTGTAAAGCATTCAGCTCTTGAGAGCATCCATATTTTTGAGCTACCATATTGACTTGTGAGACCCAGTTATACTCTAAGTCAGGACTCTCTGCATCAAGCAATCTTAGTTTATTAAAACATTGTTTAGGCAGCCTCTCCTCTGATATCAATGAAAACTTAGTCCAGTAATTCATTATTCTCTTGATTGCCTTTACATTCAGAGAGCTTCTTCCTGTTGAACTATATAGTTTGGAGTGTTCTTTGGTCAACCGTAAAAGTATTTCATAAATTTCATCCGAGCAGCTGCAATTGCTTCGAGATACCTGAGACTCCAAACTTCAGATGCATGTAGGAATCCTTACACGTTTTGAATCTTTTATCATGGGGGTTAGTATATAATTTTGTTGGTTTCCTATGGTTATTTGCTTTAATTGAGTAACAATAACAGCAATAAACTTTGTACCTAAGAATATTTACAAATCTTAAATGATAATGAAGTCTTTATTTATAAATTGACAGAATAATTCCAAAATAATACTAGTTAAACAAAAGACTAGGCCAATAACAAGAACCATTGTAAAACTTATTAACTTAATAAAAGACTTTCAGGTAAGACATGACTACGCTATATATAACTGAAACAAGCATACATCGTTAGGGATATTTGTAACTTTCCACGTAATATGTTATAAAACGATTATTACGTAAAAAACCTTTGTAAAATAAGTTTATTCTTTGACCAAGTTGAAACTCATTTGATTGAAACATCTGCTTTGAATAATTTTACTAAATTAATGGTAATTTCATATCTAAATCATTCAAATAAAAAGTAAGTTATGTATATTCCAATGAAAATATCTTTAATGTAAAGTTATTTTAATAACCTATTTTTTCAGTTAAAATTAAATTCTAGTTCATATTATTTTACACTATTAATATATCATTAAATTTATAGTAAATAAGTCGGCATCGTTATTGTAAACTAATTTTGTATTCCATTTTTTAGGTGAATGACATCATTGGTGATGATGAAACATCATTGGTAAGTACCAGCAATCTCTTCTTGAAATCACTAAATTATTCAAAATGTAGGAGCACAAGCCATATTTTCCATTATACCGAAACCCCACACTCTTTAAAGAACAAGTTTGCACATTTTTTAAACTTATTAATTTAACATTTCACTTTTGAAACTCTAAACATTCACTGAGGACAGAAATATATATATATATATATATATATATATATATATATATATATATATATATATATATATATGTTTCCATTTTTTGTTGGAAATATTTATTAAGCAAGTTACTGTTATTTTAGAAGAAATTTCATTCCGATAAGCCATCGTCTATACTCCAATGGCTGTCCAGCTTCAACACAGAGGCAATCAACAATGCGTTCACAATACGTAGGAGTTTTGATATTTTCATAAATATCTCCCAAAACGTTTGGGATTATCATGCAATTTTAGATAGAACGAGTGAGTAATTTTCGCTATGAATTGACGCAGTTTTCTGGGTCATTGGAGTAGTTTATTTTAAAAGTACAATTCGTTTATAAATGTAAGATTTCCAGAAAGCTAGAAGCTTATTACAAATTTGTATATATATATATATATATATATATATATATATATATATATATATTTGTTATGGATTAATAACGCCGCCGGACTGTGCTATAGGGTGAATACGGAAAGGCTCCTCCCATACAAAGGAGAAAACTGGCCTTTATCATTATATATATATATTTTTTTTTTTTTTTCATCAAGGGCATTAGCACCGGGCTATCTACTGCTTGCCGTTCCTAGACCATCCATGGTGCAGCAGGAAAGTTTCTCAACTGGCCCTGAAATGATAAAAATCCCTGCAGCCGGCGGGACTCGAACCCACCATCTCCTGCTCGAGAATCAAGGCGTTAGCCACTAGACCAATAGGGAACTACCTTTATAATAATATTTCAGGTTTTTGTCGTATAGTTGAAGGTGCATATGAGTAGTAAAGCCTACTGGGAGATATAGTTTGTTATTAAATATTTGGCAATAAAAAAGAGAAATAGATTAGTCAGTCGCTGTAGAAAACTCAAGACCATGGTGCACAGGCACAATTTACTTAAACGTCGTTTTGAAAGCGCTGTGTAAGCCTAAACCAAATTATTTTTCGTGGAGGTTGGTTGTTGCTTTGGTGTGATTATGAACTTTTCCCTATCAGCGTATGAACTTAAGATTTGATGTTTGCTTTGTGTTGATACTGTGCTACATCTAGTATGCTTTCGCATTTAACTGTTCGGTTGTAAATACACTTTGACAATTATTTTCAATGAATAAAAATAATAATATCGAAAAGTAAACGAGTTTCCACTCAAGAACAGTAAGTTTGGACAAACAAATTATTGTAGGAAGTTGAGTGAGTAGGAGAGATCTATTTCATCTGTAAATAAGAAGAACAATGTGGTAAGCCCCGAAATAGTGACAAGAATCTCGAGTAAATCGGATTACTGTAGGAAACTCAAGCCTGACCCAGACCCAATAACTGGATCAGGTCTCCTTAGGAGATCCTTCCAAGCCAGTGATGGTAGATTCAATAAAGAAACAGTATAGATTGCAGATGGCTTACAGATTGCAATCTATCTTTAAATACATTTACTTACATATTTACATCAAATAGAGTTTAGGGTACAGTAATTAAATAGCTGAATGTCAAACTGTCGAATATGCAAATCGGAGCAAACTAGGGAATGAATATATTCTATCCATTGCCCAAGTAATACATTGAAAAATGATCTTATTCGATACTTTATTTAAGTGTTAAAGGCTATTCTATAAAGGGGTTAGAGTTGTGACATTTGGTGACAAGCCGTGTCGTCTACAATCCAAGTCTCGAATCTGAAAGAGATTTTTCATATTCGATAGTTTGACATGGTAGGGACGATATGCATATATGTCTTAGTTTGTAAATTTAGATATAATCAAAAGTGTCTGTAAAAGCAAAGAGATTTATAAAACTAGTTTCACAGCTGGGATATAAATTTAAGAAACGTAAATTTTCATTGCTGCATTTCTTCCGAATACTATCAGCGTATAGAAGACCTACCATTCACGAAGAGACAAGGAAAAGAATCTACTGACTGTAAGTTACATCTACATAAGTTTGCCGTAGGTTTTGAAGAAGATCAAGGCAGCAGTGGCTTCTTACGAGGCTAGCTGCTCATGGATCTCCCTAGTGAGAACCTTGCAGCTCAAACCAACACCAAACCAACCTTTGCTAATGTAACCCGTCGTAATAAACAGCCTTCCGTAGCAGTGCCTAACAAGGATCAGGGAATACTCTTCCCTGCTTTGGATGACACGCCTATATCCAAATATATTTATGCAACAGATGAACTTGTTGGTCCGAGTAACATCTTGTTTGCAACTAGAATATCCAACAACCGCATTTCCATCTTCCTCTCAAGTCTCAAATGTGTTGATGAATTTATTTCAACCCACAAAGGAATTACCCTCAATAATGATTTCGTTCCCGCTCGCCGACTAATAATACCTTCAAAACGCCTGGTCATATCAAATGCCCCACCGTATATACCCCCTGAAATAATTGAAAAGAAGTTAAGCGATTTAAAATTAACCTTGCTCTCACCTGTTAGCTTTCTTCGGGTTGGCTTAAATGATAAATCGTATTCCCACGTCTTGAGCTCTAGGAGACAGGTTTTTATAAAAGACGAAAATACCTTCATTCCATCATCCGTTTTAGTTGACTATGAAGAAGATACTTACAGGGTATTTCTAGGTGATAATGACACCAAGTGCCTGAGATGTGGTGAATTGGGCCACATAAGTACTAAATGTGGGTACTCTAGAAATAAACCTGATGAAACAGTCTCTAGTCAAGATACTAATTTACCTGTGAATTCGAACCATAAGCCGTCTAACAGACTAAGCTTTACCTCACCACTTCTAGACAAAAGTGTTCCACCTATTTTACAGCCACCATTAAAACAAAAACCCCAAATTCTAAATTTAAATAAATCGTCTTCAAGCAACTATGTCGTTGACAATGCAATAGAGCAGACACTAACGGCAGCAGGAAAAACTCATGTGCTGGAAACTACACAACATACAAATAAGAGCTGTGAGCCAGAACCTATATCGCCTCAATTTAATATAATCAACCAAAAATTAAATAGCCCGAGGGAAAGTCAAGAGAATGAGGAAACGGAAAACTCCCCTAAATACTCTGACGTGACTATCCAAATAAACTTAAATAATCTGGATAAGAGTTCAGAACACTCTACGCCTTCCCGAGCTTTCAGTCTTGAAGAAGTGAAACCTTTCATAGAGGAGAATAACTCTAAATATCCAATAACATTCTCTCAACTTGAATCTCTTCTGCGGATAACACTTCAGGAGAAAAACGTACAAGAGGTTATTTCGGAATTCACTACAGATGTAGATGGAATTGTCCAAATGCTCAATGATACCCGCAGAAACATTCGCAAGAATAGATCTGCGAAAATCCGAATAACCAAGCTACTTAAATCACTAGTTGTATCGAAAGACACTCAGAATTCCTCTACACCAGAGCCTAGTTCTTCTGATCGAAAACATACTCGGGAGAACGATTTAAATCATAAATAGCCAAGATTTAATACACATATGCTTTATTTACCAAATATAATTTAACAATTCTTTAGGTTATTTTTAAAAAAAACATCATGGCATACAATTCAAAATTACATATTCTCCAGTGGAACTGCAACGGTTACTACAGACACTATGAGTACCTAAAATTACTAATAACTGAAAAACAACCCCATGTTTTATGTTTACAAGAAACACATCTACAACCTTCGACAATAACAAACTTTAAAGAGTTGCAAATATATCGACGAGATCGTGCAAACGCTTCGTCGTCCTGGGGAGGTGTCGCTGTATTAATTAAAAATACCATATTAGCAAAAGAAATACAAATTAAAACACATCTGGAGGCTATTTCTGTTCAAATACGCATCCCAGACCCAATCACGATATGCAACATTTATATAGCCCCTAACCAAGATTTCTCTTCTGATGACTTACACCTGATAATGAATCAACTTCCTAAACCAGTGGTGTTCGTTGGTGATTTTAACGGACATAGTCAGATTTGGGGATCAAAGCTAAATGATTACCATCACAGAGGAAAGAAAATTGAAAAATTCCTAGAAAACGAACCATCTCTTACCCTAATGAATAATGGATCGCCTACTCATTTAGACAACAAGAACGGGTCATTTTCAGCAATTGATATTTCTTTCATTGACTCTCGGCTCGCATTAAAAACGGAATGGACGGTAGAAAAGCAACTGTTTGGGAGTGACCATTTTCCAATTTCGATGTTCATAAATATAGGTAGGGACTTGCAAAATTATGTTTCTACTAAGTGGAAAATAGAAACAGCAAATTGGGAACATTTTCGAAACATAATTGAAGTAGAGTTAGATCGAAGCATACCACTGGTTTCGGACAGTCCCGTACAAGAAAAAGTAGACTACTTTACAAATCTATTAATTTCTGCAGGAGAGATATCAGTTTATAAAACGACTCCTTCGCTGAGAAAATGCCGAGTACCTTGGTGGAACGAATCGTGTAAAATTGCTATTAAGGAAAAAAAGAGAGCTCTAAATAAATATAGGAAAACAAAGAACCTTGAAGATTTTTTAGCCTTTAAAAAATTTAGATCGGTAGCTAATAAGGTGATAAAAGACAGTAAGAGAACCTCGTGGAGAGATTATGTCTCATCAATCAATTCTAGTAGCTCGATGAAGGAAATGTGGAGTAAACTGAAGAAGATACAAGGTATTAGAAACAAAGATCCTCTGCCAGGAATTCTTGTAGAAGAGAATTACATCACGGACAAATCAATAATGGCTAACAAGATCGCCGAGAACCTTTCGAAAATTTCTCTTAGTGAAAACTATCATCAAAATTTCTTATTGCATAAAAACGAAGTAGAAGCCCGTGATATTCCAATAGAATCAGACAATTCAGAAGATTTCAACTGTCTACTAACACTGTTGGAGATGAGACGAGCCTTATCTTCTTGTAAAAACAAATCTTCACCTAGTCCTGATCTAATACCGTATATATTTTTAAAAAATTTACCACCTATTGGAGAACTTTTCCTATTATCTATTTATAATCAAGTTTGGCTACAAAATACATTCCCAGAATCTTGGAAAAAGGCGTCTATAGTTCCAATCATCAAAAAGAAAAGACAGCTCGATCTTAACAATCTCAGACCGATATCACTTATATCTTGCTTATCAAAAGTTTTAGAAAAAATAGTAAACCACAGATTAGTATTTTGCCTCAACAAATTTAACCTTATCAGCTCCTTTCAATGTGGCTTCCGAAAACTCCACTCTACTATTGACCAGATGGTCATGCTTGAACACAATATCCAAACCGCCTTTTCGAGAAATTCACATTTAGTAGCTATATTCTTTGATATTCACAAAGCATACGACAAAATGTGGAAACATAAAGTGATAATGCAGCTAGTGAGCTGGGGTCTAAAGGGCAGACTAGTTCAATTCATAAAAAATTTTCTTGAAAATCGAACTTGTCAAGTTGTAGTATCAGGAAATTACTCAAATGTATATTCTTTAGAAAATGGGACTCCCCAAGGATCTGTTTTAAGCACTACACTATTCCAAGTTGCAATAAACGACATCACCTCAACTCTGAGACCTGGCGTCCTGTGCTCCTTGTATGCAGACGACTTCGCCATCTATATGAGCAGTGAATCTCTAGAATTTATACAAATGAAACTGCAAGGTACAATTAAGGACTTGGAGAAATGGAGCGATACTTCGGGATTCACATTTTCAGATGAAAAGACAAAGTGTGTACACTTCTGTAAGAAAAGAAATTGTAAAATTAACCCTAGTTTTACAATGTTCCACAAAGGTTTATCATATGTTGACGATTTCAAATTTCTAGGCCTCCAAATGGACAAAAAGTTAAATTGGATCTGCCACATAAAAGGTATTCGAAAGAAATGCCTAAATAGGATTAATTTCTTAAAAACACTTGCTAGTACACGATGGAGATGCGACAGGAAGACTCTACTGCATATATACAGGGCTTTAATCAGATCTGTACTAGACTACGCCTCTCAAGTATACAGTTCTGCTAGTCCTTCTGCCTTGAAAATGCTTGACAGCATACACAGTGCCGGCATTAGGCTAGCTTTAGGCGCTTTTCGTACATCGCCCGTAGAGAGTTTGTATATAGAAAGTGGTGAACCTCCTTTATCAGTACGAAGAATGAGTTTGTCATTATCCTATTATGTAGCAATAAAAGGACTCAATAATCATCTTGTCCAGCAATATGTACTGACTACTCAGGAGAATGAGCTGAACACCCTCACGCCTTCTAACACATTTAAAAATAGAGTAGAGAGATACTTAAGGCAAGAAAATATATTGCTCCCCGATATCTGTAAGGTTGGAACAGTAAAGCCACCCCCTTGGTGGATTCCCAATTTTTCGAGCAATATTGCAATATCACAACATAAGAAAGACTCTACATCTGATTGTATATACAAATCTTTATATTTAGAAGAAATTAAGAAATATTGGGATCATCACAAGTTGTTCACTGATGCATCCAAAACACATAATGTAGGGTGTGCTGTGGTGTCTTCCACACTCGTAAAACGGTTTAAACTACACGAAACAAATTCCGTATTCTCAGGTGAAATCTACGCCATCTTACAAGCCATGGAAATCGTCAAAGATACCAAAGAGACGAAGAACTTAATCATAACAGACTCATTAAGTTCAATAACAGCAATCATGGCAGATGAACCTACAAATGCATATATACAAAAAATTCAAGAACTATGCTTCCAATGCAAGCTAAAAGAAGTAACATTTATGTGGGTACCATCCCATTGCGGTATCACTCTCAACGAACGTGCAGATCAAGAAGCAAATTCCGCTCGAACAGAGAATAACATAATCAATGAAACCACTAAAGAAGACCTAAAGAAATACTTACAAACAGCCACAAGACAAAAATAGAATGACACTTGGTTTGGAACTAGACGTACCCACATTACTAAAATCAAAAAGAACACGGAGAATTGGAACACAGCAGAACGACACTCCCGAAGGGAAGAAATCGTTTTAACAAGACTACGGATCGGACACACAGCACTGACACACAACTACCTCCTACACAACCTCCATCATCCTACATGCATCACATGCGACACAAAAAAGTCAGTTGAACATATACTTACTAACTGCCGCAAGTACGATCACATTAGACAAACACTTAAGATACCCAAAACGTTACAGGACATTCTAGGAGATGACGAACAGGCTATCCAAAAACTACTCACTTTCATTAAACAAATCAACATCTACGGAGAAATATAAAAGACCGCACTGCCAATGACCCAGTAGGGTAGAGGCAGGATAATTAAAATAAAATAAAAAAAAATAGTTTAAAGCAAACAGTTTAAAACGAAACATAATATCCAATCAGATACCATAAAGGAAAATGAATGGTACCAAAACAGGGAACTTGCAGTATCCTAAGCAGAATGACTAACTCCGCCTTCTTAACATTCGCCCTATTACCATTATGTTTCTTATTTTCTTACCTTTTTGTACTAAAATTCTCATTTTACTGTTAAATTCAATAAAGAAAAAAGTACGACTCGAAGGAAATGCGTCATCTTAGCGTGTTCCTGTCTTTGTTAGTAGTTTCACTTGGAAAGCTTGGTGCAGGAACAGACAATTTTGTGTTTTGATGTTTCGTGAAAATATAAAAATCTCAAAAAATAAGTAAACTTTTAGGCTAAAAGTTTTAGACGCCACAACGGGCAACTGACATGGTCCTGACCAAAACACTTATTACCAACAAGTTATTCATTTTCTTGCCTTATTTTACTAAAATACTCAAATTACTGGAATTAAATAAAATGATTTAAGCAGAAATCGATAACCGTTCAAAAGAACGAAACCGATACTTCCCAACTACCTACCGATTTCTCGAAAATAGGTTGTTTCGTCGAAAAGAATAACCATTTTAGTAGGAAATCTAATAAGGTTTTGAATGTTTGCTGTCCATTCAACAAGAAGTCCCAACAGTTTTAGAGATATTTAGGAATCCATACGGAAATCCTAAAACTGCCCATGTCTATTAATCAAATATTTCTGATCTAATATGTCTTTAACTCCAAAAGTAACCTAAATTCATTTATTTAATTGTGGACGACCCGAACCGAACACACACACACACACACACACACACACACACACTCATATACATATACAAATTAGAACAACCGTTACTTTCTTGATCTATGCGTTGTAAATGGTGAAAGTTTCTAGTCGGAACTTGCGGTTGCGCCACGGCATAAGCGGGTCTCCATTTGCTGAGATTCGGCCTTTACCTGAAGCACACTCCAAGCCAAAGTGTGAATGTGCGCCTGAGGCATAATATTTTCCCCGTGCACTATGTTGATTTCTAAACTAATGGAAATACAGATTTATCAACCATAAAGCTGCAGAAGAAAATGTTTATGTGAATGAGTTTGTTATATTTAAACAAGTCGGTTCTACGCGTTGTTTTTTAGATAACGCCTTGGATTCTTATGCAGCAGATGAAAAATTCTCTTGAGCACCACGGATAAAGTAAGGGTGGTAACCTACAGAAAGCCAGGCGTTCGTTTTGCTGAGGGCTGTGGTTAGTTTAAGAAGTATTAGCATAAATATGCTTTAGCATGACTAAACTGAAAAAAAAGTCACAAAAAAGTGTCCGCTGGTGTTCGCGCATGCGCAGAAGCCTTGTACGAAAAAGAAGACTGTATTTCATACAGTACATTACATAGGTTTGTCGGGTGGACCTAAAGCATATTTATTCCTGAATTTGAGCAGAAGGCTCTTTTTTCTAATTTCTATTATACTCCGACAGTAAGTCGTGGAAATATCTCCATCACTGGATTAATTAAATCCTGCCATTAATTTCACGTCCAGGAGGAGGTCGAGGGCGGAAGATCTTGATCCCGTAAGCTCTGTCGCGGGGATCATGAGTGAAGGAGAAGAGAAAAACAATTTATTTGTCAAGTCCTGATTGTGATCTGTGACACACCGTCTCTGAGCATCTTACACCGAATATACGGTCTTACTTTCTTTGCTATGTTTACTTATTAAGTCTTTCAATAATTTTGTTTTACAAGTACACGCAATTTAATCATCTGCACTGTTATTATTCAATTTTTAACATAATTGTGAACAAATATTATAATCTATGTTCAAGTTATAACTAGTTAAAATAATCATCACTTTTCTTGAAGTTGTACAATTAGTAAAGGAATAAAAGCAGTTATGGGTAGGTATTGATTTGTCGTAAAAAATATAAAATGACATCTCAACAAGAAGGAATATGAATGGTGCCACAACAGGAAACTTACAGTACTTTAAGCGAAATGACTACCTCCGCCTTCTCAACGTTCGCCCTAAAAAAACACTATTACCAATACGTTTCTCATTTTCTTATCTTATTGTACTAAAATTCTCATTTTCTTGTTAAATTCAATTAAAAAAACAACAACAATCAAAACGTTGCGTAAACAGAGGCAAAGAAAGAACAAAAGTAAAAATTTCTCCGATTGGCATCGCCCAATCGAAAATTACATTAAAATCTTTTTTATAGAAATTTTAGTAAGCCACGTTCCGCTTACCATGTTTTTCCTCCCTCGTTTTCGAGATATTTCTTAAAAAGATCTGAAAACTTTTCATCTTTATTAATTTTTATTTTTTTATTCTTTCTCCAATTGCAACCAAAATTTAAATATCTTAGATTAGATGAATTTCAAACATCTGGATAATGTTTCAACTCATTCAATCGTTTCTGAATACCCAAAGTGAAAATTAATTTGGAAAAGTTGTTAATTTTTCTCGTAAACGTTTACTGATAAAGCTTTAAAAAGGGTTTCTTTCAAGGAATGGTTTTCTTGTGTAAAGGAACCTATAACGAGTACCTGCAAGCATCTGATCTCGAAAACGTAAGCGTTACGATTTTTTTCGTGCGAATTTCGCTCCAAAAATCATCTTCCAGGTGACGGATTCTTCTGGTTAACGAACTTGACCATTCAAATTGGACGAAAGATTTTTGTACCAAATTTCATAAAAAAAAGGTTCGAACGAAACTGCTGGAGAGCGAACAGACAAATTAAATATACATATGTACACACATGAAATTATGTGTTAGTTATTATCGTGATCTACGGGTTTTGAAACATAAATGTTCCTAGTCGGCGATTCCGGATTGCGTTATATGTGTGTGTGTGTGGGGGGGGGGGGGGTGTAAAAGAAGGCTATTTTGATGCTATTCTTTGGACATGACCCATGGAAGCGGACTATATTTGGAAAGAACCTAGTAGCAGATTCGTACAGAATATGAAGACCCCACAGTAACGAGAAATTACTGCAAATGCATGTTATGAAGATTGTAAGTTTGCCAAGCTTACGAGTATACTGTTGCTTGCTGAGGCGAAAATATGGCCAATTCTCCTGAGGCCTACCTTAGATTAGACCTTTCTGGGTCAGGCTTGAGTAATCCCCTTAGTTATAGCATATCCTCACATTTTCTTCCATAATTATGTTATGATTCGGGGTTGTAGGAGAAGAAATCTGCTAATTGTATTCTTTCTACAAGAGCAGCTCTTGTCATTTTGATATTTCTTGATATTTTAACGCCTTTCGGTAGTTTTTTTAGGGCGATTCCTCCTTTCATCGAAAGGGAAGAACTCCGATTATGAGGTTGAGCGTATGACGCTATCCGGAAGTGCCGACTAGAATATTTCACGTTTCAGAACCCAACGATTACGAAAATAATGGTGGTTCAAATTTGTGTGTATGTATGTATATATATATATATATATATATATATATATATATATATATATATGCCAGAGGATAGTACTGACCACTTCATAGTGTGCCGTATGTTCAGGAGTCAGAAACCTTTACAGTATCTGCCCCTCTGGGCCCCTCTTGCCTGTTACGGGTTTGATTTATATGGTATATATATATATTTAAGATAGTAATTTTAGCCAATGCATTTTCTTAAAGTTGACGTCATACCATCGTGTTCAATGATATGGAATCGCCAGGGTGAATAATTTCTTAGATATTTGGTAAATGATGATCAGCAAGTAATTGATCTGAATTGTTGAAGGTTACGTATAGTGTTACACCCAATGCTTAATGGGTTATGCTACACTTGATGACTTAGTGTTATTGAAGTAATATAGCCACGATACTATTTCTATGTTGATGATTTAAGAGTTCATTCTTATGAGTGACGTTTATTAGTTCACTGGCGAGGGTTACACAAAACCTAGACATTTAGACTTAATTTATTAATCTAAGGTATTTTAGGTTATTGATTACCTAAAGATAGATTTCCAAAGGCCAACCTGAAATGAAGTGAGTCAGCTCCTTCATATCTAAAGAGAATTTCACCTTTCAGATCTTAACGTAATTATATTCTTTACCCTCTAAACTCTCTATATATTTACACGGTGTGCAGACAAAAAGAAATAAGTCCGACTCGCAGGAACTGCATCATCTTAGCGCGGTTCCGTTCTTATCCCTTGACTCATTTAGAATGATTAAAATAGAAGCTGTTATTATTTTGGGTCCACATTTCTAGAAAGGTCTTGATTTACGATCTTACCTGGATGGGTCGGCCAACCCTCCCTAGGAAGGACCCCGCTAGGCAGTTGAAAAGCTATATCTTGGAAATCCATATCTCTAACATTTCATATATATATATATATATATATATATATATATATATATATATATATATATATATATATCTTTATTCGAAAATTACACAATATATCCAGTATTTTTTATAATTATTTTGTTCTTGATTACATGTCTTGAAAGACCGATAGGGAAAAAGACCCATTGGCCAAAACCTATTGTCTTGAACTTTTAAAACAAGTTACATTTACTCTTAAACTAGCTATTTACAATCTCTCTACCATTAAATTGTTTTTCTTATTTTTCTTAACCTGATTTATTATCAAATACGTTATCCAACTATAAGAAATTAAAAAATAACAAGGAATAAAAACAGACAAAAAGAACTGTTCGAATAAACGAAATCAATTACTTCAACGTTTAAGCACTTATTTCTCCGATTGACATCGCTTAATCAAAACTTTCATCAGAACCTTTTTTGTAGAGCATTTAGTAAGCTTTTTAATGATATGAACAGGGATATGAACAGGAACCGCGCTAAGATGATGCAGTTCCTGCGAGTCGGACTTTCATTTTTTCATGGCAGAGGGTCCATAAAGTAGTACACAATTCGTTCTGTTCAACTACTTCATTTGATATATTTTGTCCGATATGTTTCGTGCTTTTGTCGAACCTCTTCAGTGGCTTTCCTATACAAAATTCTACTATTTGTAAATCTCCAAATAGTTATTCTTTTTTTTTTTTATTTAAAGAATATCTCCTTATCCCTTTCCTAAATATATATATATATATATATATATATATATATATATATATATATATATATATATATACGCTTAAACAAATTCTTTTAAATGTTGAAAATAAAATAGTTGAACAGAACGAATGGTGTCCTACTCTATGGATCCCTGCCATAATATGACATTTCATATTTATTTATTAGTTTCTTTAAGCAAATTTTGTCAATGAGAAGTAAACCAACCAACATTCTGAGAAATGATGTTATTTTTACTTACTCCTTTGTAACGGACTACGGATGATAAGGTCCTTACCTCTAGGTAGTCTACAGTCTCTATGATCTCCTTCTCCTGGGGTTCTACAATATTGTGGAAATAGGTCCGGATCCCGAAGTGGAAGGGACACTTCTGTCCATCGGGTCTCGGTTCTACTTCCGCTATCACCACCTTCTTCAGGCCACGCCCTTTCTTCTTGTTGCTATCCAACATAATTAGTTCTTAGGGTACTTGATCACCATCTCAGGGGCATTCTCATTTTGTTACGCCTGAAAAATAAATAAATGAATGAGCATTACATAATCTTTATGCGTAGTCAAATTAGATAAGAAAAGAATGATGCTGTAAAAATTATTTTATTTTTTTAAATAGGCTTCACATATCAATAATTTTTAAAATTTTTGAGTTGAGGTACAACCTTGATAAGTGAAAACTTCCCCTACATGTTTGGACTTTTTACAGTTTTTCCTGATTCCTCTGAAACAATAGCATTTAATGGAAAAGTTTGATATTATCGTACATTTAGAATATGAAATTCTGCATTGATTGAGTACCAAAACATCCTCAATTCAACAGAGTGGTTTTGAAGAACAGTCCAAAAAAGAAAACCCCCCAAAAACAAAAATGTAACCGTAAAGCATTTGTACCCAATCGATTGCAACTTTATTTTATTGAACTTAAGCATGTATTTAATTTTTTATTATATACCTATATGTATATATATATATATATATATATATATATATATATATATATATATATATATGTTATATTGTAGAGCAATCGATAAATCCGTTTTAACTAGATTAGACATTTTATTTAAACTTCTTAAGCGATTTCATATCTTAAGCGAGTCCAAAGAATACTTGAAGTACTGGATCCGTAGCCAGTGTTGGGCATTATTCGAATAAAGTATTATTCGAATGATTATTCAAATAAATTTTTAGTGAATGATGAATAATTCACTGAATTATCTTATT
This sequence comes from Gonocerus acuteangulatus, assembly GCA_946811695.1. Classification (NCBI taxonomy): domain Eukaryota; kingdom Metazoa; phylum Arthropoda; class Insecta; order Hemiptera; family Coreidae; genus Gonocerus; species Gonocerus acuteangulatus. The sequence goes on from OX328128.1 coordinate 62,650,397, forward strand.
CACACGGTACATCATGAATTATTCACAGCATTCATTATTCATCATTCGTTATTATTTATTTATAGTTGGTCTACTGATTAATCCTACTCAAACAGCCATATATATACATATTTCCGGCTACCAACATCTTAATAAATCTGTCATTATTCACTAAAATAAGTTTATTCTGATTGATCATTCGAATAATTTGTGAATAAAACATAAACTTCATTCACAGAATAACGAATAATGAATAAAAGTAATTATTCTTCATTCATGAATAAAATAATACATTTATTCATTAATCTTTATTCAGCATTCTGAATAATTTTTGCCCAACACTGTCCGTAGCCTATAAGTTACTGGATCCGTAGAAAGGCGAAAGTTTTGCAATATTTTCATGATAGATCTCAAATCGTAACAATTTTGTAAACAGTGAAAATGTAGAATTTTGTAAAAAAAAATTTAACGTGGGCCATTTTTCGTGTCTAGTACCTCGGATCAATAAAGGTTTAAAAAAAAATTCTTTCATGAGTGCAACCTCAATAGCTAATTTCCTTGAGAACGACCAAATATACCCAAATCTGTTAAGTGTCTATATCTTTAAACACGTGTACAACTTGTGAACATTTGTGTTTTCCAACCATGTAAGTAAGGTTGGTTGCTATCTGTGCCTTGAAAACCGTTCTTGTCCAGAAGCAATGCGGGTCCCTTGCTGTCATGCTTGCTGCCTATCTTGTACTCGGAAGGGGCTCTACTCCCATATAAACACAGGACTGTACTGCAGCCCTGGGACCATTACAGGCCATATGTCTGGCTTTATTGTCCTATCCTGAAAGGTTACTCAACTCTTGAGTATGAATCCCGGGGAATGTCTGCTCTCAAGGCTCTCTAGGGCCTTAAGATATATTAATGTAGATTTAAAAACTCCGACTCGCAGGAACTGCATAATCTTAGAGGGTCTCCCTTCTTATCCCTGGTGCTATTAGAGAAGGAATAGAAGCAAATTTTAAAAAGTTTTGATCTTTCGGGAAAAATATATAATAAAATCTCAAAGACAAGATAAATTTCAGGCCCCAAAACTGGAAATTGACAGTATTCTATGCGGAACTCCACCCGCTTTCTCAACGTTCACCCCAGGAAAACACAATTATCAACATGCCTCTCATTTTCTTATGTTGATTTACTAAAATACTCATTTTATTGCTAGATGCAAGTAAAAAAAAAAATTAAGAAGTGAGTTAAACAAAGACACAAATCCCTTCAAAAGTACAAAACAAAAGCGTTCAATGTTTTAAGCATTTATCTCTTCGATTGATATCGCCCAATAGAAGATTGCTTTAAAAGCTTTCTTTTGGTAAGCTTCCGAATGGTCACCTTTCACTTGCAGCGGTTTTTTAACAGTTTTCAAGATTTTCACAAAAATATACGAAGATCCCTAGACTTTTCATGCACATTAATAACATATCTTTTTTCGAATACTTCCTTAACTACCAATGTAACCAAAATTTAAACGTTTTATTTTAGATAAATTTCAAACATGTAGAAGATATTTCAATTGAATCCAACGATTCTAAGTGCCCAAACGGAAAAAATAGTGTTATTAACTTACTGGAATACGGTTACAGTACCACCATGAAAATGGTTTCATTCGTTTCTCTACCTTAGGGAAGTACTTGCGAGCATATGAACTCGAAAACGCGAGCGATACCATTTTTCTCGCTCAGGGGAGAGGGAGAGAGAGAGGGAGAGGGAGAGGGAGAGGGAGAGGGAGAGGGAGAAGGAGAGGGAGAGGGCGTGGGAGAGGGTGAGGGAGAGGGAGAGGGAGAGAGAGAGGGAGGGAGGGAGAGAACTCCAAATGTCCTAATTCACCCTCGTAGGTGTTAAGTAACTTCCTTATTGGCTTTATAAATCCTGAGTGCGTATCGCTGTATTGTATAGCCCATAGTCACCATTTCGGCTTCTTTTCTAATAGGTCTACATAAAGACTATCGGGGCCCATTTATGTCCAAACTTTCCCGGCTCTATTTCCCAAGCCATCCAATAAGGAAGTTGTCCCGTTCTTTGAGTGAAGGGCCGACATCAGCTTCTTTCTAAAAGGACCGAAACTTTCTTGTAACAAAATATGACATCCATCACCAGTTATTGTGACCTAAATAAATTGTTATAACAATCTGAAGTTGCCTTTTTTTTAAGTATATTGTTGTTTTTTATTGCTCTAATTGCTTATCGCAAGTAATCCATTGAGGAGGAAATGTCAAGAGATTTAAATAATCTAAAAGCAGAGTTGGGCAAACGTTAGCGGCCGCTAATATCTAATACCTTCTCGCTAATTTAGCGCTACTGATAAGAGCCTGCGCTAACGATTAGCGAATTGCGACGGCAGAGCGCTAATCGCTAATTTATTCATGAAATGTTTAAATATCGTGGTAGCTAACAGCTTTAGCTATAGTTACAACATTTTGTCATCTCAACGTTCACTTCCGGTCTGCTCTGAGCCGGGGATATGCACCGCATATAACTTTAGGTAAAACTGAAGTTTAGCGTCCTCCAAACCGATTTCTTTCAAATTTTGTACAATAACGTATTTTGATGCACTAAACACGAATCCGCTAAAAAAAAGTTCGCATCCAACTAGGAAAGAAGTTATTAAGCTCTAAAGTTCACTGTTATAAGGAAGGTTATAAAAGTAGGCGTAAACAGCGTATTTGTAAATACGCGCATGCGCAGATATGTAACATTGGGAAACGGAAAACTCTCGTTTGAAATGTTCATAAGCCATTTATTCAAAAATATGCTCAATTTTAAGGGCATCCTCACCCCTGGGTTTTGATATCTTCTTGAGCGAGCATAGCGAGAGGAAACGCATAGCATGTATGCCTAAAAGCGTCGTCCTAGACATTCTTCTTATCTTCCTAGGCATCCTTCTTAGCTTTCTTCTTCTTCTTGAGACGCGATGTTCCGTGGACACAAATCCCCAATCGCACAGAAAAATGCCTTTAAGCGCTCTTCATATTTATGAGCACGTTTGAAGAGAATAATAAATTCGTGCAACTTTATTATTTTTTTTATAAAATAAGAGTATGTTGACAATTAAAGTTCAGCAGGCGCGAATTAGAACGAACTAATAATTATAAAGGCATTAGCTAATTATTTAGGGATTTCTGTTGTATAATACTTTTCATGAACGAAACAAGAAATGTGAAGAGTGTTTCATTATTTAAAAAAAATGGTTGTGAATAAATAACTGCTGGTGAATTTAAATAATTGATGGTAAATTTCAATTAAACTTCTTTATTACGAACTTTTCCATAAGCGCGCATGCGCATGTTGACAAATTTAGTTGTTTACATTAGCTCTCATAACCCCCCCAACAGCGAACTTTAGTGCCTAATAACTTCTTTCCTAGTTGAATGCGAACTTTTTTTTTTAGCGGATTCGTGTTTAGTGCATCAAAATACGTTATTGTACAAAATTTGAAAGAAATCGGTTTGGAGGACGCTAAACTTCTGTTTTACCTAAAGTTATATGCGGTGCATGCCCCGGGGCCCAGAGCAGACAGGAAGTGAACGTTGAGATGACAAAATGTTGTAACTATAGCTAAAGCTGTTAGCTATCACGATGATTAAACATTTCATGAATAAATTCGCGATTTGCGCTCTGCCGTCGCTATGCGCTAATCGTTAGCGCAGGCTCTTATCAGTACCGCTAAATTAGCGAGAAGGTATTAGATATTAGCGACCGCTAACGTTTGCCCAACCCTGTCTAAAAGTACTTGTTCAAACTTGTATTTGATACATATTGATCGTATAAGGTATAAAAATTAAAATATAAAAAAAAAAAAATTATTGCAGCGTTTCTGATTGTCGAATAGTTCATAATTTATTTATTTATTCATTTTTTTTAACAAGATCATAAGGATCTTATCTTTTTTTTTTTTTAATTAATTTTCAAAAATGTGTTTGCAATCTACTTGTTTTTAATAAAGCAAACCGCCCGTTCAATAGAACAAAGTAGCGGGCTCTAAAAAAAAAAAAAAAAAATCAAATAAATAAAATTCAAATATAAGTTTTGAATAAATAATTATACATTATTTATTTGTGGATGTATCGCTTCATTGTGATTTGCAACAAACAGTATAAGTGTCATTTACGTCTTTCCGTGCTTGACTTTTAGTAAATCAGTAGATTATAATGGTGCTGGATTATGAATATTACTGGGAGAATGTTCAAAAGAAATATGTTCTAACATTAATGGAAATGGCGTTTCTCCGGGGTAAGATGTGTGTGAGTATTGTAAGATAAAACGTTTTGTTACATGCACATGTGACCGCACAATCTAAGTAATTTAATGTTAGTTTTGTGTACTCGATTTTTGAGCCAGAATACTAAAGTTAATAATAATCATAGTGTCATTCAAATATCTTTTTGATCATTGGAGTAATGTGAAATATTAGATTTATGATTAACTATTTCATAATTTAATTCAATTAAGCTAAACGTTTCTGGAGGTTATATTACTTGTTATTTAACTTACCCAAAGCCTTTAAAAAGAGCACCTCGCCTATCTGTAAACTTATGAACAATATATTTTTGTTACCTTCTAGTTTGCTTCCACAATTCATAATTACACCGCCTCCGAGCGCTTCCCTGGATTTCAGTAACCACATATCATCCCCTAATTGGATGATATGTGGTTAGTTTTACCGTCTTCTGGCCCATTTTCATTCATCACAATTTAAAAACTGATACCCGAAAAAAGTGATAAATATATATGGGCCGTAACAGGACGTATAGCCTAGTCAACAGGTGCGGAAAAAGGGCTTACCTCGCAAAAGGTGGCTGCTATTTATTTTAGAAAAATGTGTTTATCCAAAGCAACGGGGCGTATCGTGCTGATAGCTTCTTGTAAATCCTTATCTTCATCTAAATGAGCCACACGAATATCAAGGTCAGCTGCTTAGAGAGAGACAGGTTAACGTCTCGTCTTATGGTGTCACTCTAATCTTGATGATAAGTAATCAAATAGTTTTTGATAAGAACCTAGCAATATTATATACGCTACGTATCATATTTAGATAGAAATCATTAGTATCCCAACGTAGTTTCCATTATTTTCCATCTAACAAAGGACTTTCGAACATTTAGTATATATTTATTTCATTTATTGTATACAAGGTTTCAAGATTGTAAGCAGTTGGCCTAATATACACATAGGCACAGACTTATACACATATTTTCTATGTACTTAAGTCGCAGATTTAAATAATAATAATGTGCGAAATAATAAAGTATATCTAAATATAAATGAATTTAGCATAAATTTGCTTTAGCGATGACTAAACAGAAAAATAGCGTTACAAAAAAGCATCCGCTGACGTTCGCGCTTGCGCGGTGGCCATGCACGAACATAAATATGCTATAACGATGAATAAACTGAAAAAAAAAGTTACAAAAAAACTTTGCAAAAAAAGTGTACGCTGGCGTTCGCGCATACGGTGGCCATGCACGAAACCACTGGCGTTCGCGCATGCGCGTGGGCCATGTAAGAAACCGCTGGCGTTCGCGCATGTGCGGTGGCCATGTACGAAAAAGATGCCTGTATGTTATACAGTCCATTACATAGGTTGGTCGGGTGGACCTAAAGCATATTTATGTTCATGAATTTGAGCAGAAGGCTCTAAACGATTTTTTTTTAATCTTCTAGTGTCTTCGTTCATGGGTTGAATTCGGCCTTCCTGACCGTCCCTAGGTTGACCCAGCCTTTAATTAATTGATTAATGGGTACCTTAGTGCTAATGACCCTAGCAGTCAAAGCAGTAAAGGGGAAAATCAGGCGGCCGGAGCATATTACTGAACAGACTCTCCCTTTTGTGCCGTATGGTCATGAATCAGATACCTCTATAGTATCTGCTCGTCAGGGCCCTCGTGGCCGGTTACTGGACTGATTTTTTTTTTCTTATTAGTATTCATAGAATACATTGTTAGCTCCATTCATTCCAGATTTCATATTTGCACAAACCCATTTTCGATTTTTTTTTTTTTGTTCTACGAATATCAGCATTTATTTAGATATGATACGGAGTTTGTAGGATATGACTTACGAAGAAGCCTACCTCTAGAATTCAGGCATTATTAATTTTATCGGGATGTTTACCTTAATCTGTTTACTTCCGAATCCCAAGGCCGTTTCAGATGAATACTAATTATATTATAAAATAACAAACCATGTTAGTTTAATATGGAAATAAAAAAATTACTTAATTTATCTTTAAATGTTTGTTCCAGATGTTTCAATTTTAGCCGATAGGATCACAATTTTAGGGATTTGTTTTTTAATTATCTCTCTTTTTCTTTCTGTCAGTATTCTTTTCTCTTGTTTTTATTTAAATTGATTTTTTATTGTACTTTTCCCGAAATGATATTTATTTTTCTAATTTATGATTATTATAATTTATTCATTATTTTGTCTAACCATTAAATTACTAGGGGCCACTTGCTAAGTATATTATTACCATTTTGTGGTAAAAAAAAAATATCTAACTCTAAATTCTACTAGTTTAAATAAAGTTATTTTAAATTATTATTTATCGTTTTCCTTTTCTAAAGCCTCAACGACATTTAAATTCTATTCAGATCCACAGTGATTGCATTTAAACCCCTTGCATTTTCTTTTCTTACTCGGCATTTATCTTAGACCCTCTAGGGGCAATAAAAACCAGTAATAAACTTTAATGCTTTTAGCAAGTAGCTTAAAAACACTCCCAGAAGAGCGATACCATTTATTAGGTTGTAAAAAGACGTGATTAAATTGCAGCCATGAAATGCTGATATCTTACCGCTAAAACTCCAGTAAATTATACTCCTAATCGATCTTACTTTACATAGATTTTGCATAAGTGATGAGTTTTAGCGTTTTTTCTCGCTTCTTTTCGGTAAAAAACGCGCTAGTGACATCACGATGACGAAATCCTTAAGTTCTGAGGATAAATGTAGAGGTTTTAATCTCATGGGACAATAAAAAACTGGTCTTTCAAATTTGTATACATTTTTATATATATTTTATGGCTCTTCACTGTTGGTTGGGTTGCTTAATTCGTCTTTCCACAATACCTATTCTGCACAAGGCCACAACAGTCATGTGCTCTCATATGGAGTTAAAGACATGAAATAATATTATATGTGTGACTAGGAACGATGGCTCATTAATGTTATTTGTGTAAATGTACGGGTGTTGCCCTTCAATCCGTCAACACGTTTTTCTTTAATGAAAAGTATAATTTTCATTTAGTTTGTTTTTATCACCCAGCTTTTAGCACTTTCCTCCGAAGGAAAGTAGCTATTGAGGTTGCACTCATGACGGAATTTTTGAAAAATTTCTTCAAATCTTTATCGATCCTACCTACCTAGTAGACACCGAAAATGACCCCCGTTAAAATCTCTCTAGAGAGAGAGAAAGAGAGAGAGAGAGAGGAGAGAGAGAGAGAGAGAGAGAGAGAGAGAGAGAGAGAGAGAGAGAGAGAGAGAGAGAGAGAGAGAAGAAAGATAAAATGCGTTCATATTCTTTTTCATATATTTATTTTTGAATAAATAAAACCTTTTTAAACTTTAGAAAGGAATGGAAGTATACAGTAATACAAAAAAATAAAAACTCTATTGTTAGTGTAAAAACTCACAAGAAAGAAAAATGAGATTTATCGAGGAGGTGACAACTAAAAAAACCCTGACTGTCAGCGGTTTGACTGATTCCTAGGTCGGGTACTCCTTTGTCGCTATGACGGGAGATGACGGTTCAACCTCCGTCAACCTCAAACGATTTTCTCCCCATCTCGCCTCCTACTAAGCTGTTTCCCAACCGAACCGCCAACGATTCATTGCTTCAAGTCACAATTTATTTCCTTGGCTCCATCATTAATTTCAGCCCATTTTAGGCTTTACCCGTTTCCCTTGCTTCTGAGTGTTATTAATATATCAGAGGTTCGGTAGATTAATCTTGGAACACTCTTGACTGAAATTATGGTGAGAATGGAAATTTTGCATGCGAAAAAGTCCGTCCTGCAAGAGCATATTCCTAAGCAAGTAAATCACTTAAATAAATATAAATGCTACCATGTATTAAAATTATTATGAACAACAGAATAAATTATTTCTTAAAATGTTATTCTGATTTTTTAGGTTTTCAACAAAATTAGTTCCACCGTGAAGGGTTTTTAGTAATTTGAGTCCGCAGTAAAACCCCATTCCTATTGGACTGGTTTTGCTTATTTTCGTAATACACCTCTATCGTTATCTTCGGGCGTTATTTAGCGGAATTCGTTGCACCTCTTTATGAGAAAGGCATAGTAATCTCAGTCTGGATTCAAAATGATCAATTTTTATGGTCCAATGCAACTACAGGAGCACTGATTGTTCGTCAAAATACGGCAAAAAAATAAATAATCTAAGCGCTTACCATCTCGATTTAATAGGATTCTAGAAACACTTCTTGAAAGTATTTGTATGTGGAGAATCGAATGAAACTACTTTCGATTTCTATTGTTCGTCGCTCGAGTTTCTAATAAACTTCTTCAATCACTCCCCCAATTTTTTTATTTTTAGTTTTTTCCCAAATCTTACTTATTTTTTCTTTAGTTATTTATATATAAATCGAAATATATTTTTAATAAAAACTTGATTTTTTGGTTATATCGCTATTGTTATCCAACGCAATGCTAATGGTCGGGGTTTGGTTGTATAGTAAATAAATCTACATTTTATAACAAAAATGAGTTGTAGCTTTACCAACCTTTCGGTTTGAGCTTCTAAAAATATCTGAAGTTTTATTCTAAGCTTTTTAAATTATATTAGAAATAAGGACAATATGGAAACACTCTACGGACTTCTTTTTTTAATATTTTTACATAAATAAATGCATTTTTTTACCGTTGATTACATCAACAATAATTCCTTTGAACCAATTTTCTTTGGTAGTTTCTTTAAAGGCTTTGCTCCCTTGAGGACCTTAGAAGAGGGAGCTTTCTTTGCAATTCCTGTGAGAGGTAACAAAAATTGCTCCTAGAAAAAGAGCAGAAAGGATATTCCCAAAGCCTCTGCTTTAGGAGTAATCAATTTCTTCTCTGAAGAAATGGGAGCGAAAGAAAAACGAAGAAAAAAAGCAACGTATAATCAAGAAAAAGAGTGAATGAATGATAAAAAGAAGATATGAAGGACAAACCTTTAGCAGACTAATTACTGATAGAAGATACTTCAGGAGGGACGTTTTTTCTTGATGCAATAACTGTCTATAGGAATATTATCTACTCTTGACATTTTTTGTCTTCTTTTTCACGAATAATACTGTATTCGATTTTTGATTCATTCGAGCTATTGAATTTTAGCGCCCTAAAGGAAGGAATATTCGATGAATACCTTTACGTCGACCCGGAAAGGCTATCCGGAAGTACAGACAGGAAAAATCGAAGTTTCGTAAAAAAAAAAAAGTTGGTTAAAATTGATGAATATATACAGGGTGTCTGGTGGCAAATTTATATTTTTAAATACGATTATCTCAAAAAGTAATAAACGGTGCGGATTTGTCAGTGACGATGTCGCAGTGGTCGAGTGAGCATCGCGCGTTCGCTGTGGAGACATTTTTTAGGAGTAATGATTCTTGTAATGAAACATCAAAAACCATTGCATTGCCCCAGGGTAACTGTTTGGTGTGCCTTATCCAGGCATGAGATACTTGGACCATTTTTTTCGAAAATTCTCGAGGCCAGCCGACGAATGTCAACGGTGAAAATTATCGACGCATGATTACGGAATTCTTTTTCCCAAACCTGCGAGCTCATCCATCGTACTCTTCACACACGTGGTTTCAACAGGATGGGGCGACTGCACACACAGCCAGAGCTTCGATGAATTTGCTTCGTGAAAATTTCCCCCCAAAAATGATCAGTCGCTTTGGGGACATCCCATGGCCACCGAGGTCGTCGATCTAACTCCCATGGATTTTTTTTATGGGGCTTTAAAGGAAAATATTCGTCGAGAAATCAGCTGAATTGAACCAAGTTTACTGCAGCGTGTGGCGCAGAACACAAGGCTTCGTTTTGAACAGCGTGTTCAACTCGACGGAAGGCATCTGGATGGCATACTCTTTAAAAAATAAAATCCGCATTTCCATTCTATCGTTCAATGCTATTAATAAAACTTTGTGTCAATTATTACGTGTTTTATTTAAGTTTGAAAATATAAATCTGCTACCAGACACCCTGTACATACACAGACTTTGAATAAAACCACGTCCAGTGTGATATTGTAAATCAAAATAGTTAACAAAACAACTAAGTTTTTCTATTGATTGTTCCGAAACAACGGAATATGTGTTGATAATTTCATATGTGTAGATAATATGTGTTGTCCACACTTCATTCAAATTACCTATAAGATAAGACCAGCATTGAAACATCACTAGAGTGACATTCCTCAATAAACTGGTATAGGTGTGCACAGGTTTTGGCTGAAAGAGGACATTATACAAGACAAAAATGGTTTCAAAAAACTATTCAGTCCAGAAACAAAATGAGGCAACTATAACGTTTTATTTTGTTATCCCGTAATTGAATGTTATTGAAGCAAAGAAACTAAGCAACTAATAAATATTAATGCAGTTTATCATGAAAATAATATAAAAATGTTACGCAAAGAAAATACCTCAAAATTAGTTATATCCTTAATTATTTTTGCTCAGTTTATCTACAGGGGGATTAGAAAAAAATTAAAGTGTTTTAAATACTTGAATTAAAAAAAAAAAAAAAAAAAAAAAAAAAAAAAAAGACTGAGAGAGAGAGAGAGAGAAAGAGAGAGAGAGAGAGAGAGAGAGAGAGAGAGAGAGAGAGAGAGAGAGAGAGAGAGATAGAGAGACTAAGAATAATTACGAATTTGTTTTGAAGCAATACACTGTATTGAAGACAACAGTTAACGGCCATACTTATTTATAAGAAGAAAAAATCTTCACAATGCAAGCAGTTTGAATTCTATTAACTCTTTAACTCCATTTCTCGAAATGCATTCTAACTTCCTGCACTAGTAAAAGTCCGTCTCGCAGGAACTGCATCATCTTAGCGCGGTTCCGTTCATATCCCTAGTCTAATTTGCAAAGATTAAAATAGAAGCAGTTATTATTTTGGTTGCACCAGTCTTTTTTTTTAAATTAATTATTATAATGGCGTGTCAATCCTTAAGGTCACTAACGCCATTCCTGTGTGTAGCAAAGTCTTGAAAGGTCATGATTTACAATCTTACCGGGAAGGGTCCGCTAACACTAGAAACGGACCAGGTCTTGGAATCCTGGAAATCTATATTTCTAACAATGAATTGTTTTTGTTATTTTACTTAACCAGTTTTATTGTCAAATGCATTATCCAACTATAAGCAATTAAAAAATAACAAGGAATAAAACAGGCAAAAAGAACCATTCGAATAAACGAAATCAATTAATTTAAAGTTTTAAGCTCTTATTTCTCCGATTGACATCGCCTACTTACGTTCTTCAGAACCTTTTTTGTAGAGCATTTAGTAAGCTTTCGAATGGTAATCTTCCGCTTCACAAGATTGTCAACGGTTTTCGAGATACTAACGAAAGTATACAAAGTCACCAAAACTTTTTTTGTCTGTTAATAAAATATTTTATTCTAACCCTTCCTTTACTCTAAACGTAAAAAAAATTTCAACATATTAGTGTTGATGAAATTCAAACATGCAGAAAATGTGTCAACTGTATCCATAATTCTAAGTACCAAAATCAAAGACAAACAACCCTCCCTAGGAAGGACGCTAGGCAGTTGAAAAGCTATATCTTGGAAATCCATATCTCTAACATTAAATTGTTTTTCTTATTTTTCTTAACCTGTTTTATTTTCAAATACATTATCCAACTATAAGCAATTAAAAAATAACAAGGAATAAAAAACAGACAAAAAGAACAGTTCGAATAAGCGAAATCAATTACTTTAAAGTTTTAAGCTCTTATTTCTCCGATTGACATCGCCTAATCAAAGCTTTCATTAGAACCTTTTTTTTAGAGCATTTAATAAGCTTTCTAATGGTATTCTTCCGTTTGCCAAGATTCTCAACCTTTTTCGAGATATTAAGGAAAGTAAACAAAGTTACTAAAACTTTTTATGTCTGTTAATAAAATATTTTATTCTAACCCTTCCTTAACTCCAAACGTAACCAAAATTTCAACATATTAGTTTTGATGAAAGTGGAACATGCAGAAAATGTTTCAACTGAATCGCATGATTCTAAATCGCTATGATACATATATATATATATACACAAATTTCAACCACCGTTATTTTCGGTCTCTAGGGGTTCTGAAACGCCAAATTTTCTAGTCGGCACTTCCGGATTGTTTCATTGTATTAGCGCGGTTACTCCCTATCTCCGTAGGGAGAACCCGCTTATGAGGTTGACCTCATGACGCAATCCGGAAGTGCCGACTAGAAACTTTCACGTTTCAGACCCTATAGATCACGAAAATATAGGTTGCTAAAATTTGTATATATATATATATATATATATTTATATATATGCTTGTCTGTTCGCTCTCTAGCAAGCTCAAAAATGGTCCGATTTTGACGAAATTTGGTACAAAAATCTGTCGTATAATTTGAAAGGTCAAGTTTGTTAACCAGCAGAATCCGCCCACTAGAAGATAGTGTTGGGGCGAAATTCTCGCAAAAAAAATCGTAACGCTTACGTTTTTGCGTTCATATGCTTGTAAGTACTCGTTTTATATGCTTCCTGGGCTAGGAAAACGAATGCAACCATTTTCAAGGCGATAGCTTTAACCGTTTCTGAGATAAGTGGAATCAATGTTTTTGTAAGTCATTATTTTTTTGTGAGTACTTAGAATCGGAGGATTCAATTGAAATATTTTCTACATCTTGGAAATTAGTCCCAACTAAGATGTTTAAATTTTGGTTATATTTGGATATAAGGAAGTATGCGAAAAAATTATTTTATTAATAGACATGAAAAGTTTTCGGACCTCCATACATTTTTCGTAAATATCTCGATAACGGTTGGGAAATCGTAATAAGTGGAAAGTGACCATTCGAATGCTTACTAAATTCTCTACAAAAAAGGTTCTGAAGCAATATTCGATGGGGCAACGTCAATGAGAGATATAAGCGCTTAAAACTTAAAAAGTGTTTGTTTTGTTGTTTTAAAATGGTTTTTCTCTTTCTTTATCTCACTTTTTAATTGGTTGTTTCTACTTTTAAATTGCATTTATCAGTAAAATTAGTATTGTAGTAAAATAAGCTAAGAAACGGTCTAAGGTATTTATAATAAGTTTGGAGTGGCTGTGGTAATCAAGATGGCAGTGGCTAATCATGATGACGTAGGTTGTTTTGAATTCTCCATCTATATAACCTCATAGCTTCAAACTGAAGTTACCGTTATTTCTTATTTTATAGAAAGATTTAACCCACGGCAGAATGGAATTTAATTCACCATGAAGCACATATTTACAGTTGATTATAACAGTAAAACGAATTTTCTAGTAAAACAAGACTTAAAATGACAAGGAATTTTTGGTTGTTTAGAATAGAGCCTTCTCAGCAGTAGCCAAAGAGTAAGTACGTTTTCAATACATAATTGTATTGATTTATACAGATTAAGAATTATCCGCTTCTGTGTAAGTTGACTACTGTCAGTTTCCTGTGATTTGTGATGTTAATCTATTCCATTTCTTCGAGATGTAACCGCGCTAAGATGACGCAGTTCCTGCGAGTCTGACTTTCAACCTTATAAGCGGGGTTCCACCCTATGGGGGAGTGAGGAACCGCGCTAAAAGAGTTTATACAATCTCCATTTATTGCCTCCTGCCTTCCTCATCTCATCAAATCGCAGTTTATGAGAGCAGGAATTCAAAACATGTTTGACTCAAAGCATTTTTCATGAATATTGCTTTCGTAATAATTAAACTTTGTTTTATTTTAACGGTTGCTTATAATTGAGTGCTTTATGATTATTTTATATTCTAAGCGATAATTAATTTATTTTTATTTGTACTTTTTATTATATAAATGTTAGTGCATACAAAATCAAATGACAACGAACGATTCTTTTTTTTTTTATTTATTTATTAATTATAGGTGCTCGTTGCTGAAGGAAGCAACGACTTGGCAACTTTTCGGTGCTTTTGAAACTAATATTATCGATACCATTTACATCAGCTATTCGTTTATAAGAAATATTAGAAGAACCATTAAGTTAAAAGTAAAACTAAAAGTAAATAAATAGACTATTTACATGCTTAATGACTAATACTGGCTCATACAATAAATAGATTCATACCCATTTTCACACATATAATAATTTCAAAACATTCTCACAATAAATACCAGCACAAATCATGTATACACTCTCCATATGAGCGTTTCATATACACAAATAAAATGAAGAATAATTAAATCTTAAGATTATATATATATATATATATATATATATTTGGTTGTATATATTTCAATGTATTGATTGCAATGTGCTTAGCATCATCCTGCATTGTTTAATAACGTCCGGGAAACATAAAAACATTTAAATTAAACTGATAAAGCAAATATTTATTGGGGTAAATTAATCAGTGACTAACTAAAAGTGGAGCAATCTCTCAAATTTACGTTCCTGGTATTATATATGTGTTCTATTACACTCGGAACAATGCTCCTGTCAATTTTTGTTTGCCTAATTTACTAAAATATTCATAAATAATTTTTTACACCCATCTACATATGATTTATTATAATTAATTATAAAAAAATCACATTTCTACGGTGTAGTGAAATTGGTACAAACCTATACTGCTAGGACATTTTCATTTAGCTGATACCAGAGGAGCAAACCTTGTCCAAAGAGTGCAAACAGACAAATATGTACCTTTATATTCAAATATAAACGTACATATTATATATTATAGTATAGTATATATAGAGACTTATGTACCTATATAGACAAATATGTACCTTTATATTCAAATATATACGTACATATTATATATTATAGTATAGTATATATAGAGACTTATGTACCTATATAGACAAATATGTACCTCTATATGTGTTTACTCTCAGACAAATGTATTAGCGTATACATATAAGCAGTAAAGGTTTGAACCAATTTCACCACTCTGTGGTAATGTGACCCCATTTTACGGTATGTTACAAAAATATGGTTCATTATTTTCTGAGTTCGATAATTCTTGCATTTACATAACTCTCATCAATTCCTTAATAATAATATTTCTCCCAAACCTCAATGTGTCCATTAATCATGCTTCTTAAAACCTTCCGCCTTACGCAAAAAGCAAGATTGGATTAATTAAAATTATCCTCATTCAAGGTTCTTCTATAAACTCCTAATGGAATTACGACTCCCGAGTTAACGAACGTTTTTTCAACAACACCCTACAGCTCGTTCATTATGGGGGGGGGGGGGGGGTTAGCTAACAAAAACTCGAATTATTAGTACTCCGAGTTAATGTACAGGGAAGCACTCTATAGATGAGAACGGAGAGGTAGATGAAAAAAAATTGTGCAAACCGCTTCAGTTATTAATTGTTATTAATGTTCATGTCTAGAACTTTTAGCAGATCCTGTTTCATTGAGAAATGGAACATTATAACTTATACAGACTTCTTATGGGGTAATACTAACTTTTGAGGTGAAAATGAAAGTCATTTTATCCAATTTATAAATAACTAATAAATAAATATTTTTCAAATCTTTGTGTCAAAAGTTTTATATGGGATGTTAAACTATGCACGAAAAAAAATTCTTCAAAAAATAAATGGCGGCGCTTTGTCTGACGAACGGACACCCTATTCCATCACGGGCGATAAACTGCAGGCGGTAATATCTAATTTAGAACGAATAAATAAAATTATTTTGAAATAATACGGTAAAATCTAGTAAAGTACGTAGGATTTTGAGGAACTACTAATTTTTCGAAAATTCTTCATTTTCTATTAAGAAATCCGTCGAAAATCGGTCATAAACTCGTTATAATACAATGAATCTAAAACATCCTTGGTACTTTACTTGCAAATAGCATTAGGAAGCTGCAGTAAACATTTGTAGTTGATCGGGCGAAAATTGAAGTCGCTAGCGTATTGCCCGATTTAAAAAATATAGTTTTAAGAAAATCGGCTATAAAAGTTTAATCAACTGAAATGTTAATTCTTTTATTTTTAGACGATTTGCATAATTTCTTGTGATAGAGATTAAAAAAAAGGGTTTTAATTTTTAAATGCATTAAGACTTTAGTTGAAAAATCTAAACTTAAAAACTGTTCCGCCACCTATGCTCTCTTGGATATCATATATATATATATATATATATATATATATATATATATATATATAAAAGTTTCATAGGAAAATGAATTGCATAGAACCAACGTGTTTCATGAGATAAATCCCTAGCCCTTCCTAGCAGGTGCTTATCTCCCATGATAACTACTGCTCCTTCGGCTAGACAGTCAGTCCTTTTCCAACTATTGTGTACACACGTCCAAATTCAAAATTGTACAAGTTTGTATTTTGATATCCAAATAAATTTTGTTTTTAAAAAGTGCCTACCGAGATTTGTGAACTTAACTGGCGACCGTGACACAGGACTTTCTTCAAAGGCGAAAAAGTACATATATGTTAGTGCGTCGTGTGACCAGGAGGATAGTTCCTAGGCGAACCGGCACAACAACTTGTCAGCCTTTCCTTTCAAGGATTTGTTGAGGAAGACCTCAACAACAATAAATTTGTTATGACTCCACAATCAGAGGTCAGACACTTGTAAATATTTTTTTTTTTTTTTGTGTGTGTACAATATTCTTATTATTAATTTTTTTTTTTGATTATATAAATAGATATATATGTCAGAGGACGATAAGCCCACTTTGCAACTGTCATCTGACCAACTAAATACACTTAGGGACCATAATTATATATTAACAATGGCTAACTATTAGATTACAGATAGAGATTATGGGATTATCCCAACTTTCGATGGATCCCCAGACCAATTAATTTTTTTTCTAAAGGCTATAAAACAGGTAGCGGCTTACACATTAAACGAAAACAACACACATGCTCAAGGAAATAGTAAGAGATTAATCGCAGTAATAATTTCCAAATTACATGGATCGGCCTAAGACAGTACCCTTACCCACGAATTTGAAAATATAGAATAATTAGTAAAACATTTAAAACAATGTTACCAGGATTCCCGAACGATCGAACAGATACTTATAAATATTACACAGACGACATCGCATTATAATGAACACCCGATTACATTTTTAGACAGAATTTCACATTTACGAACGATTTTATATTCCCGAATATTTACCGACTCAACCATAACGGATAAAAAATCAGAGATGCAACGATATGATAATATAATTACCCATCACATAAAAAATCAGTTACACAAAGATTTAGCAGATTTTCTAAATCATATGAAACACGAAAATATTGAAACATTAAGACACACCCTTCTGAATGAATGTGCATATATAGTAGATAGGATACACTCCAAAAACACTCATAAAGAGCACAAAAACAAAAACCATACACCTACATATCCAAAACAACATTACCAACAGAATTACCCATCGAGAAACTCACACTCTCATGGCTATAGACAACCATATAATCACTCTTATAATTACAGACAACCGTATAATCACTCTTATAATTATAGACAACCAACTTCTTATTCCCAATATAGACATAACCATTACGAATCTCAAAATCATCCAAGACAACCGACTTCACCACAAAAAAGTTTAGCGATTGAACCTAAGTACGAATCACAAAACACTGCAAAACCAAATCACTCTTTACATTATACGGAACGACTTGAAAAATTAGAAGAAAAGTTAACTGATAACGAAAAAATTAGACATGATCAGGAAGTAAAATTAAATGAATTTATGGAAGACTAAACCGAATTCCGAGAAACTCTTAAGAATCTTTTTTTAGGAGACGGCTTCGACCCGCATGTCCCGAAAACTTAAAACAATTCTATGAGTCTTTACCGCATTTTAAAGATACTACAGGTAAAACTTGGCTTATTGACACTGCTTCTTACAAAAACTATATAAACCCAAACGCTATTCCTCGCGACATCAAAATTTCACTCGAAGAATTTTTTATTTCAACACCGACTGGCAATGAAAAAGGTAACGGAAGCGTAGATATTAATATTTCCCCTATGTTAGGATTAGCTGAAGATCATATACTAAAATTTTATGTTTTCCCTTTTAGTACAAAATTTGATATTTTATTGGGATATGAATCCATGCAACTGTTTGATACTATAATTGATTGTGCCAATAATATAATTGCAGTTAAAGATAAAACCATTAAGACAGACGGACAAACAATTAAAGATAATGATAGCGCTAGCCATAAGGATACTCTAAGCAGTAAAAATAAAAATAGTAGTAAAAATAAAAATAATGAAAGAGAACGTAAAAGTAATAAAGAGCTAAGAAAAAATAAAAACAAGGTATTTAAAAATAAAAATGATAAGGAAATGAATGATAGTAAAAGAAATAAGAGAATTAAAGAGTTAATTAAAGAAGTGAATTATATTGATGTAATAAATGAAAATGAAAAAGGATTAATAAATAAATTAATTGATGGTAATAAGATGATAAATAAAATAATTAATAATAAAATAAATAATAATGATGATTTAATGAGTCTTATAAATAACGTATTGTCTATAATAAAAAATAAAATAATTAAGAATAAAGTTGAAAAACAAATAAAAGAAAAAATTGTAAATAAGGATAAAAAAATTATTAACACGGAGGAAAGATATATTAGAAATAATAAGAAAAAGAAAAAATCAAGAAAACCTGATTAAACAGAAAATAGAATGAATATGAGTATCGGAGATCATATTCATTACATAGACAATAGACATAGAATAAAAAATTTAATTAGACATGATCATATTAATGAAGAAATTAAAAATAAATTAATAAATCTTTTACAAAAATATCCCTCGATGTTAAAAGAAGAAGACGAACCCTTAAAACCCACAAATTTACTAAAACATAAAATAATAACAAAAACAGACAGACCAATTTATACCAGAAATTATAGGTATCCTTCACACTTTAATGAAGACGTTCATAATGAAATTAATAAGCTCTTAAAAGCAAACATTATTAAAGAAAGTAAATCCCCATATAACTCTCCCATTTGGATTGTACCTAAGAAAATGGATGCAAGCGGAAAAAGGAAAGTACGCATGGTAATTGACTATAGGGAATTAAACCAAGAAACTATACCTGACAAATACCCCGTACCAAATATAGAAGACCTTTTAAACAAACTACAAGGATCAAAAATATTTTCATTCATAGACTTAGCTTCCGGATTCCATCAAATAGAAATGGATCCCGACTCTATTGACAAAACAGCTTTTTCCACAGACACAGGTCATTATGTGTTCCTAAGACTCCCTTTTGGCTTATCAAATTCTCCCCCCACATTTCAAAGAGCTATGAATGGTATAATCAGTAATATTCCAAACGCCCTAGTTTATGTAGATGACATAATTGTTTATTCAAAAACTCCTGAAGAACACCTTCAGCATTTAGAAAATGTCTTTAGACAACTTTGCAAACATTCCCTTTCAATTCAATTAGATAAAACGGATTTTTTTAAAGAAGAATTACCATTTTTAGGACATATAGTTACAAAAAACGGACTTAAACCAAACCCAGACAAAATTAAAGCTATCTTAGAATTTCCAACTCCAACCAATGAAAAAGAAACTAGACGATTTTTAGGTATGTCAAATTACTACAGGAAATTTATTCAAAATTATGCCAAAATTACCAAACCTTTAACTAATGCTTTAAAAACAAACGACTATACAATTAAAGAGATAAAAATAGCAACAGACGAACTTAAAACAATGATGACGAATGCACCAATATTACAATTTCCAGATTGGAACAAGACATTTACTTTAACCACAGACGCTAGTGACAAAGCGTTAGGCTCTGTCTTATCACAGATTGACAACAAAGGACAAGAACACCCCATTGCATATGCATCTAGAGTTTTGAACAAAGCAGAACAAAATTATTCCACCATAGAAAAAGAATTACTATCAGTAGTATGGTCTTGTACTCATTTTAAACCTTATCTTTATGGAAAAAAATTTAATTTACAAACTGATCATAAACCTTTAATTTGGATTTTTAAAATGAAAAATGGTAAATCTAGACTCATGAAATGGATATGGAAATTATCCGAATTTGATTTTGAAATTAAACATATTGTAGGAAAATTAAATGTTGTAGCTGATGCACTTTCTAGACCCCCTAATAATCATGAAATTAATGCAATTGAAGAAATAGATCCTTTAGAAGAATTAGACAGATTATTGGATAACCAAAACAACGTTACTGATACCCCTGATTATTCTGATTTTATAAACGACCTAGAAAATTTATTAAACACTGATAATACTGACGACACAGACAATATAGAAACTAGAGACAGCGATAGCATAATAACTGTACATTCTCAAAAATCATCAAATGAACAAATTTGTATAATGGATTCTGAAAAAGCAATAAATGTAGAAAAATATCAGATTTTTATTCAAAGAGGAAAACGTAATTTATATACAGAAAGACCCTTTAATAAATTTAGATATACAATTGATACAGCATGTCCATGGAAACAAGATTTGGAGGAAAGTTTTCGCGAAATTCTTAAACCCAACACTACGTATGGTATATATTGTGAACCCAAAACAGAAAATTTTAGACCAATATTTGAAGGTATATTTTCAACAATTTCAAAATTAATTCAAGAAAAATTCCCAACTATAAAATTAAAAAGATATAAAAGAAAAATAATAGATGTCACGGATGAAGAACAACAATTGGACCTTATAGACCAACATCATATAGGAAAAACAATACACAGAGGAATCATAGAAACTTATGATAGGATAAGAAGAACACATTATTTCCCAAAAATGAGAGATATAATTTCAGACTTCATAAATAAATGCGAAATTTGTAGAAAAACTAAGTATGATAGACATCCTATTAAAACAAAATTCAGTCAAACACCAACTCCAGAAGCACCGTTTCAAGATTTAATGTTAGACACCTTACATTATGAACGAAGATATATAGTTACTATAATAGATTCTTTTTCAAAAAAAATATTTGCCAGAATCATTGATACATTAAACGCGACAAAGATATTAAAAATACTAATTGAATATTTCGACACATTTCCAGCGCCAATACGAATAAAGATGGAAATGGAACATAATATAAAAATCGGTTAATTGAAAATTTTCTTGAAACTAATAACATCGAAGCTTATTATACCACCCCAAATCACTCTAACTCCTTAGGACTCTTAAATAGACATCACTCGACACTCATAGAAATTCTTAGATGTACAAAAGAGAAATTTCCCAACGAAACACTTACTAACCAACTCAGGTACGCTATGATAGCACAGAATAACACAATTAATTCTCACTTAAAATTAACCCCGAACGAAATTACTTTTGGTTGCACACAACGGACAGAATTACAACAACAAACCATTTTAGAAAAATTAGTTGAACAATATCATGAACGAAACAAAATATTACATGAAATCATTGCAGACACAATAAATAAAGAAAAAGAAACCAGAACAGAAAAAGTAAATAAAACTAGGGAGGAACCAGCTTTTAATGATGAAACAGTCTACATAAAAACACATAAAACAGGAAAGAATAAAAACCCTTATAAACCAGTTAAGATTGCAGTAAAAGATTCAAAGAACAAAATATCTGAAATACACTCTGACAATGTACAACGACCTCGAAAAATTCTTAACAAAAATCCTACAATTGTTGTAGATGATGCTGTACCCGGTACTTCTCATCTTCCTGACATTACAAACAACGACTAACACCTTGATGGTAAAAGACTTGACTACTACCCCTGGAATCACACCAGTTCATCTTCCAGACGCTTACGAAATAAACAAATTCTACACTCTGTACCACTTTATGAATCTTTCTCTTTTACGAAGCGAACTTCAAAACATCCAAGAGATATTACCTTTATTTAACAAAAGCAAAATTTTCCCTTTAATTACTAGCCAAACACAAATTATTGCCAACAAATTGTCACTCATTTCAAACAAAAGAAGGACTAAACGCGGATTAATAAACGGATTAGGCACAGCTATAGGATGGATTACAGGAAACATGGACGCAGACGACAAAGAACACTATGACAAAATTATAGAAGAACTAGAAAGGAATTCATATCACATACAACACAATGTACACTCAGAAATAGACGCTAATCGACAACTAATTGCATCGTACAAAAATGACATATTGATACTTAATGCGAATTTTGAAAGAATAAAATACTTTACAAAGAAAATGGACAAAGACGAAGTAGAGATACAATGAAACAACCTTTACGTACACTTAAACTACATTTCATCCAGAATAAATGACATTGAACTCACACTAGAATTTTGTAAACTTGGAATAATACATTCTTCACTTTTGGCTTAAATTATATAGACCCCTCTATCAACTTTGTATCAAATGAAACTGAGGTATTATGGTTACTGGGAAAAATCCATTGCTCTATTTATAGAGATGTAATTCATTTTATTGTAAAATTACCGTTGTCATCTGAAACCTTTTCAACATACTATTTACTGTCCACTCCTGTGCGACATCAAAATTTAACGGTGACAACCCTTTCAGAAACAAATTTTGTTTATGTATTAAACGGCAACAAATATATTGCCAACTGTACTTACATTTTAAGTAATTTTTATTGTACTAATTTTAAGGTATATAATACTAACAAATGTGTAAATAATATTTTTAAAGGTAATATTAATAATTGTATAACTTCAACTATTACTAACACTTCATTTATTAAATATATTGAACCTTTAAATTCTTATGTTATATATAACAAAATTTTCCTACATTCTTGTACTTCTACTAACCCAATATTTGTACCCTTTTCAACGTTAATTAAACTTAATTATACAGAATGCTATAAAGAAATTCCTAGAGTCAGTAAACAAACCATTGATAGTACTGTTTACCCCTTTCAGGCACCCATTCTTGAAATTTCAAAATTTAATATTAGTTTTGATAACTTAGAAATTCCAAATATACCCCCCGTGGTAATGGAATCTTTAGAATTATACTCACCTTCAGTGAAAGATTACATATTATACATATCAAGTATATGTACTTGTCTATTAATTTTAGGATTTGTATATATGTTTAAGAAATTATATTTTGTAAAAAATACAAGTGTCTGCACCACATCTTCACCATCAGTGACATCACCACAGATCATCCCACTTCAGATCATCAGCCCTGCTGATTATGACCCATGGGCCCAGCCTCTTCGAGCATCCCTGTCACAGGAGCTCCAGACTTAAGGATGGGAGGAGATAAATCCCTAGCCCTTCCTAGAACCTCCTATCTATCCCCACTCCTATATAAGCAGGTGCTTATCTCCCATGATAACTACTGCTCCTTCGGCTAGACAGTCAGTCCTTTTCCAACTATTGTGTACACACGTCCAAATTCAAAATTGTACAAGTTTGTATTGTGATATCCAAATAAATTTTGTTTTTAAGTGCCTACCGAGATTTGTGAACTTAACTATGGCATACATATTTTCGTTTTTCGGCACGAAAATTGGTACATAGCTTTCCCCTCGCACGCAAACGATTGAATGGAGTTCGTTAACCACCAAAATTGGTCAACCTTGAGGGGTGACTATTCTTAACCCAAAACAATAATTTTCCCATTTTTATATTTCATCGAAACTCGTTTTTCGTCGCAGCTATATAAAGAGAAAATTGTCTTGTACAAATAAACTAAATCGGTTTATTAATAGGGGGGTTTACTCTGGACCCAAATTACTATTTTGCTAATACAGACCGTTATTTCTCGTTTATTGTAACGAAACTCGGTATACATCTTAGTGGCGTCTCACAAGAAAAATACTTTGTAAACATAAAGTAAATCTGTTCATTAGAAGTTGTAGTTTACTCTACATTATGTTAAAATTAAATTAAGCCGCCAAACCAGCATTGGTTATTGCTTCTACCACTCGGAGCGCTGAACATGGACGCTGTATCCGGCTTCTTCTGTTCATTGAGTCTGCTGTTCATTATTCAGGAATGCAGGATAGACTACCTACTTTCTGAGGAATGTGTTTTATTATGCTGCTCTTGCGTGACGAACTTTTCAAGTTTGAAATTGTACAAAATTAACAACCTAAATTTGTTGACCTGTCATAATGAAGATTTGTCCTCAGAGGCATATTTCTGTCATTATATTGAGAAAGGAAAGCCTAAGAATAAAGAGGAATTTCCAGCTTTGATTGAGCAATAAGATTACCCGGAACAGTGATTGAACAAAGGACGAGGAACCAAAGGAGATTCCTTCTACTTTGAGATACCAAGAAAATTTGGGTTGGAGAATTGATTGTTGCCAGTCTTAATTTGAATGTATAAGCAAGGGGTGTTTTTAAATATTTTTTTAGCACTTATTTTCCCAAGAAATGCTTTATTGTTAGCACTTTGATGTTAGTGAAATATGAATTAGTGAAAATAAATATTTTTAACTTAATAAAGAATACTGGGACGGATTTATTTCAATAGAGTAATTCGAGTCAGTGAGGCCTAGGAGACAATATACTTAATTGCCTCAGAATGTAAAAATATATTAAGTAGATAGGGTACAGAATATGAAAATTATTTTTATTATATGTATTGTTCTCTGTACAGGTTGTAAATTTCAATAAAGATAAAGTTAAAAGTTATATTTATTATTAAGAGCTTAGTTACCTGTATATTCGACCACCCGAGCTGAACACCGGATAAAAGTCACTAAAACTAAAGAGATGAGATCAAATGTGCAGGGAAGTGAAATCGTTTATCTACTTTTCAATTATGACCAAAGAAGGGAATGAGTATGAAGATGAAAGAAGCCGTATGAAAAAAAAAAAAAAAAAAAAAACATAATTTCAACGATTTTTTGACGCGAATGTCGCCCGTAAAGCAATGTTCGCCGCAATATATATATATATATATATATATATATATATATATATATATATTTATAAATTAAATAAAATTGCTGCCATTGGTGAGAGTTAAGCTCAACCGCCCAGTTCGTGCGTCTCACCCGTCATCTTCTCCCAACGACGCCACGTCGATCTTCCTGTTAATTGCTTAGTTCCACTGTAGTTGTTTGGTTTATAGTGGACTCCATAGAGTTCCCGCGGCCAAACTAAAATGCCCCCTGAACAGTTTTTTTTTAATTTATCGTCGAGATCCCTCAGAGACACCCACATATGACACTTCTACCAAGAGTTGAATTGGCTCTTCCCTCTTTATCGTCTCCAGTATTTCCTCGAGTCCGTCGTTTACCAACTCATCCAATTCCCAAGACCTTTCCACATATTTCAACCCCTCAAATATCCTCTTCTCTCTCATGATTCTTTATATTATCTGCCACTGTACAGCAATCGAAACTTAATTATTCTTTCCTGTGTTTTTTTCGACGCTCCTGATATCTTAAAGTCCCGCCTCTTCTACTCCTATTTTCTCTGTCAGCCTCCCACAATCCTTGAAGTACCCGTCATTTTTTACTAACGAGTTATTATTCAAACAATACTATTAAAATCGGGTGAAACTGATAAATCCATTTTGTCTCCAATATTCTTGCTAAGGTAGATGCGTCCCGGATTAAGATTATAACAGTTTTTATTTCATTTTACGCTCCCGTTCTTTGAGGTTCTGAAATCGAGCCCCAGGCTCGAAGTTTGGGATTTTAGTTAACTTTTTTATTTAATTTAGTGTCTTCTTTGAATATTAGGATTAAAGAAATCCTCATCTCTGGGGATATCCGATTCTATAATAGATGGAATTACAGCTGTTTAGTGCCTAAGATTTAAAAAAAAAGAAGCCTTTTCATCATCATGGATGACAATAAAAACTTTAGAAATTTAATGACGATCAGATTGATTTTAAGCGGCTGGAGAGCCATAATTATACATTTAAAATTTAACTAAGAAAAGGTTTACAGGAGATACAGTTATTACTTGGAGCAGAAAATTACTGTGTCAATATATTTCCTTTCTCTTTTTTCTTATTTTTAATCAACTATCAAATACCTAATCTATTATAAACTATTGAAAAATCTATTACTATTAGACAAATTGCCCGTAATAGTCTTGCTTTGAGCACTTTATAAGTAGAACTAAATTTCTCTCTCTCTTGATGATAAAATGAAGACATTTCTCTTGCCTAGAACTCTAGAAGGAGAACGAACTGAGCTCATTTCATTGACTACTGCAGTTTGTCCTTAATTCTCTCTAATCATCTGTCCGTAGTATTGATTTTGCAGGGCATTCAAGTTGCTGTATAAATAAAATTAAATTCGCCGACACATGAAAAGGTCAAATGAACAAGGTTCGTTGTATTTGTTTTGGATGACATGAGCAGATTATTGCATTTTGTATTTCCTCCATCCCCTGTAAAAAGAGTGATTTGTCCTTTGTAATTTTATTTCGGATTTATGAGGGAATTCAGTTATTGACAGGCTGTTAAATTAATTCCATTGGAATCAAATTGTAATATTATATAATGCAGGATAGAAAAGGCCCGGTCTCCGCTGATGGTTATTTTATTCATGGTGATTATTTGGTTTATGGTTACTTATTTATTTAAATATTTAATGTCTATTTATTATTGACAACGAATTTTAGGACGGGTTATCTATAGGTTACCACCCTGTTTTATCATGAAGACCAATTTGTTCTTTTATAATAAGTTAATTGTATTTATAGTTCTGTTACTTATCTCAATTATAAACCTTTTTTTTTTGTATTAATTTCTGTTTTTCTTGTCATTTTAGCTGAAGAAGGATACCAATGAGTAGCCGAAACGTCCTAAATATAGATTTTTTTAACAAAAATCGTATTAAGGTTTCTCTAGCCGAATCCCAACCATTCCATCTTTACTTATCACCCTGTTTTATGGTTACAATTCCGAAACAGAAATATAATAACCCACAACTCTGTTTCCAGGAGCACATTTTCGAACCATAGTTCATCCTTTATAAAGATATGGTTGTAACCATAACCCTTGTGCACCATGGGTATGAACCATTATCTCCTGTCTTGGTAGAATGGAAAGCTATAAAATCCATTCAATGTAGTTTATCTGGTTTATATTAGTTTCGGGGCGAGATAAGCTAGTAGATCACTCGACTAATATGCTGAAGGTCTGGAGTTCAGAACTCGGGCACGCAGTAAAGATTTTATATTCTGGTGTCGTCTTTTGAGGCATCGATTCGGGGTCCCTGACCGTCCCCTTGGCCTACGCAGCCTATAATTTATTTATTAATGGGTACCTGAAAAGGGGGAAATCAGGCGGCTGGAGCATAGTACTGACCACACTAACTCCCCTCACAAAATGTATAAAAAACCATATAAAATTTACACTAAAAAAATAAAAAAAATACAATAAAAAAATATAGAAAAAAATACATAATTGATTAATAAAAAATGAGAAAATTATGCTGATAATATCTTTAGACCTGTTACGGGGCTAATTGTTTGATTGATACTGCGTATGCTAACGTTTTACCGACAGATTTTAATGTGACTTTTTACATTTATTTATTTTCTTACACTCACCGAGAAAGAAGGTTAATGAATGTTACGAAGTAGCATTAGAAAACGAATATCACATTCATTCACTACTACATTGCTTCAAGTGAATGACAGAGTTGAGAAGGCGAGTCTGCTTTTTGGCAGGAAAATATTTGTTCTTGGGAGGGAGTTCTCTTCACTATCTCCCTTGTAATTTACATAGGAATTGGTAATCTAGTGTTCTTCTTTAATATGGATGGCGAATTCACTGGACCCTCATTTCCTCGTCTGTTCCCAGTAAACATTTTCCAAAAATACTGTTTTTTGCCGTCCGGAGGTAAGAATCTGTATAATGGTATTAGACATTATTACGTACCAAAATTGATAAAATTAAAAACTCAGGAAAATGTTGTTCTCTCCGAAAATGTTATCATTAATTAGCGAAGTTATTTTTCATTTTATTTAAACTTTTAACATGTGAGGGAGGGAGGGTAGGCGGGGGGGGGGAGAGAGAGAGTGAGTGTGTGTGAGAGAGAGAGTGAGAGTGAGAGAGAGAGAGAGAGAGAGAGAGAGAGAGAGAGAGAGAGAGAGAGAGAGAGAGAGAGAGAGAGAGAGAGAGAGAGAGAGAGAGAGAGAGAGAGGGAGGGAGAGGGAGAGAGAGAGAGAGGGGGCGAGAGAGAGAGAGAGAGAGAGAGAGAGAGAGAGAGAGAGAGAGAGAGAGAGAGAGAGAGAGAGAGAGAGAGATGAAGTAGCTAGTAAATCAGAATTAAGGATGTAATGGAGTAGAAGGAGTCTGTTACTGCTAGGAGCTGCTACTGCTATTATCTGTTCCTGCTCCAATGGATACCACACTTTGCGCAAACTCATTGTCCTGGTTGTTGCTAATCGAATTACAGTCTTTCTACAGCTATCCACCCATGTCCATACACTATTTCTAGAGGGGAATGAACCTTCAAATCTATATCTATGTATGACCGTTCTATGGAATCCTGAACTGATATTTCTCTAAGTACAACAATGATTTCTTGACCAATTCTACTTGATGAAGAAATATACAGCATAGCTCATGCCAACGGTCATCACTTTTCTGGTTTTAAATGTTTTTCGGGTGGCGAGGTTACCTCAGTGGTAGAGCACTGGACTAATATACTGGAGGAGCTGTGTTTGAATCCCGAGGAAGCACTGAAGATTTTGTATCTATTGGTTGAATTTGGCCTCCCCATAGGCCATCCCAGTTTCTAATTATGTTTAAAGGGCAGTCTCATTGGAATATATTTTCATAATGATCTTTACTTTTAATCTTGTATGAACGAGGTTTCATTTTGACCAGTATTTTGTTGTATTTCTAATTTCTTCTAAGTTGGTTTCTGTTTTTAAACAACTTCCTTTTAAATTCTAAAATGAGGTTAATGGGCTCAAGTCAAGCATGTTCCTTAATTGCCAAGATTTTATCAGCTGTTGTAAGTACTAGAAGTGGATAATTAGAAAATGAAGTTACACTTTCTGATAATCAGTGTCATTTTGTGTCTTGATGTTGAAGAGATCCGCTGAAAATGGCTCATTAAGTGTAGAAATTAGTTTACACCTTGATCCTGGCTTATTAACGCCTTTTCAGCACGGAACTATCCGTATCCCTTCCATTTCACTGGGAAATTCTCCAATCTCATGCTCCAAGGAGATTGATGAACGGAGATCATGACTTCAAAATTCCTTTTTACACACTTTTTATTTATTTATTTATAATGGCGTGTCATCCCGTACGGTCATTAACGCCATTCCTTTGTCTGGCCTTTTTCATTATAATTCTGTAATATGTAGTAATTCTGTAATAAGTATTAATCTGTGTATACTCTGATTAAATTGCCCACATTTAGTTCAGACGACAAAAGAGAGAGAGAGAGAAATGCTGAATTGCTTGAAAAAAAAAACAAAAAAAAAAATATGTTTTTAAAAATAATAATAAAAAATAATACATAAAAATTATAAATACATAAAATAAATAAATGAGCATTTCAGTCCGAATACACGCTTTGATGACCAGAATATATTCAAAATAAGTGGGAAGAATTAGCGGAAACACGCTAATACTTCGCACTTATATAATGCTAATGACTGGTGTGATTTTGCCTTCGATGGAACTAAACCAACATTTCCAGAACTTGGATATTTTTGCCTGAACCTGATTATTAATAAATTTTATTTTTTTCTTTATTATTAACCTTCTCAATTGTCCATTTCATTTTTCATACTTTTCATGATATGTAACATCATACATAAAATGTTTAAAACTGCTCATTACTGTTAATTAGATATTTATTTTTAATACTTCTTTTGATCTAACTTAACGAACATTTAAATTTCCTAGTTTGACTTAATTAGTCAATGTATAGCTAAAAAAAACAACAACGAAAAACATGATTACGTCTTGTTTTGTGACATTGATTTAGCAGTTTGTTGTTGTTGTTTGAGAGGGAATCGAACCCCCATCTACACGAGAATCCCTAAGCGTTAGCCACTAGACCACGGGGAGACTCAGTTATTCATCTTGTTATTTTCTATTACATTATTTTGTACCAACAACATGTATAGGTTAATATTAATTATATTAAAGTTTGTTTTTATATTGCGCTGCGAATTTACTGTATTTTATTACCTACTTTAGAATTTGTAAAATTATAGCTTATTCTTTTAGTTTTATTAGCAAAAAGACAATTTTGTCCCTACATAGAAAGGCTATGAGGGAGACAGATTATGCAAAGATGAACAAACATCTACATAACATGTAAACATCTCCAATCTCCCTATTCAGGATGTGTGAGATAGAGGAGGAAACACCTGTACATATAATTTGTGATTGTACAGTACTCCCAATGTACCCCGTGCAGAGATTCTGAGCTTACACCTCAGAAGATCAGAGGGTTCGTCAAGGATGCCGGGCTGCTATAAGTGACCCAGCAAGTTGTCAGGGGCAAAATACATCTTTTAGGTAGAGTTGCTTTCCCCTTAGGGGACCCTGGTTCTATTTATCTATCTAGTAGAATTGCTTGATCTTTTTTTAATGCATAAAATACGGTTTACTTTGATTTACTATTGAGCTAAGCATGATTCTATGGGTACTAGCTACAACCTGGTAGACGGGTTATAAACATTTTCTTTGGCATTAAGCTCAGTTTGCTTTTCCATTTAAACATTTTGTAGCTAAATAAATGCTCTTATTCATTCATTCCAACAATCTGGAGTAACCGAAATACTATGCGGTAGAAATACTCACAATTTCAGCTTGGAAAAGTAATTTACATCCTAAATGTCGTTCATTTTAGAGATCAATTCCCGACGGTTACAGTTTCTTCGATCGGAAAAGCACTGCAAGGGGAACTGGAGTAGCGTTCAGAAACATGAGCGTAAACATCACAGCAAGTGGATTCAATTACATTAGAAATCCAATTTGCAATCAAATTGCCGGTCCCCAGTAATGGCTGCAGTAAAGTGTTAAATTTATTTCCCTTCGTTTAAGCCCGTAAAATGGAGGGCAGTACAAGATTCCTCTTTAATAGAGATTAATTTCACGCTCATTCGGAGTCCCACAACATGGCTGTCAGGTTGTTATTTATCTCTCTACAAACAAAGGTATATTCTTCCTTAATTATTATTGTTGTTATATGCCTCCATATGGAAATTAAATTAAAAAATATTTAATTTGTTAATTATTTAATGGATTTTAACTATATCCGTTTTGCACTAAGGCATTAGGATGACGAGTCAAGGACAATGTTGCAAATTGGTTAGATTTAGCTGGATAACGAACTTGCCTTTTTCCTGTTATGTCCTCCCAATTTTTGGTAGCGAAAGAGAAAACATTGCTGTGTACACAAAACACATAAGTTTCAAGAAAAATCAGTTTTGGTAAACATTAGTTAACCCTTAAGGCCATTCCTTGTGTTACAGAAACGTATTTAGAAATGTCTGTGAACGGAATTTTCCTCACTCCTGAAGTTACGTTACTTTCGTTCAAAACTGATCGTAAACATTCAGGATTTTTTAGGCTGTAAGCAGCGTTGGCAGAAAAAAGAAAATGTATCTCTGAAATGGAAACACTTTACGATCAGAAACAATGCTTTCTTGGTTCAGCCGAAGTGGAACAATTTTCTTGGAAAGAAAAGTGTAATCTTCTGTTTTAGAAAAAAAATCGGCATTCTCTGAGAACAGCTACGAAGTCCCAATGGGAAATAATTCTCCTTTAAAATGTGGAGTAGTGGTTTTATGGTGTTTAAGATAGACCTGAGCTTTCATCAGTTGGTAGCCCAAATCAAATAGAGAATCTTTTCTTGGCAGTTTTCATGCCATTTTGTGACTTGGAAAGCCATAACAGGAAAGTGATCGACCCGTGAAGGTCAATCAGATGAGCGAAAAAGTCATACGTTAACTACACCGTGGGGTAAAAAATACCCCATAGACAACTCGCGAACTTCTCATGCAGCGATTAGCAGACAACTGGCATTGTTTATATTAGGTTATACCAGATAATGCACTTCCGATTATTTAGGAAGAAGGAGGGAGTCTGTATGATTTACAGAAATTAAGAAACAAGCCATCGAACAAATACCATCAAATACCATGGGGTATTTTTCACCCCACGGTGTCAATCCAGGGTTAATGTATGATGCACAGGGATGTAAAAGTGATGTTGAATAAAAGGAAGCATTCTTCATCCGAGACGGATAGTGAAAAAGGCACTTAGAAACGGGAGGAGAGCCCATATACCTGGAGGGTTGTTGGATAGCAGAGACAGCGGAGTAGATGTGAATCAGGTACTAGAGCCAGAGAGGGTCTGGAGTGCTGTTCTTCTTATTCATAATATCAACCTGAGCACAAAGCTTCTCTATTCATTCATATTTCACACTTGTGTCTCGGAGCCTCCTTCATTAATAAAAGTAGAACAATATCTAATACATGCCGAACATTGCGTCCCATTTATTGATTCTACTATTATTAACATGAGAGTAAATACTAAAACACAACTATATTTAATTTCAACTTTTTATCCGCTTTCAAGTCGCAATTCAGCATCTCATATATAATATTCTAGGTTCTACGTTAGTAAAACTTAACCAATGTACTTAAAAATGTACAGATGTTAAATAAACGTATTATTTAAAAAAAAAAAAAAAATGTTAGTAAAGATAATAATTCCTTAGTAAAGTTACAAGACTGATGTATCAAATAGCGAAAAAAAACAAAAAATAACGACATAAATTCTTTACTTCATGTTTGGATATTAAAGAAGAAAGAAAAAAAAAGTATTTATACATGGATTTTAATACATTAAATATTATAGTTATTTATATTCCCTTTTTATACACAGGATATGTACTCTGAAAACATTTTATTATATTTTGAGAAATGTTTTAGATGTGATTTTGAAAACTAAACTATGTATAATAAAATTAAATATGTTATTTTATGTTTTAAAGCCTTATTGACATTCCGTGTGGAATTAGTAATAACCGACGTTTTGCCAGACATTCTGCCTCAGGGTTCCTTCTGAGAATGAAGAGAGGGTTCAGTCCTGGTCTTATTTATACCTGATTGGGGTTTTAGTCGGCCTCTTTCTGATTGGTGGATTCTTCCTGCGCCGTTGGATTCTATGCAGCCAATCAGATCTTGGGATGGCAGGTGTCAATAATTTGCTTAGTCTGGCATTGACATACATGTAGGTCTTGTTAAGGGGAGTCTCATAGGCTAGGCCAAAATCGTCTACCAGATGTCTATCAGTATGTTTGTTCCTTATACAAATTCACAATGTTTTACCGATCTTGACTAAACTTGGCAAAATATTTAGAAGTTGATAAGGGTTGTTCCATAGGCTAGGTCAAAATTTTCTAGGACTCACATTTCGGAGGTCACGGGTTCGAAACTGCGAGCCCGAATAGTTACTGATTTGCGTTATTACATGTTTTATTACTTTATTGATTATTCATTTTTTTTATTTTGCTTTTCTAGATGCAGAAAGTGGGTGTAGCGTGGCATGCCAGGTAAGTGCTATATATTATAATAATCATTTTGTATTTGTGAGCGTAATTTTACTACCCCCAAAATAAAATTGGCAAGTCTGATTGTGAGAAATGTTTCTTTGTGATTGCTATTAGGAATTATATGAAATTTATACATTACATACATGCATTCTCTTCATTGGGTGGAATAATTGATGGTAAAAATGTTTGGCGGATATTATTATAAAACACAATTATTTTGATTCCATTAATTTATTAAAATTCTACATGATTTTCACTCTAAATTATCAAGGTTACCATTGCTCGACAATATAAAGTATATTTATCTATAATTGATACACTTTAATGACGTTTAAGTTGTATAACGGTATTCTTTTGTAATATAGTACCTATCTAGTTCGAAATAATGGCGCGTCCTAATGATTTTAACTATATCTTAATTAGTGACTCAAATTTCTTTAACCTTTTGACGGCTACATTCAATACACGGGCGTTGTGCGGGTCACGCAGCATTCATTTGGCCGCTGGTGCGCGCCTTACATGGCGTTGGTAGTCCGAAAATTCAGTTTTATAGAAAACATGGCCTCTTTGTCAGTAGGGGAGTAGCGCAGGTACAGCGTATTTCTTAGCCCGCACCATTGCGGGAGAAGTAGTAATAGGTTAACCAAATGAATGAATATATAATTACAAAAAAAAAAAAAAAAAAAAAATAATAAATAAAAATGATGTCAATTCATTTATTAAAATCACTTCTACATGTTTCACACCATTTCAGGTGCTTCTTTAGCAGCAAAAAAAAAAAAAAAAGAAAAAAGAAAAACAACACGCTAAATTACTAATTGTCCTCAGGTAAATCCACAGTAATTAATTAGAAATGATTTAATATTCTGATCATAACTGAGTAATGGTATGACGCCATAGTGAGTAATCACACTTGCCACCAAGCTATTCTAGTGAATTACTAACAAAAGTAGCTTATTTTTTCCTGATCATGTAGTGGCACCTTAATTGACATAAAACATGTAGACCTGATTTTAAATTGATTAATTGATATATATATTTTTTCCATTTCGCCTGGCATATGTAAATTTGATTAAAAATGGAATCATCAGGTGTACGCGGTTTCACAAAAATTATGGTCATCCCTTGGCCAGATGCATCTCCAATGCGAGATCGGGAAAAATAGCCCCTACATTGACCCCCGCAAAATTGACCTTGAAATGTTATTCAAGGTCAAACTTTTTTATTGCATATTTCAAATGTATGAATCATGAGGAAGAAAAAATACAACTGTACCATAGGTGAGAAATGACTGTTTATGGTCAAAATGACCGTTAACGACGTGGGCCATTCCATTCCAATTGAAAAATGGCGGCTTATTTTGATAATTTCTTTTACATGTTCTACTAACATACCCTTACGCAAAAATATCTCGCTTGAATTTTTTAAAGAAACATTCTCTGGTATAAAAATTAATATTGTTTAGAGCCTTCTGATCAAATTCAGAAACATAAATATGCTTTAGGTCCACCCGAAAAAGCTATGTGATATACTGTATAACAGTCTTATTTTTCGTACATGGCTACCGCGCATGCGCGAACGCCAGCGGACACTTTTTTATAACGGTGTTTTTCAGTTTAGTCATCGCTAAAGCATATTTATGCTAAAAGTTATAAGTGTATGGAAAAACGAGCAATCCTTCGGGGACCATAACTCATATAAATAAACTACCTCTAGGCACACTCAGCCTGTCATAGGTATCTACAAATGGTAAAATAAAGCGGATTGACCATGTAATTTCGTCTATCCCGCTTACCGCTATGAATCCCGTGCCTATTGTTTTTTTTTTTTTGTTTTTTGTTTTTTTACAGTCTTCTATTTAAGGAGAGAATTTCCAATGCCAATTCAAAGCTTTTAGGTATGATATAACAAATTGGAATAAATGGTACAATTATATTTTGCCAACTTCCACGTACACAAAACATATGATAAAAAAACATATTTTTTTTTAATGGTGGCTCTATTTATCATTATCCAAAGCGCCAATCACTTGCTTCACTGGCGCTCCAGTTAACTAACATATTACAACACTTTTTGAAATTAATTTCTAAAGATAAACCAAGAAAGCTTTTCTTCGTCATTCATCCAAGTTATTAATGATTGGATTCCCTTGGGAGAATCAATGATCGTCATAAGATGACATCAAAGGAAGCACTCAGGATGATTGGAATACCTCGGCAAACTATAGCCCGTGACGGAGAATTGATTTGACAGGTTATTCTTAACATTAATGGCAGCTGATAGCTTTCTCATTGGGCCAATATTAATAAATGTCAATATTGAAAAAAAAGTAAAAAAAATTATAGAAAGGCTACTTCACTCTTTGCCTCGATAAGAAATAATAATAAGTTTTGAGCTATTAGAATGACAAAACAAACTGAAGCCGATCGATTCTTCTAAAAGATAAATGTGGCTTCAAAACTGGCACTATTTCTACAGTAGAATCATATGTATGTTTCGTATTTTTAACCAACTATTATAAGATTAAATAGTATTTCGTCTTGACACGTTTCACAAGTCCCTCCAAACTACGATACATAAATTTATATTACTTTTACAGGAGAAGGGAAAATAAGCGAAATTGTATTTTAATTACAGCGAAGAGATGTTTTGGACTTTTCGTTTATTTTGCTAATTTTTTCGATAATGGCCCAGGAGTCGGAGTATAGTGGCTACCCGAAAAGTTATTAAGTAGCTATGTTCTTTCTGGATATCTGCCCTCCATTATTTCATCTGTATTGATAACTTTATGCAGTCATTTGAAAACGTGATTTTCAATAATGCAATGCAATTTTGTGACAAAAAAAAATTGTTCTTATTAGATTTTGAGACAAAATAGAGCTTCAGAAATACAAAGCGGTATAAATGTGTAGGTGTGCACATTGCCAGTCTAAGCTAAGAAAATGTTGGTGAAGTCGTGGATGTGTGTTATCAGAGTGAGGCTGCTTATGCATGCTTCACTCAGGTATTCCTGACTAGCATACATCTTGTAAGCCATCACGCAGCAAAGATGATCTGGAGGCTTAGCTGGGGATTTCAGTTTGCGGCATGTTCTGGGCTAGGACTAAAGTTTTGTTGTAGTTTTAGCTTGGGGAGGGTCATGATAAACTTGTGTCCTCCTTTATCCTTGCTAACAAGTTATGAAAACATCTGTAAATTTGACCATACGAAGTTCTTACGCAATGGCCTTACATATTTCACAAAGATTGTTCATCATAAATAAAGTGACGAAAATCGTTAGCCTTTGAGGTGATAAGAATTCAAGGAATGGTAGGAATTCGGCTAGGAGAATCAGATTTTCAGAAAAATCAATATTGCTCAATCAATACATTATTAAAAACGAGACTTATCATAACAATAACAAAAATTTGTTTTCGTACATCATAACATAGACTAAAAAATAAGTTTTAAAAGGCATTTATTGGCATGTATTATTGAATCCATTATCATAAATTAATTTTTGTAAAATATTAAAAAAAAAAAAAAAATCTGTTATTTTTGTGCTTATGAGTTTCTTTGCCATCGTTGCCCTTGCTAACGTGTTTCCCTGCCATTTGTTTTACTTTTCTGTCCTTTGTTAATTGTTGTTATTATCAACTAATTTTTGCATAAAACTACTAAAGCTGTGCTTTTTTTAATTTATTTTCATGATGTATAAAACATATTCTTCGTACTGCTATGATTGTTCTCGTTGTTTTTATATATATTTATTTTTACCTGAATAAGTCTGTCAAAGAGCTTCCCGAAACGTTTGTCCGAACGATTTTTTTGTTGTTGATAATTTGACGTTTTCTCTCAGCCGAATCCCAATTGTTCCTTGACTTATTATCATAAATAAAGGTTAGTTCAACGAACATGATCTCATTTCAGCTCTTAAATGTTTGTATATAGCATTCCTATAACAAACGATTCGGCGAATTGGTAAACCAGCAAAAATTACTCATCTGGAGGGGGGGGGACTTTTAACCTGTCACAAATTATTATTACACCCCTAAAGGTCGATATTTTGCTATATCACAACGAAACATCGTTATCATCAAAAGAGAACAATATGTTGCATAAATAAACTAAATAGGGACCATTGGGAATTCGGGTGCATTCCAGAATTTAATTATTATTTTCCCCGTTACATTGTTAGTTATGCCCAACTAATGTGGAACACGTTTTATTAAAAATCAAAATAGCTCCATTAGAAGTTGGGGTTAACTCCAGAACAAAATTAAATAAGAAATTAATAATTAAATAAGCTGCTAATTACGAACGTGTTTATTTTCTATTTTTATAGTAAAATATAACACATTCTTGCGGAATGCAGTGTCAACTAGCAGCTAGGTGAGAAATTTGCTCAGTTGTACAGTTCCTGCGTGACAGACCGTTGAATAATAAAACGGCCATTACCATTACCATCGATCAGGCCTTCAATGTGAGATATATGGTATCCTTTTTCTGTTGTACATAACCGGAAGCAAGTTCCTGAGGTGAATCCGTGGGTTTGTGTTGTTGAATTATTGCTTTCAAAACTTCAAAGCAATCTAGAAAAAGTCCAATTCGCAGGAACTGCCTCATCTTAGCGCGGTTCCGTTCTTATCCGAAGTGCGATTAGTAAAGGAATAGTAGCAGCTATCGGTAGGTTTTGATCTTTCGTTAAAAATATAAAATCAAATCTCAAAAAGAAGGAAGCTTAAAGCGCCACATATGGAAACTGACAGTTTTCTAAGCGGATGGGACTCTCCCGTCATCGCGACGCTCACTCCAGGAAAACTCTATTACCAATATGATTCTTATTTTCTCAGCTTTAATGAAATACTCATTCCACCGTTAAATAAACTTAAAAAACAAAAGTGAGGTAAACAGTGACAAAAACCCGTTTAAAATAACAAAACTAAAACTTTCGTAGTTTTAAGCACTTACTTCTCCGACTGATATTGCCCCATCGAAATTTGCTTCAGAATCTTTTTTGTAGAGAATTTAGTAAGCTTTTGAATGGTTATATCGTACTTCCCACTGTTTTGAAGATATTAAGGGGGAAAAAATGGTGCTAATACCTACCGATAGCTGCTATATTCCTTCACTAATCGCACTCGAGATAAGAACGGAACCGCGCTAAGATGATGCAGTTCCTGCGGTTTGGACTTTTTTTCAGACAAATTAATGTATTATGTTTATATTATAATATAAATATTATATTTGTAAGGAGAGCAAGTCACTTTAATTGCGGTGTAAAATATTGTCGCTAGCTAAATCTAAGTATTATATAAGCTCATAAGGAAAAAATGGCGCTAATGGCTCAGATTTCGATGCACCATAAAAGAAATAAAAAAAAAAGAAAAAAATAAGGACAATATACGAAGATTCCGAACCATTTCATGTCTGTTAATAAAATACTTTATTCTAATCCCAATAACGCTACACTTATACAAAAATACATTTTTTTTAGGTACCTATTTAATACGAATAAAATAAGGTTATAATGAGCGATCCGCTGTGGCATACACCAAGTACTACTACCGTGTGGAGTGCAACTAGTATAGACCGGTACGTCAGTACCACTGTGGTATGTAAAGAGCGGCTGTTCTGATACTCGCAAAAATTAGAAATCCTACATTCCTAAAGTTGTTTGGAGGCTTATCTTTAAGACTCTAGAAAGGGACTTACAGATGACGAGGGTACACTGGGAGATACCTGTGGACAGGGAAAATGCCCCCCACCTTAAGCCTCCTAGCTCCTCACCTTCGAATTCCTATGATTTTGTTCAATGAATTTAAACAAAAAAATTAATAAATAGATAAAAACTGCTGAAAATAGGGAACACTAAAAACAATTCTAAAGAACGAAATCATCTCCAGTACAGTAACCTAGATATTCATAGGGCATCTTCGAATTCCAAGATGCCGTTGAAACAAAATATTATTTCTATTTATACGTATCCTGTTTTATTGACTAATACATTTGACTACTATAAGCAATCACAAAAATAACGAGCAGTGAAAAAAACTGTAGGAAACACACAAAAAGATTCGTTCAAATAAACGAAATTACCTATGTTTAAAGCACTTATTTCTCCAAATATGACTATCCCATCGCAAATGTCTTCAAAACATTTTTTGTAGAGAATTTAGTAACCTTTCGAATGGTAATCTTTTGCTTGCCAAGATTCCGAACCGTTTACGTGATATTAATGAAAATATACGAAGTTCCCAACACTTTTCATGACTAAAAATGAAATATTTTATTTTAATCCTTCCTTTACTCCAAACGTAACCAAATTTTCAACATATTAGTTTTGATAAAATTCAAACATGCAGAAAATGTTTCAACTGAATCCCATGATTCTAAGTAGCAAAATCAAAGACAAAAATATTAATGGAGATATTTGAATATTTATAAGTGGCTAGTGGGTGACTAACCTTAAAGTGAAGCTAACCTCCATTAAGAGGGGGAACGTACTTGTTTGGTCTCAGATGTCACCGTCTGAAGCTAAACGAGATTGAACCTGTTGTATCAGGAACTTGGAGCTAAATTTCTGTTCATTCTCTCAGTTCAGTAGTATCAACTGAAGTGAACACATTCACTGACGTCTCTTAGTTGTGTCAAAGTGATTAAGAACGTATTTTAAGGTTTGAAAGTGCATTTAGACAAAATGTCTCATCGTCGTTGTGTTACCAGTCCAGACTACTTCTGTTTTATCTGTGGTGAGTACACAGTTAAGAAATACCAACGAAATATAACAGGTTTTGTCAAAAATGTATATTATGCATATTTTGGCTTGAGAATAGGAGATCAAGATAAAGTGTGGGCTCCTCACAAAGTATGCCATAGCTGCGTAGAAAAACTTCGCTTATGGTACAAAGGAGAGTTAAAATCTTTCGGATTTGCTATCCCAATGATGTGGAGGGAGCAAAAAAACCACGTTAATGACTGTTACTTTTGTAATTGTCATGTTCAAGGCTATAATTCCAAAAATCATAAGCTCATTAACTACCCTAATGTGGAATCTGCTAGTCGTCCGGTACCACACGGTCCTGGATTGACAGTTCCTCAGCCCCCTCGTGACTTGGGCAGTATAGATAGGGAAGCTAATAGAGAAGACTGTATGTCGGAGAGCGATGAAGTACACAGTGAGTTCAAAGCAAGCAGTTCAGAAGATGAACCTCAGCTTATTTCTCAACAGGAATTGAACGACTTAGTGAGAGATCTTGGACTTCCAAAAGATGCAGCTCAGTTACTTGGCTCCCGTCTTAAAAACAAACATTTATTACAGCCAGGCACTTCTTTTTCATGGTATCGACACCGTGAAGCAGTTTTTGTTCCTTACTTTGCTCTGGATGAGAATCTTATTTATTGCAAAGACATTCTTGGTCTGATGGGTCAATTTGGTATACAATATGACCCGATTCATTGGCGTCTATTCATAGACTCATCAAAGCGAAGTCTAAAGGCTGTTTTGTTGCACAATGGCAATACTTATGCTTCAGTTCCAGTTGGCCGTTCGGTACATTTAAAAGAAACATACGAAAATTTGTCATTAGTTCTCGAACGAATTCATTATAATGAGCATAACTGGTTGATATGTGGAGACTTGAAAGTACTTACTATGCTCTTAGGTCAGCAATCAGGGTACACCAAGTTCCCTTGTTTTTTATGTTTATGGGATAGCCGAGACAGAAATTCCCATTGGAACAACAAAGACTGGCCATCACGAGGAGCTCTGTCGCCAGGCCAAAAAAATGTAATTAGGAGAAGTTTGGTTCCTTCTGACAAAATCCTGCTACCTCCTCTACACATAAAGCTAGGGTTGATAAAACAATTCGTAAAGTCTCTCAATAAAGAAGGTGAATGTTTTAAGTACTTATGCTCCAAGTTCCCACGATTAAGTGATGCAAAGCTAAAAGAGGGGATCTTTGTAGGCCCAGATATTCGGAAACTTTTCACAGATCCACATTTCACTCAGACCATGAATGAGAAGGAGAAGGAAGCTTGGAATTCTTTTAAAGATGTTGTTGAGAAGTTCCTTGGTAACGTGAAGGATCCCAACTACAGAAGTATCGTGGAACGCATGTTGAAGGCATTTCAATTACAAGGTTGCAACATGAGTTTGAAGGTTCACTTCTTACATTCGCATGTGGACTATTTTCCGGAAAACTTAGGGGAAGTAAGTGAAGAACAAGGGGAAAGGTTCCATCAGGACATCCAGGAAATGGAACGTAGGTATCAGGGCAAATGGAACGTAAACATGATGGCTGACTATTGTTGGATGCTGCAGCGTGAATCATCTGAAGAGTCCTACAGCCGGAAACGAACACGGAGAAATTTTCAAGAGAAAAAAATACGTTTTCATAAAAATAATAACTAAATATGCCACTGTTAATTCTGAAGCTGTTATTTCTACACATTTATGTATTTTGTACAGTAAACAACATTGAAATAACTAAAAGATCATGGAAATAAATGAAAACTCTTATTCGCCAATTCTGTTTTCTTTTAATGGTAGTACCTCTGCCCTTACTTGAGATTGAACAATTTCCTTACGTGATAGAGAGGGCTTCATGTTCGGCTTCAGCACGCCAAGGAGCATAGAGATTGACCAAAATCATCAAATCAAATTTCAGAAAGATTATTTTTGTAGACCTGTGTTATTATTCATGTAAGCACTTATTTTTTATCATTTTTATTGATTGGGTACTTTATATAATAAAAATGATCCTAGATTACATGTATAAAAGTATGATTATACCAGAGTTGGGCTTATTCGAATAATTTTTTATTTAAGTAACGAATAAAAGATCATTTTTTTCCGTTATTAGTTAATCATAAAACCACGGATGACCAATTATCCGTTATTCCAGAAACGGGTGAATTATCTTTTATTCGTCATTTGATTATCCGTTATCTTTTATTCGTTATCCGTCCACAATACCACTTTTTTCTGTTCGTTTGCACATGGCATTGCACTCTTTAAATAAATATTTAAATATCAAGAAATTGTTTTTTAAGTACAACACGGCACTTCCATCGTCAGCACCAGTCGAACGGCTGTTCTCGTTTGCTTCCATAACGGATATTCCAAAAAGGAATCGACTCTCTGATGAAATGTTTGAGAAAAGAGTAGTTTTAAAATCTATGTTGAATTTAATTTAAAGTTTAATTATATATTTAAATAATAATGTAATACATAATTATATTTAATAATAATTTAAATAATTACATATTATATTATATTTAAATAATAAATAAATACATTATGATTAAGTAGTAAATTGGTTTTCTACACATCTTCCAATTATAAAAATCATCTTTCGGATGAAAATTTATCCATCGAATTAAAATTCATCCGTAAGATGAAAAATTATTTCAAATGAAATCTTAAGATAAAAGATGACGGATAACTTTACGTAAATGGTAATAATTTCGAATAACGGATAACGGATATCCGAAAATTATAGATGACAAATAACGAATAACCTAGGTTATTCGTCATCCGTTATCCGAAGATAATTTTTGCCCAACTCTGGATTATACAACACACAGTCAGTTATTTTTT
Organism: Gonocerus acuteangulatus; assembly: GCA_946811695.1. Lineage (NCBI taxonomy): Eukaryota > Metazoa > Arthropoda > Insecta > Hemiptera > Coreidae > Gonocerus > Gonocerus acuteangulatus. Next base: position 62,693,734 of record OX328128.1, read on the forward strand.
TTCCACGGACATTAGCGTCGACGTCCATGTAGCAGCCAGAAATCATCTCAACGGGCCTTGAGATGAGAAAATCCCTGCTGCCGGTGTGACTCCAATCCACTATCTTTTGCTTGAGTCCCCAAGGCATTAGCAACTAGATCACGGAGAGACCACCATTACAATTATTGTGCACATTATTAGATAATAAAAATGCACATCTCACTACTTTCATTGCTCTTATTTTCTAATAATATATCAGAAAATTGCTGTTAGTTTTTTTGTATTATAGTAGATAAATCGTTTTCCTAGATCTCAAAAATTGTGTTTTAGATGTAGGATAAATTTCCAGCTTTTCGCTAGTCCACTTAGAACCGAAAAGTGTTGCTAAAGCAGAAGAAACCAGTTGTGTAATATTCTTGAATGGCCCATTCTTAAGCTATTAAGAACTACTTTTAACCTCTTCTGTGCACATTCTTGAAGGCAATTCTCGGAATATAGCTGTAATCCACTGAGGCGTTTCCTTCGGGCCATATGCTTTTATATTCATGGGAGCACTTGTATTTTTCGTTTCTGGCATGGTTACCATTATTTTAAAACATTCCAGAAAATGTTACTTTTAAAGATGTTCTCTTAAACGATTTGTTAAAAAAATGTCATGGATCCTACCCAATATGTAAAAAAAATGTTGTTGAAATATTTAGGACAAAAAGCCTTATGGTCGTAAACATGTCACCCGATTTTACACAGCAGAATGACGCTATACGTAGTAGTAACCTCAGTTAGAACGTGGCCATTGTACGGAAAGGCTAAATAGGCTAAATAATTTAATACAATTAGGCTGTATTTCCAGTTTAGTGAGTTTTTTGGCCCGTGAAGAGGCACTTAAGTTGTGAAACATGTGGAACCTAAATAAAATAAATTTAATTGACTTTGTTAATTCTCTTTGATTTATCTTCTGCCTGGAAATTATTGGATTAAAGAAAGTTGGGTCACTATAAAATCTAAATATTTCTGTTTTAGTATAAAAAACAAAATTTTTAGCTGACACTGTAAAATATTGCAAACATGAATTCGCCAGTAGACGACAAACTTGTATTAAACGCCCCTTTATCAACGAACTTATAAATCCTTGGAGGGAACTAAATAATTCTCGGTCGAGATTTGGTCTAAACAAAGTCCAAACTGCCCGACTTTAACTCAGAGAAGTGGTGATCGTTATTAAACGAACTGCCCCACTTTAACTCAGAGAAGTGGTGATCGTTATTAAACAAACTTCTACAAGGATGGAAACCTTAAAAAAAAAGAATCATTTCGGAAAAATTGAGGTTTATGCTGTCAGTTTTATTGGCGGCTTTCATCTGACGAATGGATGACTTTGTGCTTATTTTTGTTGATCATTTACCTCCATTTATTTCAAACAATTGTTAGAATTTCTTATAGGTAATGAATGAGAGTATTTGCGGAGTTATAAGCCAATATGGCAAGTAAGAATATAGTAATTTCTGAAAATCATAAATTACATGGTAAATTAATAAATATAATTCTCGTGATTAAGATATAAATTTCTGTGTGGTTATCAACCATTTCAAGCTAAGATAGAGGATGATTTTCATTATCAGTACGATTATTGGCTGGTTGGAGATTTCAATATCATCACGTGCGAAAAAACCAAGCCCCACTGTCACTATACTCAACGAATTATCAGCCATTTATGCTCAATTTAGTTAACCATAGTAGCATAGATTTAATAGTGACGTTTATGGCACCAGCAAGCACACCTTCTATCATAGACCTGGCAGCCAGTCACCAGATGCGGGCCACTAAGGTAGAACACAGAGGAGAACTTTGCTAGGTCCCTCTTCCGCCGGCCGTCGGGCTTTATCTTTGCCTTCGATGTTACCAATCGACCGACCAAGAGGCAAAAATGACCCAAAAGTGGTTGTATGGCCTTTAAGCGACAAAGAAAAAAAAAAATAGTGGCGTTTGTATTGGCCTTCATAACGACCTGCAATGCTACATTTTTTAATATAATAATAATATAATTTAAATTTTAACGTCCAATTATAATTAATTCGGAATTTTTAGGACGGGTTATCAATAGGTAATCACCCTTTTCGAGCCAGGATAGGGTTGATGCATTTTTTCCAAAGAAAAGCCGCCGCCCCTAGTGGGAATCGAACCCACGACCCTTGGCACGGAGTGTTAAGTGCTCAGGCCTTAACGCTCACGGCCACCGGTCCTCCGCATTGCTATATACTATGTTCTGTATGAAAGTAATAATTTTTAGTATAACAATCTTATTGCCGACGGTCATTGCCAGTACCTGAATGGGTGACCGACCACGTGGTGTTGGCATTATTAAAGGATGGCAACCTGTAGATAGCCTGGCGTCAATAGCCCAATAGTTGATACGTCGTTAAACGAAAAAATAAATAAAAATCCTTCCCTCGAATGTCGAATTAATACTTCATGAATTCAAGAGTTCATATCGTCTCTACCATGTCAAACTATCGAATATGAAAAATCTTGTTTTTCAGATTCGATACTTTGCATCTTGCATTGTGGACGATACGGCTTGTCGCAACTCTAACCCCTTTTGAATAGGCGGAAATGCCCTGAATAATGTATCGAATAACACCATTTTTCAATACATTACTTCGCCAATGTCTAATAAGTTCGTTCGCTAGTTTGCTCCGATTTTGATATTCTATAGTTCGACTTGGTAGGGGCTACAGAGCTTATTTAAATTCAATCACTATATGTTATTATAAATAATATTTATTTAACAATAAAAACTCGTTAAAGAAGCAGATCGTCATCTTCGGAAATTTAAAATTTGGTTTCTTGTACAAAATCCACTTACTTTTAGCATTATCCGGGAACATTAACGTTATTTGAATTAACTCTTTGTTTAATCCGGGAAACAGTAGGCCGTTTCTTAAGTTAATTACTACACCTTCTCTAAAAGTTTTCGATGCTAAGTTGCTCTTGATAAGGTAAGTTATAGTTGGTAGCATTAAGAGTACGTTTTATCTATGAAATTAAAGGTTTTTATATCAAACAGATATATATATCTATATATACATATATATATATATATATATATATATATGTATATATATATATATATATATATATATATATATATATATATATGCCCTAGTGTAGTCGGTAGCAATGAGGTTCAGCTATCTAATAATTCATAATTTCTGTGTTCAATGAACTAACCATTTTAGGGTCTGTTTTATTAAAATTTCAAAAGGTAAAAAGTATAAAACGTCAGCCTAATTAAGTTGAGTTTTCCGAAGGCCAAGGTTAATTCAGGGATGAAAACCCCTCCAATTAGCTTCCTAATTAAAATTAAACTGTTTGGGAAATTAAAACAGGAGGTTTTCAGGGACCGTTTTTCCGCAGGTTTGGCATGATTTGATTCAAAAGAAAAGCATTTATATATAAGGAAAACAATTAACAGAAACAAAATGTACTTATGCTTTTATTTGTACTTTTGGATATTCTGAGTAAAAACAAAATTAGGAGAATTATAAGAAACTAAATAATGTCGAATAATCTAGATCGTCTCAATTTAAGGATTTATTTTGTATCATTATTGATGAGGAGATATTTTCGGTTCATTTTGCTTCTTTTTTAGTGCCATTAATAGCTTTGTATTACACGTAACTTGCGTGGTACAAAAAATATATCGACAAGCAGCACTAAAATGCAGAAGAGTAATTCTATGCTATTCGCCAGGAAAAATGAGCATTTAAAAATAAAATCATTATGATTAATTTATTTTTGTATTACAAACATTTTCTTTAACTTCCATTTTTTTGGTATTTTTGATGAGTGATATTGATTTATTTATGTCATCCTGGTTTTATACTTATTAATAATATAAAAGTCTGGAACGCGGGAACTTCATCTTACAGCGTTTTTCTTCATCATCTTTTTATTATTAACAGCAAGAGTTTCTAATGAGTCAAGCACAGAACATAACCAACACTAAAAAAAGGGGAAAAACCTATTAGAATGTAAACAAAACTATTTCTGGATTATGAATGAATGAATGAATGAAAAGTTTTATTCTTATTCCGGGACACAAGTCCTATAGGAATAATTTTAAAATTACAAAATAATTGTGATTTTTACGTATAAACTTAAAAACTAATAAATGCTATCAGTATCAGTATATAGTGTACAGCTTCAATATAGACTAGGGGTTGGGTAAAACTTGGAGGGCTAGAAGGTGGTGGAAGAGTCGGGATTTAAAGGTTTCTAGGTTGGTAGAATGGCGGACAGACAGAGGTAAGGAATTCCATAGCGAGGTGGCACGGGTGACGAATGATTTTTCGAATATTGCTGTTCGGTGGGAAGGAATATAGAGATCGGATGGACGAGATCGGGTATTACGGGAGTGAACCGAGGATTTAAATTTAAGAAGTTCAAAAATATAAGGAGGTCTACGGGATTGAATTACTTGGTAAAGGACTGAGCCGAGGAAGTACTGTCGACGATAAAGAGGGAATAGCCAATTTAGCTCCTGGTAGAAATGTGATATGTGGGAGTCTCTGGGGATCCCGAGGATAAAACGAATGAAACAGTTCCTGAGGCGTTTGAGTTTTGCCTCGAGATCGCCAGAAAGTCCACCGTACACCAAACAACCATAGTCAAACTGGGGGAATAATAGGGAGGTTACGAGGAGTTGACGGGTCTTTGTTGGCAGGAGATGGCGGGAGAGGTTGAGCTGTCTCAGGATAAATATGGATCGACGGGAAATTTGAGAAATATGATTTTTCCAGGAAAGGTCTTATTTTTCCAGGATTATGGTCTCAAAAGTGGGGGACTTTAATATTTACGTTGAACTGAGCTAATGATATTTCAATACACCAAAACGGATTAACTCAGACTATACATTAGTCTGGAATATTTGAACTTGTTGGCTAAACTCTTCTCTTCATTTATTCTTTGACCATTATGCCGGACTCTACACAAGATAAATAATATCTTTTACGATTTTAAATTATCAAAACATTTTTTTAAATATCTACTCCAGTTCTCAAAATTGAAAAAATAATGAAACTTTATGCATATAATTTCACGTTTTCTTCTACTAAAAAATGGTTTCAAAACTCCTTTTCAAGTTATTCTGTATGAGTAAATGTGCGAAAGGTCAAAATAGTTATTTTCATCACTAGTTTGATAAGCTGAAGTGTAATATCCTGGCGATTTTTAAAAGTTACTGGAAATTTCAATTTTTTGTTTATAAAATATAATATCTTGAAAATCTACTTATATCAACTATCCGGCCATCATGTTTCCAAACAATAAATAATTGAGTCATATTTCACATAACGTTTCATACAATTTTAGAATACTTTTTTTGGGGGGGCTAATTTATCAAACTTGAGCCTTGGTAAAATATAATCTTTTGAAAAAAATTGTTTTCTACTTTAAGCACTTCGGAGTTAGGTTGGTTTTGGTGGAAAAGGCAGAATGAACTTTCCGGTATCTAAAAGTTTAAGTAATGTAGTTTTATTTTACAAAGTTTACTCTATTTTACTTTACTCACATTTCCGGCGTTTTATCCATTTATTTCTGGAATGAAGTAAATAAAATAAAAATGAATGATTATTTAGATAATAATTTTTTCAAATATAAAAGTTTGTCTAAATGTTTTTGTTTGTTCGTAACCTCAGTTTTCAACTGAATTTGTTCCCTGCATTGACTATTTTATTAAATTTTAACGTCCATTTATTATTAATTAAGAATTTTAGGACGGGTTATCTATAGGTTGCCACCCTTTTCTATCAATGATAGGGCTGATGCCTTTTTTTCCAAAGAAAAGCCACCAACCCTAGTCGGAATCGAACCCACGACCCTTTGGCACGGAGTGTTTAGTGCTCACGCCATAACGCTCACGGCAACCGGGCCTCCCTGACTATTTTTTTAGACGATAGAATGCTAATCATATGATTAGTATCATATGTATTTACATACTATCGTGTACAAAATCGGTTAGATTCCCATAAAATATTTAGGAGATACATATTTTGGCTTAAATGATAGTCCAACTTAGGTCCACCCTAGAATCCGCCTGAACAAACCTTTTCTTTGGAATTTGTGACCAAAAATTTTTGCGTTTCTGGTTTTGCGATATTAGGAATTCCAGAGAGGCCTTGTGGCCCCGTGAGTGTTCCACGTTTGTGGACACTCCGCACCTAGGAAGTTTCGTTTAATTTACGCTATGTTGAGGGTTATATTCAAGTTTCTTACAAATTTGCTAAAATCAGATACCTACACAATAAATGCACACAGTCACTCATCGAAAACCAATATCAAAACTCTTACAATCGAAAACGCACAAGACAAAAACCATTAAACATAAGAATACAAGAAAACACACAAAACACCGGTATATTATCACAAACCTACACACTCCAACAATTTACATTTCCACCATGGAGGGTTAAGAACTTAGAAATAAACACTAAATTATCAAAATTTAAGAAAGATGACCCTATCTCTATCCATTTTTACCAAAATGAATATAATAAATTAACATCTTCAAATCCAGATGCTCTCCTTATTTTCACGGATGGGTCAAAAACACTAGAAGGCACTGGATCTGCAGCAGTTATTCATTCAAACTCTTTTCAACTAAGCATTGCGGATAACTCCAGCATTTTCACTGCCGAATTACATGCCATTTTACTAGCTCTTCAAAATGTAATCATTCTTCCAAACCAAAAGATCCTAATTTTTTCGGATTCACTAAGTTCTTTGCTTTCCCTAAGTAACATGTATGAAACACATCCAATAATCACACAAATTTTTGAACAAGTACACCGACTACAAAGTCATAATGTACACATTGAAATGGTGTGGCTACCTGGACACTTCCCAGGAAATATTGACGCCGACAAAGAAGCAAAAATTGCAGCAAAAAGGTTAGGAACTGACGAAGACAGAATGACGTTACAAGACACTTAACTGCAGATTACAACACATATTATAAACAAATGGCAAAATACATGGACGTACACTACAGACAATAAATTACGTGAGATAAAAGAGTGCGTAGGTGCCTGGCCGTCAAGAAATCGATACAAAAGAAGAGAAGAAGTTGTAGTTACCAGACTGAGAATAGGCCATTCACACTTGACTCATTCTCATCTAATGACTCGACAAGACTAGACAAGAATAACATGGACCAATAAAGGAAGGGAATCATTCAGACCAATCAGAGTGGGAAAAGAGTTGATGCATTCACTGGAGAGAATTAGTTGGACCAATAAGGGAAGGGAATCATTTAGACTTAACAGAGAAGGAAAAGAGTTGGACCAATCATAGAAGAGAATTAGTTAGACCAATAAGGGAAGGAAATCATTTAGACCAATCAGAATGGGACAAGAGTTGGACCAATCACAGAGGAGAATAAGTTAAACCAATAAGAGAAGGGATTAACTTAGACCAATCACAGGTGGAAATAAATTGGAAAAATAATAGAAGGAAATAAATTGAACGTATCACAGGAGAGAATAACTTGGACCTATAAGGGAAATGAATCATCTAGAGCAATCAGAGAAGGGAAAGAGTGGGACCAATCACAGAGGAGAATTAGTTGGAGCAATAAGGAAAGGAATTAACTTAGACTAATCAGAGAAGGAAATAAATTAGACCATGATAGAAGAAATTAGGGTTGAACCAATCACATTTGAGATTATAGACCAATCGGGGCACAGATAACTTCAGACCAATCAGGGAACACACAACTTCAGACCAATCAGAGAAGGGAATAAGTTCAGCAAATCTCAGAGGAGAATAACTTGAACCAATCAGGGAACGGATTAATTTAGACCAATCAGGGATGGGAATTATTTGGACTCATATTAGATTGGAGAAAATTGAACCAATCACAAAAGAAATATGTTGGACCAATCACAGGATAGAATAAGTTGGACCAATAAGGGAAGGCAATCATTTAGACTAATCAAAGTGGGAAAAAGTTGAACCAATCACAGGAGCAAATAAGTTAGACCAATAAGAGAAGGGAATCATTTAGACCAATCAGAGAGGGGAAAAGAGTTGAACCAATCACAGGAGAGAATAAGTTGGACCAATAAGGGAAGGGAATCATTTAGACCAATCAGAGTGGGAAAAGAGTTGGACCAATCACAGAGGAAAATAAGTTGGACCAATAAGAGAAGGAATTTACGTAGACCAATCAGAGATGGAAATAAATCACAGTAGAGATTAAATTGCGCCAATAAGGAGACGGATTAATATAGACCAATCAGCGAACAGATTTTAGACTAATCAGAGAAGGGAATACGTTCGGCTAATCACAGAGTTTGGTCAATAAGGGAAGGGATTAATTTAGACCAATCAGAGAAGGGAAAGTGTTTGAACAATCGCAGAGGAGTATAAGTTGGAGGAAGAAGTAAAGGAATTAACTTAGACCAAAGAATAAGTTGGGCCTATCAGGGAACGGATTAATTTAGACGAATCAGGGAAGAGAATAATTTAGACCAAACAGAGATGGGAATAAGTCCGGAAAATCACAGAACAGAATAAGTTGAACCAATCAGGGAACGGATTAATTTGGACGAATCAGGGAAGAGAATAATTTAGACCAAACAGAAATGGGAATAAGTCCGGCAAATCACAGAATAGAATAAGTTGAACCAATCAGAGAACGGATTGATTTAGACCATGAGGGAAGGGAATAATTTGGACCAATCACAGTAGAGAATAAGTTGTCCCTGTCAGGGAACAGAATAATTTAGACCAATCAGAGAAGGGAATACGTTCAGCAAATCACAGAAGATATTAAGTTGAACCAATCAGGGAACGGATTAACATAAACCAATCAGGGAAGGGATTAATTTGGACTAATATAAGAAGGAATAAATTGAGCCCATCACAGAAGGGAATAATTTTGACCAGTCAGATAAGGGAATACATTGGACAAATCACAGAAGATAATGCGTTTGACCAATAAAGGAAGGGATTAATTTAGACTAATCAGAGAAGGGATTAAATTGGACCAATCACAGAATGATATGAGAATATGAAATATGTAGGACCAATCAGAGAATGGAATAAGTTGGACTAATAAGGGAAGGGATTAATTTAGTCCAATTAGGAAACAGAATAATTTAGACCAATGTAAGAAGGGAGTAATTTGAACCAATCACAGAAGGGAATAATCTAGACCAGTCAGGGGGGGAATAGATTGGACCAATCACAAAACGGAATAAGTTAGACCAATAGCGAAGTGAAGGGATTAATCTGGACTAATTAGTAAACAAAATAATTTAGAGCAATATGAGAAGGGAATGATTTGGACTAATATGAGGAGGGAGAAAATTGACCTATCACAGAAGGGAATAATTTCGACCAGCCAGAGAAGGGAATACATTGGACAAATCACAGAATATAATACGTTTGACCAAAAAGGGAAGGGAATAATTTAGACCAATCAGATTGGGAGTAAATTGGACCAATGATAGAATGAAATATGTTGGACCAATCACAGAAGAGAATAAGTTGGACCAATCAGAGAACGGTTTAATTTAAACCAATCAGGGAACAAAATAATTTAGACCAATCAGAGAAAAGAATAAGTTGGTCCAAATCGAGAAGAGAATAAGTTGGGCCAATCAGGGAAAGGATTAATATAGACAAATCAGTGAACAGAATAATGTAGACCAATCAGAGTGGGAAAAGAGTTGGACCAATCACAGAGGAGAATAAGTTGGACCAATAAGAGAAGGGATTAACTTAGACCAATCAGAGGTGGGAATAAATTGGAAAAATCATAAAAGGAAATAAATTGGAACAATCACAGGAAAAAATAACTTGGACCTATAAGGGAAGGGAATCATTTAGACCAATCAGAGATGGGAAAGAGTGGGGCCAATCACAGAGGAGAATAAGTTGAACTAATTAGGCAATGAATTAACTTAGACCAGCCAGAGAAGGAAATAAATTAGACCAATCATAGAAGGAAATTTGTTGGACCAATCATTGAAGATGTCATTGAAGGATCTTGATGATTCGCCGATGGGGTGAAAGAGACCTCGGATTGGAATTTAGCGACCTTCAAAACAATGGAAGCTCAAGTTATTTCTTCCTATACGACTTCATACGAAATTCGACCTTCAAATGCCATTAAATCTGACGTGCTGGCGTGTAACGGACTCCGGATTCGGATTCAGCTTGTTGAAATACATAAGAATATATGTACAACTTATTTTTGTAGAATTGTGCTGTTTGTTCTTTGTTAGTTGTACTCATTTCCTCCAGAACTAGAGGAAAGTGAGAAACTATAGAAAAGTCATTTTCTCCACCAGAATCGTCAGTTTCCCTTTCGATACATTACAGGGTCATTACATTTATTAAATGTAGAATAAGTTAAATTATTAGAAATTTATTTATTTATTTATACAGCAAAAGAAAATTGAAAATATATTGCTTAAAGCTTCTTTCTAAACTTTAGAAATTACAACAGTTAATAAGCGTTTTGAGGAAAAATGCTAAGATGGCGCAGATCGTTCGGAACTTATTTTTTATAGGATTTATTTTCTGTGATGTAACGGAGCAGAAGAGCACTCTGCTGGATATAAATGTAGGAATGATAGATAGCTCTCTAAATATTTATGAACACATTCAAGTGGGACTTGAAGCAATCCTTTATCTATTGTCAAGTAGCAATCCATAAGTATTGTCAAGGGGAGTTTGTATGTTTCATAAATAGTCTATTATGTTGATATGTTTCTTGTTTTTTTTTTTGTGTGTGTGATTTCTCTTATTCGGTAGAATTCTAAGAAATATTATATTTTAACTACTAGAAAACTTAAAACTATCCCTTGATTCCGTGGAACATTGAGGCTGTAATAAGAATAGTTGGTATTCGGCTAAGAACAACAAATAAAAAGCTAAAATATTAGGATTTTCATAATTCCACCATCGTCAACCAACAGCTATTTTTGTCGTTCGTCTATTATCTAGGCATTCTATGCTGAAGAAGGCTGTTAAAGAGCATGTCGAAAAGTTCGAAATATAGATTTTTCCTAAAATCTTGTTATTGTTCTCAGCCGAACTATTCCAACTATTTCCTGACTTATTCTCATCTCGACGGCTAACTATCTAAACCTCATTAAGAATGTTTGTACTTTTTATTTTTTCCGTGAAGGGAGTTAAAAAAAAAAAATAGCTCTTCTAGTGTGTGTACATATAATGCTTACCCATGATGTGATTTGGAAAGCTTAAAATAAAAACACGTAATGTTTCGCGTAATTCTTTCGAAATGTTCAGCGCCTTTATCCCGGCGGTGATAGCCTTTAATTTTATTAAATTGTCTTCCTACAATTTCTTAACAGTTCTAGATATTTAATTAAATAAATGAAAAGTCAAAATTTGCTCTCTGTTAATAGATTTTTTAAAAATACTTACTACTTTCAAGAAGTTACCAAAGTGCCTCTGTCTTTTTTGTGTATCTAAAACGAAGTTTCAAGGTTTTTCTATTTTCTTAAAAACGGTTTAAGAAATTGCACTTAATGCGGGTATAGTCAATTTCTCTGATCAATATATTTTTAAAAAAATACCCATGGAAAAAGTTAGAGGTAAAAGGGTTTTCACACGAATTCACGAGAAAAATAGGGTTCCCGTTGGCATATTCTGCTGGTGCTTCCAAATTTCATCAAAGACAGATTACTTATGTGTCTGGTAAAGTGCGTACAGACAATCGCTGTGTTATATGCACATAAATAAAAATTAAATTCATTTAGAGCCTTCTGCTCAAATTCAGGAACATAAATATGCTCTAGGTCCACCCAACAAACGTATTTAATGTACTGTATAACATACAGTCTTCTTTTTCATACATGGCCACCGTGCATGCGCGAACGCTACCGGACCCTTTTTTGTAACTTTTTTTTCAGTTTAGTCAACGCTAAAGCATATTTATGCTAATAGATACATACATTTTATTAACCTTTATGTAATTTTTATCCATTCAACGCCATAATCGGCCTTCCTTCTTATAGGTAAAGACAATGGAGTGAAAAAAGTGTAATTTATTTGTCTAATAGAATTTCCTCTTTAGGCTATTATTCAATCTGTACTATTACTATTTACGGGCATACATTTAAAAAATCCTAAAATATTGGATAAAAATCTGAGCTATTCATAAATGTTCTAAATCCCTGAAATATATAAGTTGTCGATCGATATATAAGACGACAGTAACAAATTGAGTGGATTAAAGCCACCTTTTGTAGACCTGGAAGTAGATTAATTTACCGGTCGCGAACTACATAAATCATATTTATAGTTTGGGTGGTTGAAGGCGATTATCTTTTCTATAGCTGAAATATTGTTGCGAACATGAAGTAGAGGCAGACAGGAGTAGCTCTATAAATAGCGAAAATAGTATACTTTCAGGAATATTACTCAATTAAAACATTGCCTTAACTATCTTATTTAGTAATTGGTTTCCATAATCCTTCTTGAGTCTTTCATACACCAGATCGATTTGGAAACTTCTTCTTTTTAGTCGGAGAGCAATTTTTTTCATTAATAATAGTTGGCTTCTGAAGAAAACTCTATTTTTGGGAAATATTGTTTTGTACCTTTCCCCTATGCGCAGTACCTGATGTTCCAAGGTATGTCCAGGAAACACATACTTACCTTCTTATGTATCCAAGAGGTACATTATAGCAAAATTGCAAGGTGGCTCTCGGACTTTTTATACAGCGTGTCTACAGCACGAAGATCATGAAAATGTCACGAATTTTGAAACCATGTCACCCGGCGTAATCCTGGGACTTCCGTGCTTTCGTAATTGTTGCAGTTTTTGTATGGCTACGTAATTTTATCAACCTCTCCCCCCCCCCTACTATGTTAGATTCCTTTGTTGTAGCATTTACACATAAATTATCTATTGTATATATAATATTTTACACATATGCAGATTTAAATATTGAAATTGTGTACACATTAATTAAATAAATTATGTGCATTGGGAATAAATATTTAGTTAATATAGTAATATTTTTAGAAATTTTGAATTCTGCTCAAAAACTCAAATGAAAATGTGTCACTCTTGCCATTGTAGGGGCATTAGGATTAAGACAGGAAGGGAGACACAAGTGGCCTCTGGTGTACAAGCTCTGAAGCTAGGTACATACAGTGTTGATGGTTCATAAAGATATATTTACCATGTCTTTTACAGTCATAACTATGACGGTGTGAATAAAACCGATTTACACTCAGATTACGTTTAACCTACAAAATTAATTCACAAAAGAGTGAGGACAATTAGAGAGACTCATCTTCAGAAACCAAGCCACTAAAAACATACAAGGCGGAATAACATTGCAGTTGATCGCACAGAAAAAAGGAGCATATACTATCCTATAACAGTAGTTCTCGGCTCATTGACAAATGACAGACAAAAAAAAAAAAAATACTGCGAGACAAAGAACTAAAACACTCTGTGACAAATGCATCAGTCGGCAGAGATCAGTCATCAATTTTTTCAGTCGGATTCTTTATTCGGTTATGTTCGGTAAAATTGGGTTGTCGTCTGCTGGGTAAACGGACTATAATTGCAAATCCAATAAAGGGACATTCCATTTCTCCAGAGAGATTGATGAATGAATTGTTGAGACATTGTTATTGAACTGTCTCATTAAGCTAGTTTTCCAAAATGTTCAGTTGCGCAATAGTACTTCTTAAAGGCGAATGCGAGAACGGGAGATCCGTTTATGAATATTTAATATCTTAAAGTGCATATCTCACTCCTTGGTATGTGTTTTATTCAGAACTCCATCCATTAGAGTAGCACTTACACATGAAAGTACGAATTCGAATGAAGGTTATAAAGAACTTTATTCTTTAGTTTGTTGATTAGTGTATATTTTTGAATTACATGTTTTATCAAATTACATTGTCTATTGCATATTTTATAACATTAATACAACTTACGTGACAGCTGATTATACATATACTACGATACATAAATGTAAGATTTTGATTAATCGACGAGTAATCTCTGAAAGAGAAAATTCTGAATTTTAAAGGTTATGCACTGAACTTGACGTGAAATACAGTAGTAACAGAATACCACCAATGTCAAATTTCAAACGTAAAATATGACGTACTAATTACTCATACTTATGATTGCAGTCGATATATTGCTAAGAATTCTTACATATGTGAAAACTATCAACATATAAACAGCATTTTTTTCAACTAACTAATCAATTCCCTCTATGACTTAAATTTAAACACAAAAGTATCAAAAGTTTTTTTTTACAACCAACAACGCAAAGACGAGAACAAACGCTCGCAACAATTACAATAAAGACATGCAAAACGATTGTTCACATTACAAGATATATATATATATATATATATATACACCAACTTATCAAAACTTGCGTATCACCCAAGTGGCTAAGTATAGTACATACATGAACGCAGACTAATGCTAACAAGATAAAAATAAATAAAGAAGAAGGTGAGTGCCTAGCCATTAAGCATTCGTACGAAGGTAGGAGAATAGTGAAGAGGTAGTCGATCGTTGCTATTAAGAAGGTGTAGATAATCAGGGTTCGGTTATTTGTTTAAATAAAACTACATTTTATAAATGAAATGAGTCGTAATTATTGCCAACATTTCGGCTTCAGTTACAAGTCATCTTCAGGGCTGTGGAGGAGAGAGGGAAGAGCACTTTGAAATGTAGTCTCCAAAAGTACGGAGCTGTTCTCTATCTTCTCCATAGCCCTGAAGATGGATTGTAACACAAGCCGAAACGTTAGCAATATATACGACTCATTTTATTTATAAAATGTAGTTTTATTTAAACAAATGACCGAACCCTGATCATCTACACCGCCGAAGATAAGAGATTAAATAGTACTTACTAGGCTACGAATATGCCACTCTCTATATATTATTACTTAATGACAATACTAACAATTAAACACATTCTATAATAACACAGATGACTTGGATGTTCCAAAAGACAATTATGACTTACAGGTTGTAGCCAATAAATAGATGCAGTATTATAACAAAATAAAAACTCACAAAAAAACAATATATTGGGTGTCTCCGTGGTCATGCAGGATATAAGGGCTCAAGTTCTGCGAACAGCAGGGAGAAAATTTCCCGCTGTCCATGGATGTCGGCGCTAATGGGCCAGATGTCGATGCGCCATAAAAATAAAAAAAATATAAATAAGAAATAATTTAATTTCATTTTAATTTTTAACGTCCATTTTACCTAGGTTACCACCCTTATCTAGCCAGGATAGGGCTGATCCTTTTTCTTTAAATAAAACATAAATAAATAAAAATAGAAAGATTATATTTTGTTTTCGGGAATAAGTTATTTGTATATACATTTTCCTAATCATTTGTACTCTTAGTTCTTTAAGCAACGAATATTAAAGCTAGAGAATTTTGTAATAGAAGGTGCTACCGTAAAATGGTGTCACATTAGTAGAGTGTGGTGAAATTGGTAAAAACCTACACTGCTTATATATTTATCTGAGAGCACACATATATATAGATATATATTTGTCTGTTCACACTCTTTGGGCAAAGCTCGACCCTTTGATATTAGTTAAATGAAAATATCCTAGCAGTATATATATATATATATATATATATATATATATATATATATATATATATACATATATATACATATATATATATATACATATATATACATATATATATATATATATATATATACATATATATATATTCATAAATACATATGTAGGTTTTTACTACGCTGTATATTCTTGCTATACCAGGGAGGAGAGGGAAATTCAATTTCTAAGCAAATCCTTGATTGAGACGGTTAAAATTCTTTGAGCGAGCGAGAAAAATATTTTATTTCTATTCTCAGTGGTTCTGGTTGCGAACCATGCCTGCCCCGATCTCAGATTGCTTGTCGTCCTACAGGAATTTCTGTGGTTCTGGGTGTTGAAGAGAACAAGGCGATTTTCTTACCTCGGTAAATATTGCCTTACCATTGAAAATGTTAGTTTGGGTGTTCGTTATTTCAGTTTCAACGGGTCTATATCTAATTCCCAGTATTTTTGTATATATACATATATATATATATATATATATATATATATATATATATATATATATATATATATATATATATATATAAATTGTGAGTTACGTCATTTTCGGTGTTGGTACTAGTTGTTAGGATCGATTGAACAAATTCATAAATGAGTACAACCTCAATAGCTACCTTGCTTCGGATGGTGCTAACATATCAAAACATTAGAAGTTAAAATTTTCACCGGAACAAAATTAAATAAAAAAAAAAAAAAACGATAATTGTAACAAATAGATGAACTATTTACTTTTTTTTGTATTTATGAAAAATATTTGTTGCCCATTTTTCAGGAACACCAACCACCTTGCTTAGTTCAAGTTACGAATGTTAGTAAAATAAAATGATAGATTAAGATGGACCGTGAAAAATGTAATTTAGGACAAGAAACATACGAAAGGCGAAAATGAAAATCAGCTTTCTGAATGTCTTAGGATTACGAAAATTGTTTTTCCTTGTCCCCATCTCGTTTTACAGGTACCTACAGAATTTATAGGTAAGGAGATACTAGAATAGGTTCTGTACCACCATAGAAGTTGTGAAACAGAAGGAGTGTAGGTGGTATAAAGGGCAGCCTAGTAGACAGCTTTGGGACCTCGTTGCAATTTATAGCGACTCAGATTGGCCAGCGAGGAACCAATCTGAAAAACAGATCCTTCTGATTCTATTTTCAAACATGACGTAGGTATATATATACGTCTATTGAATCTCGAATCTCATCCATACATCGCAAAGTATATTTGTGAATTCGCATTGTATATCACATATTGTCTTTAGTGCGGTTTCTCCTTCCCTCCTTAGGGAGGCAACCAGGTAATGAGGTTGATCTCATATATATAAATTCACATCGATAAAATAACTGAGGCATCCCAATAAAGTGTCTCAAGAATGTTCCAAATTTCTTTTGGAGGGGCTAATGGTATTTTTCACGTTGTAAGAAAGTGTTCCGTGACCCTATGTATACATGTATACGAGATGAAATGGATGGAGTTTGTTATAAAAAGTCGCAGGAACTGCGTCATCTTAGCGCGGTTCCAGATCATTTTTTTTTTTTTTTTTTTTTTTTTTTTTCCTGCCACGGGAGACCCCGGTTCCTGTTCATATCCCTATTCTCATTTTAAAAGCATAGAATAGAAACAGATAATATTTTCCTCGGCCTTTGTTCAAAGGGTTTTATGGCTATACCTGGGGTCGGGTCCGCAAGACCCTAGAAACCTCTTCTACCGATACTTCATTTCATACGTTTCAATGAATTGGAAAATATCAAAAATTTTCACAAATTCCTGTGTTCTTTTACTATAGTAATAACTCTACAGATAAAATCAATTAAAAAATAAAATAAAAAAAACCAACAGCATAAAGTCAATTGAAAATATTCAAAAGACGTCATCGAATCTTTTTCTCTTGGCAAGCTATATTTCTAACAATGAATTGTTTTTCTTATTTTGCCTAATATGGTTTATTGTAAAATACATTATCCAACTATAAGCAATTAAAAAATAACAAGGAATAAAAACAGACAAAAAGAACAGTTCGAATAAGCAAAATCAATTACTTTAATGTTTTAAGCACTTATTTCTCCGATTGACATCGCCTAATCAAACGTTCATCAGAACCTTTTTTGTAGAGCATTTAGTAAGCTTTCTAATGGTATTCTTTCGTTTACCAAGATTCTCAACCTTTTCCGAGATATTAAGGAAAGTAAACAAAGTTACTAAAACTTTTTATGTCTGTTAATAAAATATTTTATTCTAACCCTTCCTTAACTCCAAACGTAACCAAAATTACTTCAACATATTAGTTTTAATGATAGTAAAACATGCAGAAAATGTTTCAACTGAATCCCATGATTCTAAGTACCCAAACCAAAAACGGTATTCAAAAACTATTTTTCCAATTTTCTCAAAAACGGTTAAAGCTATCGGCTTGAAAATGGTTTCATTCGTTTTCCTAGCCAAAAAAGCCTATAAAACGAGCACTTACAAGCTTATGATCTCAAAAACGTAATTGTTACGATTTTTTTTGCGCGAATTTCGCCCCAAACGCCATCTTCCAGTGGGCGGATTTTGCTGGTTAACGTACTTGACCTTTCAAATCGGGCGACAGATTTTTGTACCAAATTTCATCAAAATCGGACCATTAGGGAGGCCAGAAATTCGCGAACAGACAAATATATATATATATAAATAAATATATACATACATATATATATATATATATATATATATATATATATATATATATATATACAAATTTTAACCACCGTTATTTTCGGTCTCTAGGGGTTCTGAAACGCGAAATTTTCTAGTCGGCACTTCCGGATTGTTTCTGTATCAACCTTATAAGCGGGGTTCCTCTCTTTCGGGGAGGGAGGAACCGCGCTAAAAAAGAGAAAATTTGATGAGCTTACTTGTAAGGATCGGGTTCAGCTGTTGTATTTCTACCTTTTATAGAGGTTAGGATATAGGGAGTTCTTTATATTGGCATATTTGTAACGCTGTTTTAGCACTTTCCAACGTAATGTAGCTATTGAGGTCGCACTGTTGAAAGACTTTGTCAAACATCCTCCTCTTCCTTATGCATCCTATATAATAGTGCGTGTTTGTGTTTGTGTGTGTGTGTGTGTGTGTGTGTGTGTGTGTGTGTGTGTGTGTGTGTGTGTGTGTGTGTGCGCGCGTGCGTGTGTGTGTGTCTGTGTGAGATATTTCGGTCTTGTGCGATATCTCGCAGGATTCCTCTCCAACTTCTTCTGACTGGTCTTCATCCTCGCTGGTTGGGATTCCCTTACCAACCAGCAAGTATGAATGACAGTCAAAAGAAGCCTGAGAGGAATCCGGCAAAATATTGCGCAGAAAGGAGTTACAATACCCGTGGACGAAGTACCCTAACAGATGTGATTCCCAGCGAAGGAATCTAAAACAAAACACACACACACATATATGTATATATGTACATATACATATGTGTGTGTGTGTGTGTCTGTGAACACGGTAGCGGCTTCAAATTTAAATTTTTTTGCCACGAAACTCTTCCTAGTGGACCGATTTGCTTTATTTTTACAACACATGTTTTTCTTTGGATGAGCAAAATGTGTGCTAGATTTCCTTAAAATACAATAATTACGAACGTAAGGGGATTATTAGCAAGTGCGTAGTAGGCGAACTCTTTGATTTCGCTGGTTACCTAATTCCTGTAATCGTTTGTTATGGGAATGCTACATATCAAGTTTCTTGGCGAATAAAAACATTAATTTTGACCGCTATCGTATGTACATATATACAGGGTGTTCAAAACTCAATCGACACCCCCCTTTTTTCCACAATTTTTGAAATTTAAAAACGAAACTTGGTGGGTCTCGAAAACGTGATCGAATGAACTTTCATTGGATCTAATGCACGACCCCTCAACTTTCTCCAGTTCTTCTCCAGAGACCCTAACTCTGAAATCTCCAATGCAAAGGGGTTATTTTTATGACGGGTTATTGTAGAGAATTGTATTTTATGTCGATTTTATATCGGTCATTTTTTCGCTAAAGCGCACCAATGAGTTACCAAAAACCGATAAAACCCTTGTTTTTTGTCACTTTTCTGCCAATAACGTAGAAAGTATGCCCGTAATGAAAAAAGTAGTTGATATAAACGTTGTAGAGGATTAAATTTGCTTTCCAAAAAGTACTTAAAATGTTTAAGTGCTTAAAATGTTAATAGGATTGGAGCAAAACACACATTTGTTTTTGAAGTTTTCAGAAAAGTTTATGATCAACGTGGTCTACGCTTCGGTAAAACTTAATAAACATTTCCTAAACTTTTTGCTCAACCTAAAATTCAAATTACTTTATAAAGGCATTAAAATAATAAATTTAAAGCAATAGAACTCACCTAATGATTAGAATTTCGTAGTAATTATTTTTGTGTTGGATTTTTTTTTTGTTTCTTTGTATTTTTACGGCGCTTTGACATCTAGGCCATTAGTGCCGACATCAAGGGTGCACCGAGGAATTTTCCCAACGAACCCTGAGATAAGAAAATTTCTGCCGCCGAACAGTGGGGCCATACTAATTTTCGTGTTTCAAAAAAGGACTACAGCCTCCAAATCTTAACCGATTTCAATGATTTTGTTAAAATGAAAGCTAGTTTTTTGTTTCTCCAGTTTATTAAATTGCGTATAATAATTCACAATCTTTTACAATCAAACATAAAATAATATTTTATTTTTCATATAACTTAATATCAGCACTGATATCATTGAAATTGAACATTCAAACTTTGATTAGGCTTAGAAAAAATCAAAATTTATTATCAACTCATTCAAAAATCATATGATTTCAATAATTCTTTTTGTTGAATTATTATAAATTTACGTTTTAAAGAAGCCAGTCTGATTTTTTCCAAATCTAATCAGGGTTTGAATGTTTAATTTCAATGATTTCAGTGCTATTAAGTTAGATGAAAAATAAAGTATTATTGATGTTTGATTGTATAAGTTGGTGAATTATTTACACGTAATTTAATAAACAGTGGAAACAAAAAATCTTGTCTGACAAGGCTGTTCTAAATTTCATTAGCTTTCATTTTAAAAAAAAAATACATTCAAATCGGTTAAGATTTGGAGGCTGTAGCCTTTTTGAAACACAAAAAGTAGTTTGGCCCCACTGTACGGCGGCAGGATTTTTCTCATCCCACGGCTCGTTGGGAAAATTCCTCGCTGCACCCTGGATGTCGGCACTAATGGCCTAGATGTCAAAGCGCCGTAAAAAAACAAAGAAACAAAAACAAAATTCCAACAGAAAAATAATTACTACGAAATTCTAATGATTAGGTGAGTTCTATTGCTTTAAATTTATTATTTTAATGCCTTTATAAAGTAATTGAATTTGATTTTTAGGTGGAGCAAAAAGTTAAGGAAATGTTTATTAAGCTTTACGGAAGCATAGACCACGTTGATCATAAACGTTTCTAAAAACTTCAAAAACAAAAGTGTGTTTTGCTCCATTCTTATTAACATTTTAGGCATTTAAAGATACTTTTTGGAAAGCAAATTTAATCCTCTAAAACGTTTATATCAACTACTATTTTCATTACGGACATACGTTCTACGTTATTGGCAGAAAAGTGACAAAAAACAAGGGTTTTATCGGTTACTCATTGACGCGCTTTAGCGAAAAAATTACCGATGTAAAATCGACATAAAATTCTATTCTCTACAATAATCCGTCATAAAAATAACCCCTTTCCATTGGAGATTCCAGAGTTAGGGTCTCTGGAGAAGAACTGGAGAAAGTTGAGCGGTCGTGCAGTAGGTCCTATGAAAGTTCATTCGACCACGTTAAGACCCACCAAGTTTCGTTTTTAAATTTCAAAAATTGTGGAATAAAGGGGGGTGTCAATCGAGTTTTGAACACCCTGTATATATATATATATATATATATATATATATATATATATATATATATATATTTATATGTGCTAAGCCGTCCTGAAAGAATGTATGATTTTCGGAGATTATTTATATATTTTGGACAACATTATTCTGCCATATGATATGCTAGAGCTGTTAGGCAATAATAGCCAGTTTATAAACTTTATACTGACCTACTCCAGGAACACAGGACTCTACTGATCTATGTTGTGATCTTAAGCAGTGTTGTGTTAAAAATGCCACGTCTCCACGAATAATAATTGATGTTTTTATTTAGCCACTACCTTAACACAGACACTTACATATACAAGTGAGCTGGTTTCCTATTGAGACCGAATTTAGAAGATTCTGATCGTTGTGTTATCGCCGAAGAAGCGGCAAGGATTTTCTTTTTAAATTTAAGAGAATTATAATTGACATGGCGTTAAGACTTTCTCTGACTAGAGACAGCACCTACGATAGAAAATTTTAATGTCACTAGACGAGTTTGATGAAAAACACTTAAGTGCTTATTTCAGTTATATCAAGATCTAAATTTACTTTCACCAATCCTTAAGGCTTATACTAGATTCTAATTTGAATATAATAGTCAGAGAAAGAGCAGGTCTTGAGTTAATGTATTCATTAAATAACAGTTTTAAAGTTGAATTTTATGAAGGGCTTTCTACTTATTACATATTTCATCAAGGATCAACTCTTAAAACGAAAGTCTCTCCTGCTTTTAATGCCCTTAAAGCCTTTCTCCGAGAAATTAAATCCTGAAATATTTATAAGGAGCCTACTGCATTTATTATTATACGTCTTTATAATTTTATTTTAAATATCTGAAATGTGTATGAATTATTTAGTGTTCAACAGAAAGCCCAAATTCCTTCATCAGTCAAATTTCTACTATTGGACTCGCTGGTAGAAAATAATATATATTATTTTCTGCAGTAATGATCTGAAATGATAATATATTATTGGTCCGAATCTGCCCCCTGATGTACGAAACCTCGGGTCCGGTTTTGCTGACGAAACCTTCCCTTAGTTATGGTAGCGAATTCCTTACATATCCCCTCCAACATCCCCACTCCTTTTCTTCACTATATAAGGTCCTATATCCTTATCAACTTCAGTTAGTCTCAGTCTCCTAATCAGTCTCCTAGTTACTCAGTCATGTAGCCGTCTTCCTTATAACTACTACTGCTCCTTCGGCTTAGACAGTCAGTCCTTTTCTCCAACCTAGTGTGTACACATCCAAAATTCTAAATTGTACCATTTGTATTTTTGAAGTTAAATAAAAGTTGTTTTTTAAAAAGTGACTACCGAAGTTTGTGAACTTAACTGGCGACCGTGACGTAGGACTTCCTTCAAAGGTGAAAAAGATACAGTGATAGTGCGTCGTGTGACCAAGAGGATAGTCCAGAGACAGTTCCAGGAGGACAGTTCCAGCGACCACACCCATTCTTTGGCGAACCGGCACATCCACTTAGGGAGCCTTTCCTCTTCAGGATTCATTGGAGGAGACCAGCAACAACAAAATTTGTTATGCATTCACGATCAGAGGTCAGACACTTGTGATTATTATTTTTTATGTGTACAATATTTTTTTATTATTATTAATTTTATTATATAAATAAGTATATATGTCAGAGGACGATAAGCCCACTTTACAACTGTCATCTGACCAACTAAATACTCTTAGAGATCATAATTATATATTAACAATGACTAACTATCAAATTACTGATAGAGATTATGGGATTATTCCAACTTTTGATGGTTCCCCAGACCAATTAATTTTCTTTTTAAAAGCTATAAAACAAGTAGCGGCTTATACATTAAATGAAAATAATACACATGCGCAGGGAAATAGTAAAAGATTAATAGCGGTAATAAATTCTAAATTACAAGGACCAGCCAAAGATAGTACTCTTACCCACGACTTTCAAACTATAGAAGCATTAGTAAAACACCTGAAACAATGTTACCAGGATTCACGGACAATCGAACAGATACTCATAAATATTACTCAGACAACCTCACATTATAACGAACACCCAATCACGTTTCTAGATAGAATTTCACACTTACGAACAATATTATATTCCCGAATATTTACCGACTCAAACATAACAGACAAAAAATCAGAGATGCAAAGGTATGATAATATAATTACCCATCACGTGAAAAATCAGCTACACAAGGATTTAGCGGATTTTCTAAACCACATGAAACACGAAAACATTGAGGATTTAAGACACACCCTTCTAAATGAATGCGCATATATAGTAGACAGAATACACTCCAAAAACACTCATAAAGAGCACAAAAACAAAAACCACACCCCTACATATCCAAAACAACATCACCAACAGAATTACCCGAAACAACATTACCAACAAAATTACCCACCTACATATTCAAAACAACACTACCAACAAAATTACCCATCGAGGAACTCACACTCTCAGGGCTATAGACAACCATATAATCATTCTTATAATTACAGACAACCTTATAATCATTCTTATAATTATAGACAACCAACTTCTTATTCCCAATATAGACATAACCATTACGAATCTCAAAGACAACCAACTTCACCACAAAAAGGTTTAGCGATTGAACCTAAGTATGAATCACAAAACACAGTTTCCATGAGAACTGCAAAACCAAATCACCCTTTACATTATACGGAAAGACTTGAAAAACTAGAAGAAAAGTTAACTGATAACGAAAAAATTAGACATGATCAAGAAGTAAAATTAAATAAATTTATGGAAGACCAAATCGAATTCCGAGAAACTCTTAAGAATCTTTTTTTAGGAGACGGCTTCGACCCGCATGTCCCGAAAACCTAAAACAATTCTATGAAACTTTACCACATTTTAAAGATACTACAGGTAAAACTTGGCTTATTGATACTGGTTCCTACAAAAACTATATAAACCCAAACGCTATCCCTCGCGACATCAAAATTTCACTTGAAGAATTTTTTATTTCAACACCGACCGGCAATGAAAAAGGTAACGGAAGCGTAGATATTAATATTTCCCCTATGTTAGGATTAGCTGAAGATCATATACTAAAATTTTATGTTTTCCCTTTTAGTACAAAATTTGATATTTTATTGGGATATGAATCCATGCAACTGTTTGATACTATAATTGATTGTGCCAATAATATAATTGCAGTTAAAGATAAAACTATTAACACAGACGGACAAACAATTAAAGATAATGATAAAGATAATGATAGTGCTAGCCATAAGGAAACTCTAAGCAGTAAAAATAAAAGTAGTAGTAAAAATAAAAATGATGAAAGAGAACGTAAAAATAATAAAGAGCTAAGAAAAAATAAAAATAAAGTATTAAAAAATAAAAATGATAAGGAAATGAATGATAATGAAAGAAATAAGGGAATTAAAGAATTAATTAAAGATGTGAATTATATTGATGTAATAAATGAAAAGAAAGAAGGATTAATAAATAAATTAATTGATGGTAATAAGATGATGAATAAAATAATTAATAATAAAATAAATAATAAATGGATTATTAAGAGGAAAATATTAAAAAACATAATTAAATACGTCATAAATCAAAGAAATAGAAAGAATAACAATAGTATTAAAAATAAAAATTCAGATTTAACCATAACAAAATTTTATTTAGGACCCCTAGAACTTATGAAGTGTAAAAATAACGTAAAAATAAATTGTAAGCAGGAAAACCAAGATAAAATAAAAATTTCTAAAAAACAAAGACCGCCTCGAAAACGGATAAAATTATAAATAAAAATTAATTTGGATAGTTAATAAAAATAAACGACCAATGAAATACCCATGGATTATTAATTAGGAATAATAGATATGTTAAACATTTAGAAAAACGATTACAATAAGAGAATCATATTTTTCATAAAAAATTAATGAATATAGTCCACTAAACATCATTAAACAAAGAACACAGAAAGTAACTAATGTATATGAATTACAATAATAATAAATATTATATAAATAATTTTTTTATCATAATCTAAATTATTTTGGATATGTCAAATTAAATGACAATTTAAAGAATGTAAATAAATTAATAAATCAAATTATTCAATAGTTTAAAGAAAACTACAAAATTAATTAACGAAATATTATGTTGAATGATATAATTCTGATTGAATAAATAATCAAAGCTTAAAAGAACCTTAATAAATTTCATTAATTTTGACTTCATCATAATAGATACAAAATCGAGAAGAATGAAAAATCCATAAAAATATATAAAATTAAAAAGGATTAATTAAACCATTATATAGTTTCTATGTTCTATATTTAAAGCGTAACTCAAGAATAATCCTCTCTATACATCCTAGCACAGAGTAACAAACATTTCCAGGTATAGATAGATAAGAATAAAGAATCTGCAATGCTCATCCTATAGATAATTCTTCAACACACCCAACCCCTCCATCTGCAAAGACTCCTTACAATTCTATTACTCATGTCCTTCATTAGATGCTCAAGGACACATCTATTATTGCTGTGAAGGAATATTAAAATAAAAATAAAATTATCTACCATTTTAATAAATTCAATAATTAACTTGAACGATACCCACAACAATAAAAATAATTAATAATAATAATTAAAAGTCCAGAAACATTAAAAGAAATTGTTTATATGTTTTCATTTTTGACACATATTGATTTTATAAACTAAAGAAATAAAACTAGAGAAATAAAAATAAATAAAAACGAATTATTAATGTCAAATTAATTAAAAGATATTATGATATGTACTAAATTTCCTTAAAGCAATTTAAATAATATTATAACGTTAATAGATGTACGAAAAATTAATTTTGATTCTCACAAATGTATATATTCTCTTGTCTCTTGTAAAAAATTTGTTATTGTAAATATGATTATTGTACTTTTAGAGTTAAGTTTCTTATGTTAGAAATAATGATTATATAAAGATAAGCAATGATAAAATTTGTTTATGAATTAAATTGACAATTAATATTAATCACAATCTTTTCTTCTCTTTGTATAAGAATAAAATTCTTTGTAAAATTTAAAGGATACTTTGTAATATTAATTATGATTTTTTATTAGATTAAGTAAATATATAAAAATATAATTATGTTGAACTAGATAATAATAATTAAATATATTTTTTTTTTCTATTAATCAAGATTCTTTTAGTTTTAATTATTCCATAAAAAGTATAAGTATATTAAAATATACGCACAAAATGTGTATGCATAGACATTTTATTGAAAATATTCAAATAAGTTATAATGGATTTTTATTACAGATTTATTCATTTAATGCATATTATACTTATTAGATAATTGTTTCCAGCACAGTTATTACACAAATCTATGATTTATGAATTGAAACGAAACTTATAATAAAAATTATATAATAAATGATGTATATATATAAGGATTTAAGAAAAAAATTGCTACTGTTGATAAATTTTCAAATTTATATAAATTTTAATGAAAATATCAAAATTTTAATAAAAAGTTTTATTCAATTATATAATACATAATAAATTATATATCAAGATTTATGTAGGATAAACAAACATGATATTAATATAAACTTCATATAAAAATTGAATAGAGCTATATATCATTTATATACCTTTTGTTTTATTATATATATACTTTATTTTATATTGTCAATTAAAAAGATCAAAATATAAGGTTAATTAATTTGTACTTAATTATTTCATTACAATTATAAAATAAATTCATTTGTAATTTTAATTAAATTCTTGCAATACCTAGTTATTTCCAGAGTAAAATGATAATTATATAATTCCATTTGAAAGTTCTATTCACTATTGAAAGACCTTATATTTTCTTGCAATAATAAATGTTCATTGGTGTAATTCATATATCTTATAAACTTTGTATTTTGGCACTTGTATTTTAAATTTAAGGACCTTTTGTAAACAAGTGTCTGCACCTATGTCTCAAGCATCAATCCACAGCACCAATGACCTTCAGATCTTCATAGACCTTCAAGTTCACCTTTAGGACTTCATCTTCGCCGGAGCTCAGAACTTGAAGAAGGGAGGAGTTATGGTAGCGAATTCCTTACATATCCCCTCCAACATCCCCACTCCTTTTCTTCACTATATAAGGTCCTATATCCTTATCAACTTCAGTTAGTCTCAGTCTCCTAATCAGTCTCCTAGTTACTCAGTCATGTAGCCGTCTTCCTTATAACTACTACTGCTCCTTCGGCTTAGACAGTCAGTCCTTTTCTCCAACCTAGTGTGTACACATCCAAAATTCTAAATTGTACCATTTGTATTTTTGAAGTTAAATAAAAGTTGTTTTTTAAAAAGTGACTACCGAAGTTTGTGAACTTAACTCTTTCTTAACGATTCTACCTGGATCGTATTTTATCCTGAAAGAAGTCATTTAATCTACAGTTATTTATAAACCATTTCCTATCCAACGAAACTCCCGAAAAAGTTGCAGAATATGAGACTGAAAATTCTTCTTTTTTTTTTAAAATATACTATTTAGCTTTTACTGCACAGCATTTATTTAAACACTTTTCAAGTAATATTACATTAATTATATTTTTGAAAATTCCCTTTTATTCCAACACAACACTGAATAATAATTTTCTGACAAGGTATACATGAAACTGCTAAAATAATATTTTATTTTGTCTATTTAAAAAAAAAGAAAAAGAAAGTTACTTTCTTAGCTAAAGAGAAGAGCTAAGAAGTAAATAAATTTTAATACATAATTGTTTATACGGAAAATCTGGCTTCTTATTTTTTTACACATTATTAAAATTTGTAACGGAATAAATTAGAGAAATATTCTTATATATCTTTCTTCAATATTTCTTTCACCTCGTCCTGCTTTAAATTTCTGGGTTCTAGAGATATGTTAAGGAAGAAAGTTTGTGTATACACGCACACACAAACTTATAACGTATGATTTGAAGCCAAAAGTTTTTTTTTTTTTTTTTTTTTTTTTTTTTTTTTTTTTTTTTTTTTTTTTTTTTTTTTTATGGCGCATCTACATCAACCCAAAAGTAGTATTAAAATTCTTTTAAAATATGGGATGAATTTATTTCAGTGCAATTCAGGAAGTTCCGTATTTAAGATGAAAACTCCCGGTGCGAGAAAGGAGCTCCAATATTGCTTTCCTCTTCATAGAGTGGGCGTCATTTCTGGAATTACTGGGACAAATTTAATTTGAAACTTCTTGGAATATAATTGTCAATTTCATAAGAAGAATTTAGCATTTTTGAATGACAGTACTTTTTTCTGTTATTGACAAATAGCCTCTAAAGTTACTGATTACTGGCATTTGAAAAAAAGTATTATGTTCGCTTAAATCTATTTATTTATTCATAATTTTATTAGTCTAATATTTTTTCTGAAATTTGAAAACATACGTAATTACAAATATTACAATATATATATATTTGTCGACTTTTAAGACGACGGCTGTAATATTTAAAATAAAAGCGTGCACGACGAAGGTCTGTTTAAGAAATTAACCTAAGATCTCGGCTTTCCGGATATCCCAGTGAAATTATTTTTCACTAAAAATAAGAACACGAAAAGAAAACGATTTCAAAAATCTCTCAAAACATTTCAGGCCAAAATAAGCACCAATTTGCACAGTGACTCACGCTACTTCCACACTACTTCAAATAATGGTTTATCACGGCTATCTTATATTAGCAAAAAGCACCATCCACTGTCCTCACCACCAGTCTTCAATACCTCCAATAGCCACTCTATAGGGGTGCCCATTTTTACACCTTTTCCTTTACCATTCTGGTATGAGATACAAACGTGTTGAATGGTCGGTGACAAATTCGAAAATAATAGTAGGAGATTAGGTTTGGAAAAGGAAAGATTGTTAAGGCTGATCGAAGTCTTACAGAAACATCCAACCTGCCTGATCAATATTTGCCATAAACATTGCATTTTCAATTCAAAAAGAAAGTAACTTCCATTTATTGATTATGAAGGATGTGTATACAAGAAGAAAGGTCGGGATGCTTTCACGACCTACCAACAATATGGGTCACTGCAGTTAATGTTGTTCCGTGTTTGCTTGGAAGAGTGCCAGAAATTCTACCGCAATAAAGCCACTCAGGTATGGAAATATCGGCTCATGCAGATAGGTCTTTGTATATGATGTCACCAAAAATCGGACGTTCTGGAATTGAGCGAAAAGAATTTGTATGGTGGAATGATGGCCTCTTAAAATGTGCGTCTTCAGATAATTTATGAACAAATACGAGGTTATTTACTTCAAATTTGCAGTTGGTTAACACGGCTCTCGGAGAAGTATGGCCTTGGAGCCAAAAATGAACTTTTCGGTAAGAGAAAGTTTATAGGAAATATACGAAGCACTGGACACTAGATTAACCAATCAATTAACTACAGACAAAAAAAAAAAAAAAATACCACACCTATTTGAATATGATGTCGCATTTCCTTAAGCTGGCTAGACACGATTCAGGCAGGCCTGACATTTAGACCTGAACAGTCCGCCTGAACGTGTATATATTCCGGCCGGTCTGTCAGTTAAGACTTTTCAGGCGGCCGGAATATATACACGTTCAGGCGGACCTGCCTTAGGTAGGGGGGGGGGGGGGTTAAATCGCTCAACATGTCGAACCAATGACGCTTGTAGATGAAAAAGGCCGACGTTTCATGAGACACGTTCACGGACCAGCAACAACAATGATTAAAAAAAAATATTTTTCTAACCCATTCGAGACTGATATCCATTACATGATAATGGACAGGCATGCGCCGTGGCCTGATAGGCACTTTCGTGACAAGGCAAGTTTTTTGCTCCGGGACTGATAGCTAAGGCTGTGACAGGTTTGTGCGATCTAGTCACTTTTGTGTTGCTAGTGTTCATTTAAAATGTATTTTGGGTCTATTGAATAGGAGTTTCCCCCTGCTACTTGGTCCCTTTGCATAGTTAGGGTAATTCACAAGAATTACGCTGGAAGTTTCCCATTCTCATTCCTATTAGCTTTTTTGAAGAAGTACGTGGTAACGCGTAAAATATGTTGGGAAAATAGTGGAAAAGAAGAGTTTTTCTTTGACCCTCCGTCTAAACTACACATAATATATAAATGTAAAATGCTTAGTGCATTTAAACGTTTGAATTTTAAAAATTCTCATTTAAATATAAGACTACAATCCACTGGCCTAAGGTGCTGAAGATATGTAAATGAGAGGTAGTAATTGACGATGAAAGAGACAGGCCGCCCACTCCGCATGTCGGCAGGGAGCATTGTAAGTCGACGACAAAGGGTTAAGAACAATGGAAATGGATACCGTCAAAGCGGCTACATTAAAAAGCACCTTTCAACAAAAGCGGGTCTTATTCAACCGTTTGCGAACGACTCTAAATACTTCAGCCCAATTCTATCTTGTATTAGATAACGCTACGTCTTAGTTATGTTTTCGCTTGGTCTAGTTTTGTCCAAACTTGGATAAAATCCATAGAAAAATACGATTTTACCGAGTTTCCTAGCGAGAGAGGGCAAGCTTATGAAGCATAATCGTTAGTGCAATATAGAAATAATTACATGACGTTTGATAAACCACACACCTCTAAAACAACGGCCGTTCGAGTATATATTTTGTTACGGAAAACAATAAAGTATGCTATTCACTTTAACTTGAAACTGTGAGAGAACTAAAGACGAACCAGAGAAACAAGGCGAACCTTCGTGTTACATCTTTCTGAATAAAAGAAAAGTAGATTTTTCGGATTCCCTTTTCTCTTCCAAGGTCCTGATACCATAATAAAAGGATCTCCTTTTATTAATTTATTTTCTATACTAAAGCAATGAATGGTTTCCAAAAAGAAAAACACATACATATATATATATATATATATATATATATATATATATATATATATATATTATTTTCCACGTATTTCTGACCTTTATTTATGTATGATTACTTATTATTTATATATGGCCCAGGTCAAAGAATAGTACTCCAATTTTCTTTGTACTATTTTATTTTTTGTACGCCCTACATGTTTCGTGGCCTTTATGCCACCTCCTCAGGGGCCATTACTTAGTATAGGTGGCGAGCTAACCACACATGGGGATGTAATGGCCCCTGAGGAGGTGGCATAAAGGCCACGAAACATGTAGGGCGTACAAAAAATAAAATAGTACAAAGAAAATTGGAGTACTATTCTTTGACCTGGGCCATATATAAAGAATAAGTAATCATACATAAATAAAGGTCAGAAATACGTGGAAAATGATATATATATATATATATATATATATATATATATATATATATATATATATATGTGTTTTTCTTTTTGGAAACCATTCATTGCTTTAGTATAGAAAATAAATGAATGAACGTGTCTCATGAAACGTCGGCCTTTTTCATCTACAAGCGTCATTGGTTCGACATGTTGAGCGATTTAACCCCCCCCCCCTACCTAAGGCAGGTCCGCCTGAACGTGTATATATTCCGGCCGCCTGAAAAGTCTTAACTGACAGACCGGCCGGAATATATACACGTTCAGGCGGACTGTTCAAGTCTAAATGTCAGGCCTGCCTGAATCGTGTCTAGCCAGCTTAAGGAAATGCGACATCATATTCAAATAGGTGTGGTATTTTTTTTTTTTTTTGTCTGTAGGTAATTGATTGGTTAATCTAGTGTCCAGTGCTTCGTATATTTCCTATAAACTTTCTCTTACCGAAAAGTTCATTTTTGGCTCCAAGGCCATACTTCTCCGAGAGCCGTGTTAACCAACTGCAAATTTGAAGTAAATAACCTCGTATTTGTTCATAAATTATCTGAAGACGCACATTTTAAGAGGCCATCATTCCACCATACAAATTCTTTTCGCTCAATTCCAGAACGTCCGATTTTTGGTGACATCATATACAAAGACCTAACTGCATGAGCCGATATTTCCATAGCTGAGTGGCTTTATTGCTTCAAGGTCATTGCGGGTCGCCTTGGAGTTGTTTGATTTAGCTAAAATTT
Organism: Gonocerus acuteangulatus; assembly: GCA_946811695.1. Taxonomy (NCBI): domain Eukaryota; kingdom Metazoa; phylum Arthropoda; class Insecta; order Hemiptera; family Coreidae; genus Gonocerus; species Gonocerus acuteangulatus. The sequence goes on from OX328128.1 coordinate 62,726,318, forward strand.
TGCACAAATCGTTATTTTGTTGATTGGAACAAGATAGGGGGGGGGAGGTAAACTTTTAGAATTTTGAAAAATAAGGGCCACCCTAATATATATAAATAAAAATTCGCCATACATTTGAATTCACATTTTATATAGGTGTGTTTATATATATATATATATATATAATTACGCCATACATTTGAATTCACATTATATGTATATACACACAGTAAACTTGCAACTGAAAAAAATGGATAGAGGTGAAAATTAAACGAAATATAGACTATAAGACTAGTACATATTTAATGTAAAATTACCAAAATAAAATTGCACACTGTTAGAATTATACTGCCTCAGCCGAAAGCTATAAACTAAACTAGCAACAAATACGTATTTTTCGGAGGGTTTCCGGGAATTTCTCTACGACCCCGTTGGCCACCACGGGGTTGTTGGGGTGTAGATTTCGCGGAATTGGTGCAGAAGAACTGAAGAGGCGCACTTTTCATGTTTGGCCTTGACACCCCTGCCGGGCAGGATTATCAAGCGTGCCAGACCATAGGATGCCGGATTAGAGCAAGTTTACTGTGTAAGTGTGTGTATATATACAGGGTGTCCAGAACTCGATTGACACCCCCCTTTTTTCCCACAATTTTTGATATTTAAAAACGAAACTTGGTGGGTCTTAACGTGGTCGAATGAACTTTCATTCGACCTAATGCACGACCCCTCAACTTCCTCCAGTTCTTCTTATGACGGATTATTGTAGAGAATTGAATTTTATGTCGATTTTATATTTGTCATTTTTTCGCTAAAGCGCACCAATGAGTAACAAATTGCCAAAAACCGAGAAAACCCTTGTTTTTCGTCACTTTTCTGCCAATAACGTAGAAAGTATGACCTTAATGAAAAAAGTAGTCGATATAAACGTTGTAGAGGGTTAAATTTACTTCCCAAAAAGTTATGATTAAAACTTAATAAACATTTCCTAAACTATTTTTGCTCCACCTAGTTTTAGATTTAAGAACGTTTGAAGAAAAAATCAAATTCAATTACTTTATAAAGGGATTAAAATATTAAATTTAAAGGAATATAACTCACCTAATGATTAGAATTTTGTAGTAATTATTTTTGTGTTGGACGATTTTTTTTTTTTTTTTTTTTTTTATACGGCGTCTTGACATCTAGGCCATTAGTGCCGACATCCAGGGTGCAGCGAGGAATATTCCCAACGAGCCGTGAGATGAGAAAATTCCTGCCGCCGCACAGTGGGGCGAAACTACTTATCGTGTTTCAAAAAAGACTACAGCCTCCAAATCTTAAGCGATTTCAATGATTTTTTTTTTAAATGAAAGCTAATTTTTTGTTTCTCCTGTTGAGTAAATTACGTGTAAATAATTCACAAACTTTTACAATCAAACATAAAATAATATTTTATTTTTCATGTACCTTAATATCAGCACTGATATTGTTGAAATTAAACATTCAAACCCTGATTAGACTTGGAAAAAATCAAAATTTATTGTCAACTCATTCAAAAATCACATGATTTCAATAATTCTTTTTGTTGAATTATGATTTACGTTTTAAAGACGTCAGAAAGAGACGTTTTAGACTTGGAAAAAATCAGACTGACGTCTTTAAAATGTAAATTTATCATAATTCAACAAAAAGAATTATTGAAATAATGTGATTTTTGAATGAGTTGACAATAAATTTTGATTTTTTCCAAGTCTAATCACGGTTCGAATGTTTAATTTCAATGATATCAGTGCTGATATTAAGTTATATGAAAAATAAAATATTATTTAATGTTTGATTGTAAAAGTTTGTGAATTATTTACACGTAATTTAATGAACAGTGGAAACAAAAAACAAAAATCTGGTCTGACAAAGGCTGTTCTAAATTTCTTTAGCTTTCATTTTTATTAAAAATAAATTCAAATCGGTTAAGATTTGGAGGCTGTAGCCTTTTTGAAAAACGAAAAGTAGTTTGGCCCTACTGTGCGGCGGCAGGAATTTTCTCATCCCATGGTTCCGTTGGGAAAATTCCTCGCTGCACCCTGGATGTCGGCACTAATGGCCTAGGTGTCAAAGCGCCGTAAAAAAAAAAAAAAAAAAAAAAAAAAAAAATATCGTCCAACAAAAATAATTACTACAAATTCTAATCATTAGGTGAGTTATATTCCTTTAAAGTCAATATTTTAATCCCTTTATAAAGTAATTGAATTTGATTTTTTCTTCAAACGTTCTTAAATCTAAAACTAGGTGGAGCAAAAATAGTTTAGGAAATGTTTATTAAGTTTTAATCAAGTTGGTAATACACTTTTCTGAAAACTTCAAAAACAATAGTGTGTTTTGCTCCATTCCTATTAACATTTTAGGCATTATATATATATATATATATATATATATATATATATATATATATATATACAGTCTACAGTCTACAAACAATTTATATATATATAAATTGTTTGTAGACTGTAGAGCGCGAACACACATTTTTGCCTATATATATATATATATATATATATATATATATATATATATATATATATATATATGAGTGTGTGTGTTTTGGTCCTTCTTCAGGGGACTGTGTTATTACAGACACACCCCCGACAGATTCCCGACTTGGCCATACGAGAGGAAGGTTCTCTTCCTCAAACTTGAGTGTGTGAGTTTTTATTACGTTAACTGTGCCGTCTAATATTAATAAAATACCTAAATATATGTGGTTCGGTATGGTTATGGATGCTTCGGTATGGTTCGGTATGGTTAGGCGTGGTTCGGTATGGTTAGGGATGGTTCCGTATGGTTAGGGATGGTTCGGAATGGTTAGGTGTCGTTCGGTTTGGTTAGGTGTGGTTCGGTATGGTTCGGTGTGGTTCGGTATGGCTCGGTGTGGTTCGGTATGGTTCGGTATGGTTAGGCGTGGTTCGGTATGGTTAGGGATGGTTCGGTATGGTTAGGGATGGTTAGGGATGGTTCGGTGTGGTTAGGGATGGTTCCGTATGGTTAGGGATGGTTCGGAATAGTTAGGTGTCGTTCGGTATGGTTAGGTGTGGTTCGGTATGGTTAGGGATGGTTCGGTATGGTTAGGTGTGGTTTGGTATAGTTAGGGATGGTTCGCTATGGTTTGGTGTGGTCGGTATGGTTAGGGATGGTTCGGTATGATTAGGGGCAGTTCGGTTTGGATAAGGATGGTTAGATATGGTTCGGAATGGTTAGGTGTGGTTCGGTATGGTTAGGTGTGGCTCAGTATGGTTAAGGATGGTTCGGTATGGTTAGGTGACGTTCGTTTTATTTTTAATTTTTTTTAATGAATTATGATGTCGTCAATTATGATCTCCCCGCTGGTATAAACTATATTATTTCATTTGGCATAGTTAGAGTTGAAGAAACACGCTTAAACATTCTAGTTCCTCTGAATCATTCTTTTTTTGTAGATGTTCCACATAATTATTTAGCACCAGTTCAGTTTCCACATTACATATGATTTTTTTTTTATTTCATTCACTCGGATGTATGACCGTTTTGCCCTTTTCATAACCACAAGCGCATTATTGGATAATAGTCTTCTCTTTGTCCCCTCTTGTAAAAGGAGCAGGATCCAATTTCTTCCGCTGGGATTTGATAGCTTCCGGAGTTTCTTGGGTGCTAGTCGGAGGCCGCTTGCTTCAACGTCCAGAAATAATCGCCCACAGATTTTTAGTTCCTACTGCTGCTTCAAACGTTAATTAAACGAGCATTTCATGTTCCTTTTACATGTTTCAGGTTTACATATTTTTTTGTATGATAAAAAGCATTTACAAAGGAGGAGTGTTTACTTTACCAACCCCCTAGTATTATAGTCCATTAAAATTACAGCCTTTAATTTGTTATCACAAGCTGACTTAATTATTTAGAAAAAAAAGTTCGTACATAGCCACTGCGCATGCTCGAACGCAACTGCGCATGCCCGAACGCCACTTCGCATACCCGAACGCCTCTGCGCATGCCCGAACTACACTGCCCATGCGTGAACGCCACTTCGCATGCGCAAACGACACTGCCATGCCCGAACGCCGTTGCGCATGCCCGAACGCCGTTGCGCATGCGCGAACGCCACAGGTATGCGCGAACGTTACTGCCCATGCCCGAACGACATTGCCCATGCGCGAATACTATTGAACATGCGCGAACGCCAGCGGACACTTTGTATAAATATATATATATATATATATATATATATATATATATATATATATATATATATACCTTTTCTTTTAGTAATGGCCTTATAGGTCAACAAATTGTTTTAAACTTCGTTTATACCATTTTATTTTATTTTTGTCCACTATTTTTGTAGTCGTTTCGGCTCTAGAGTCGTCATATTTCGCAATGACAATTTTTCCCAATGAAAATTTAAATAAGTACGAAAATGAAAACTTGTTTCCTTTCTTTTTTTGCGATTGTCTCCAAAACGAAGGAAAAACGAGCAAATCTCTAAAGGTGTTTTTTTCTTACTTTTCCGGTCCCTTAAACGCTCCTAAAGTTTTGTCATTTAAATTAGGGACACCCTGTATACATATGAGTATACCCTTTATATTTATATGTATAAATTCCGTTTTTTGCCGTAAATAAAGGTGGCGAGGTAAGCTCAGTGGTAGAGCACTGGGCTAATAAGTTGGAGGACCTGAGTTAAAATACCAAGCAAGCACGAAAGAGTGTTTCTTCTAGTGTCTTCGTTCATAGGCTGGATTCGGCCTCCCTGACAGTCCCTAGGCCAACCCAGCCTTTAATTAATTTAATAATGGGTAATTGTTATTTTAAACAATAACGATTCTAGCAGTCGAAGCAGCCAAGGGGAAAATCAGGCATTTTTTTTTTTTTTTTTTTTACGTAAATAAAGAGCGGTGTAAGACGTAAGAGAGGAATACGAAAAGAATAAGTGGGCGAGAAGAGTAAGGTGTAGCTCACAATTCGCAGGATTAGTCTGAATTAGAGGCAATATTTCTGCGGGTGTCACATTCTTTTCACGTTCAACGATATTAGCACCCATCTCGGCTGCTTTTAGAATTCCTCACAAACCTCTGTATTAACGTCATAACAATTATTTAGTTATTTTCTTCACAACATTTTTTGCGATTTTTATTTTTACAGTCCATTTATGTATTGGTAGCTATTGACGTTTTCGTGATTTGAAACAAAGAAGGAAATGCCAAATCTTCCTAAAAATATTAAAATAAGTATATGTGTGTGTGTGTGAGTTTCTATTAACACGGATTCACCTCAAAACACTTATTTTGGTGGGAAAGTTGTGTTAACATCATACACAATAACATGCGATATATATATATATATATATATATATATATATATATATATATATATATATACATACATTCATTTGGCTGGATGGTGGTGGTACTGCTTCAAATAGGAAGACCAACAACTTCAGGTCTCCACCACAAATGATTTATTTTTTATTTACCAAAGCATGCTTTCAGAGTCTACAGCTCCATCATCAGTGCTTCTACAGCATAGAAAAAATACAAAATATATAATTTTTAATAAGGAGTCAAGTTTATAAAAAAAAAACATTAGAATTGTCATATAACATTTAAAAAAATACAAGTTACAATTAATAAAAACAATTTAATACTAAAACTTAAAACCCGCACAATGACACATGCATGCATACTCACATATAAATTAAAACCAGCATAAATACACACATTCGGTCCAAACATTCTTTTTTAAAATGTTATATGACAATTCTAATGTTTTTATTTCTTGTTAAACTTGTCTCCGTGTTAAAAATGATATATTTTGTGTTTTTTCTATGCTTTTTCTATGAATTTCGGAATCCCCTATGTATTTATTTATAAATACAAAATACCAAATCCTTCTGTGTTTATAATAATAACTTTCTTTCTCAGTAATGAGCTGAGTTTACTATTTTTCTGTGGGGCAGTATCTTTTACATTATATCCATGTTCTGCCTTTACAAGCATGTGCCCATACCAGCAGATGTATGCTTTTATTTGACATAAAGAAGAAATCTTATGCAAAAAAAATAATGATTTCTCGAAAGAGTAAGACATTGTAAAGATAAAGGGGTAAGGCATCATTTGCAGCCCTGGTGAAATATTCATGAAGGTAAACTGGAGGATCAGCTTAGCAGCACCTTTTCGCCTAATTCTCCTCAGTCACTTTTCACCTTTAGCCTTCTTTCGCCTACTATTTACATAACCAGGTCATTTTCATGCTTATACAATCAGGAAGAGAAATCTGCCAGGACGTTTCGCCATATATAGATTTCGATGGATGACCGCCCATTCAGAAAGTCTGGCACATTTTGAGTCTGGAATTTTCCACCACTGGAAAACGAGTTCCCGAACCGACGCGACACAGATTGACTTTTAATTGCCGTTACTCGTCGAAGTTCCCAACTGTATAAACCACACATTTCAACTTGCCTACAAACTGTCGCCGTAAAATGGTTGAATATTTTAAAGATAATAAAATGCAATTGATGGCCAACACTAAACTAATACTCAAATCATATAAAATATACATTAAATTCCAATGCTTTCATAAATAAAATAAATAAAGGCGAAATATAGATGAAAGACATATTTCGCCTTCTTTATGGATTATTTTCTTAAACTTAATATTGACATTTTTTATTAGCGGAAATTCCGAAGGACTTTAGTTGCATCCATTTTTGAAACTTTTCTTAAGGGAGAAAACACTACACCGAAAAAATATACAAATTAATCACATTTCGGTGATTTTTCGATAAATTATAATTGGAAAAAACGTTTTTTTTTTTTAATCCCTCGTTCGACCTATCGATCCTTGACAATATCGAGATATATCGAAATTAAACAAATTTTGATTTCTTGCATCTATTATTTCATTCAGCATTTAATTTTGACTTAAAATATTGTAATAAAATAAGGTATTCGATCTGCTGATTTATTTATTAAGATGAACTTTCTCTCTATCCTTTAATATATTTCAACTTTAAAACCCATTTTTTAATCTTTATTACAAGAAAGTATGAGAATTAAATAATAAGACATGAACATTTCAGAACATTAAACTTTAAAGTCGTTTTCTCAAAACTATGTTTTTCAAATTGGGCGATAATCTGGCGTCTTCAATTTTTTCCCGATCAACTTCAAATTTTAACTGCACCTTCCTCGTGGTATTTGCTAGAAATGTACGTAGGATTTTCGATTCATTGAATTATAACTATGTTATGGCCGATTTTCGACGGTTTTTTTAATAGGAAAAGAATAATTGTTCACCATTTTCGAAAAAAATAATATTTCTTAAAAATCCTATGTACTTTACTAGATTAAACCTTCTTCCTTCGAAATAATTTTAGTTTTTCGTTCTAGATTAAAAATTGCCACCTGCAGACTTTCGCCCGTGGAAAAAGAGGGTTTCCGTTTGTCAGACACAGCGCCGCCATTATTTTTTTCAAAGAATTGAAAAGTATTTTTTTTTTTTTTGGATACTTTAACCGCCCATATAAAACTTTTGATTTAAGGAATTGGAAAATATTGATTTATTTTTTATTTATAAATTCAAGAAAATGGCTTTGATTTTGATCACACAAGCTAGTATTACCCCTCTAAGGAGATTTGAGGAGGATTTGAGGAGGAGTGCAAATGCTTCGCATGGGTCGACTAGAGGTTAAATATTTACCAAAAAGTATACACTATGTTTGTACACAAATACAATATGAGTGAAAATTACACACAGCAAAAAAAAAAAAAAAAAAAAAAAAAAAGAAGCAAAAACTGCCTCGACTTGCAGCTAGAAGTGATTGAAGGCTTAGGTCGAACTAAAGAGTTCAGCTGAATGGACCATATCCTCACCCCTCATTACACTTTAAAGTTTGACCTAGTAACGCCTATAGGCTCTTCTTCTTTACTACTACAACTTCATCTCTTACTCAACGCAGATTTTTACCTTTCCCTTTTAACGGGTAATAGTACCTTGGGCGATCAAAATCATAGGTATTTTCTTGAATTTATAAATAACAAAAAAATCAGCCAACGGCCATAGCCACGTTGAATACACCGGTTCCCGTAGATCACCGAAGTTAAGCAACTTCGGGCGTGGTCAGTACCTGAATGGGTGACCGACCACGTGCTGTTGGCATTATAAAAGGGTGGCAACCTATAGATAGCCCGGCGCTAATGGCCAAGATGTAGATGCGCCGTAAAAAAAAAAAATAATAATAATAATAATAAAAATAAATCAATATTTCTTGATTCTTTATATCAAACGTTTTATATGGGATGTTAAAGTATCCAAAAAAAGAAGAAAAAGTCTTAAGAACTATAAAAAAAGTCCGACTCGCAGGAACTGCATCATCATAGCGCGGTTCCGTTCATATCCCTAGTGCCATTTGAAAAGCTTAGAAAAGAAATAAACTTTATATATATCTCGTGAAATTGTCAAAATCCTCTCGAACATCTCGAATAAAAGTGATATTAAGGCGTCTGGGACACCGACAGTAGCTAACTTATACACAGAAGCGGAAATTACACAATTCGGCTCTAATTCTAAAGCAAAGCTCTATAAATCAATACAAAATATGCCTAATAACGCCTTTTCTAGTGGAAGGACAGAAAGATCAAGAAGAAGTACTCAAGATTGAGAAGAATACCATGCCTAATATAGCCTATATAGAATAATATGCCGAATAAAGCCTATCTAGTAGATACAGAAGGACAAATAACAAGTCTTGACGAATAACAAGTCAATATATAGAATAATATACCTAATTAAGTCTATGGAGTAGATACAAATGGACCAAAAACAAGTCTTGAGGAAGCTTGTTTCTTTTTCTACTTAAATACTTTTTATCAATATTTAGTATATAACCTGTGTTGAAAACTATTGATTGCTAATTGATGAATCTGGTTACAACTAAGTAGTCTTTATGAATATTTATTATATAACCTATGTTTGGAAGTGTGTTATTTCAGAATCTAGTATAGTTTAAGATATTTTGGTGAATGAAATCATTAAATTGCTCTCTGTACCCTGCCTATGCATTGTATTTGTGTCGGCAGATACCTGGGGTATATTTACAACTCTTGAGGATTAACTCCTAGCAGGTAAATATCCTGGGGACCTTGTGTTTCCATGGGCACAGAACCGACTCTCTATTCGCTCATAGCATCTAACCGTTGTGAAGTTTACTTTTTGGATTTAGGACTTAATATACATATGTAGACTAAATCGTAGCAAGAACGAACGTTCTTAACTATGTAGACTCGCCAATGTTACCCAATCTTAGATACATCGTAATTAAAATCCACAGCAAAAATACGACATTTTATCAGAATCCCCTGCTTAATAAAACATATATAGAATAATATGCCAAATAAAGCCTATCTAGTGGATAAAAATAGAGGAAAAACGCCGTTCGTGGTGGTAGAAAATCTTACAAGGCATTTCGCTCAGAAATCTCCGAAATATTGTTACTAATTTTACGTATCCTGTTTTATAGCCAAAAAGATTTATATTCTATAATCAATAAGAAGAAACTACTAGCAATAAAAAACTATGGGTAACAGATGAAAATAGGGAATACCAAGAACAATTCTAAAGAACGAAATCAACACTAGTACTGTAATCTAGATATTCATACGGCATCTTCGAATTCTAACAAACAAAATACTGCTTCTAATTATACGTATCCTGTTTACTGACAAATACATTTGACTGCTCTAAGCAAGTACAAAAATAACGAGCAGTGAAAAAAAAACTGCGGGAAACACACAAATAGATCCGTTTAAATAAACGAAACTAACTAACTAAGTTTTAAGCACTTATTTCTCCTAATGTGACGACCCCATCAAACATTTCTTCAAAACATTTTTTGTAGAGAATTTAGTAAGCTTTCGAACTGTTACATTTCACTTGCCACGATTTTCTAACCATTTTTGATATATTAAGGAATGAATAAAATAATTATATAGATATAATAATGTACGCTATAAGTCTATAGATAATAATAATGTATAATGTATGTATAATGTAAATATAAACAATATAGATATAGTGCAATTATATACGCATATGTATATATGTGTATGAATTCTGTAATCATGTCATCATCATTTATTGTCAAATCATCATATCTCCATTTATTGTTAAATCATCATTTATTTGTAATCAATGTTTTTATCATTTATGTAATCATCATTTATTGTGTAACTAATTTTGTAATCATGTAATCATCGTTCATTTTTATAGAGTATATCGCTAAAAACTGCGAAACTTTTAATAAATAAATCTATTATATATTTGTCAAATACCACTCACTCACTCATCTATCAACGCCCAGCCCAAACCGCTCGACAGAAAATTTTGAAATTTTGCATGGACACTCCCTATATAACGTAGACGCTCGCTAAGAAAGGATTTTTTGATATTCGTATTTTTAAGCATTTTTAGGGGGGTTTAAAGTTTGAGTTGGTTAGAGAAGGCAAGCCTAGGCAGCCTGCATTGCTAGGACGATAAAGAACAGCTGTTACCTTACATTATCTATCTCATAGTTTTATTTCTAATTGAGGTTAATTTCAACTATGATGGCAGTCCTTGAATTACTAGAAATAAACTGTTACTCATAGAGTTTTAATTGCGTTTCTTTTCTCCCTGTTCCCGTCAGATAGGCTTGCCATATTTTTGGAGAGTTAAACCGAGACACATTAATATGGGATGGGCATACCAGGGGGGGTTGGGAATAAAAACAGTACAAATTATAAGCAAAATGGTGAGTTTTAAGCCTAGCAAGTAACGGGAAGGGGGGATCCTGAACTGTTAGTCTACCCAAAACTTAAAAATAAGAACGGAACTTTTTTTGCTACTTGATTTTCTTAAAAAATTGTCTCAGCCAAATAGAAGTGTCTGGCAGCTGGCAGCGCTGTGCAGGTAGTTCCAGTGTTTTACAGTTAGATTACTTCTCATATCTTTGACAATGAGCAGTAGTAAAAATGTTGATTGTAGAAAAGTAACCGATTTATAAAATATTCTTATAAACATGAATTCATTACTTTTTACATCTTACAGCATTTTCCGGGACATTGATAAAACCGGGCGGGACACCGAAACAATTGCAAAATACCTGGACAGTCCCGGTCAAACCGTGATGTATGGTAAGCCTATCCTTAGAGTTTTCTAGGTGAGGCAATAATATCCGGAACCCTTGCACAGCCTCCTCGCCTATAACCTTGGTAATGCTCGCAAATATAATGGGTGTTTCCAAATAACTTTTTGGAAACATAAACTTTTAAATTTTAACGCCCATTGAATAACATATAGTATGACGGGAACCGTGCTATAATAAACTGCACAAAATTGTATAGTAACGTAATTTTAATGAAACATTATTTAACGCAATAAAATAACTACTTATCTGCCGTGACGAAGCACGGGTATTCAGCTAGTAAATCTATATATATATATAAATCACGTGTCTGTCTGTTTTTCTGTTTATCTGTTTGTTTGTTCCTTATACAAATCCACACCGTTTGACTGATATTGACCAAACTTCGCACATAGATACGTCTTGATCCGGGAAATCTCGTAGTCTAGCTCAAAATCTTCTAGGATTCACAGTTCGGGAGTTACGCCTTCGAAAATGTCATTTATGAATGAGTAAATTCTCCGAAATAGCCATTTTCTTCCATTGTTGCAACTTCTTCAAAGAAGAACGGTAATATAGATGGAAATTAGCAAGCCAACAAAACTCATTTTTTTTTTTTAAGTTTTACTTTCTTTTTGTTTTTGTTTTACTTTTTTTTAAGTTATACTTAGTTTTAAAGTTTTATTGTAACTTCTTTTAAAGTTTTACCTATTCTCAAAATAGCCTTATATTCTCAGAATTTGGAGAAAAATCATATTTCTGTTTAAGAAGTATATATCAAGTAAGGCAACACTGGGCTCCTAGATGTTATTCAGTTTTGCGACAAAATTAAGCTTGCAAATACATTTAAACGGTTTAAGTTTTTAACAAATCTTTTTTGAAACATTTCGTTAAAACTTTGTTTTAAAACATTTCAGTTTTAACCTTTGTTTGTTTAATTACAAATTACAATTTAAATTACATTACGTTTGCAAACGTGTGTATCAAACTTTTTTAACTTTGAACTTTTTTAAGTTTGAACATTTTTTAAGTCTACCTTTTAGCCTTTTCAGTCTATCTTAAAGTAATAAAAAGTAAATATATCGTATAACATAAATTTATTTCTGTAGGACAACACTGGGCTTAGAAGCCATTTTTCTTTTGCTATAAAACATTTACGTTTTAAGCTTGAAAATTTTTTCTTTTTTTAGCCTTAGTGTTTATATCTAACATTCATACATCTAACTTTTTAAGTTTCATGAAACTTTTTTAAGTGTCTGCAAACTTTTTAAGTTTTCAAACGTGCGTTAATGAAACTTCATAAAGTTTGCAAAAGTGTCTGTATCAAACTTTTTTAAGTTTGGTGTTTTCATTTATCTTGTAGCCTTAAGTAAGTCAAGTAAGTAGAACTATAAGTTTAACTTCCATTCCCTTTGTTTAGTATTTTTAATACTATTCCATTTTATTGCTTATTAAAAACTATGCCTTTAATAATGAATTTATGCCTCCGTTTTATCACATGCATTTGCTTAGTAAAAGCTTGCAAATACATTTAAACGGTTTATGTTTTTAACAAATCTTTTTCGAAACATTTCGTTAAAACTGTGTTTTAAAACATTTCAGTTTTAACCTTTGTTTGTCTATTTTCATCTTTTAGTTATGCCATACATGGTGTTAATATAGAATATAGAAGTGTTTAATTGCTTGGAAAATTAACAAATAAGAGAATTAAAATTATGAGATGTGACAATGGTAAGGAATATTTAAATAGTATGATTTATGCTTTTACAAAGAATAAGAGTATCTAAATTAATCCATGCCCTCATATATTCACAAATTAAAGAGAACTGCTGACCAATTTTATAGAACAATTATGAATATATGTCATTGTTTACTGGCAGAATCTATTGTTGTAAAAAAGTTTTGGCCAAAAATTGTTTGTGGAGCAACTTATTTGAAAAATCGCACTTTAGCTAAAGCCATTGAGAATAAAACATCCTATAAAATATATTTGGAAAGAAACCAGATGTTTCTAAGTTACGTTTATATGGTAGTAAAGTTGTTCTTAAGAAACCAGAACAAATAACGACTTTTAAATGGGGTAAGAAGGTGAATAATTTGCATTTTAATCCGTTATAGTGAAGCTCGGGAGTACTTTTGAATAATAAAATCATAGTCACTATGCATGTTGATGATGATTAATTAATAGTTAGGTTAGTGGGAACTGATGAAAAATTTTAATGAAGAAAAGGAACCGGACTTGATTAATTTTTAGATGAAAGCCTTGGATAAATACAAATGTATAGTTTTAAACAAAATAATACTTGGGATTTAGTTGAAAATAAGAAAGTTGTAAATGCAAAATGTTGAACAGTTGGACATAGAGACTGCATTCTTAAATGGTAAAATCAATTCGGAAGTGTATATTTGAGGAGATTGGTATCAAAGTTGGACAATTCCATTTTTTTCAATTGAAAAAAATGGAGTTGTCTAACATTTGAGGCAAATGAATATATTGGAGACATGCTTACAAACTCATTGTGTAAAGAAACATGTGAGAAATTCAGAAATATGTTAAATTTGATATTTTATATTTCATATATTGTTCATACTTCCTGCCTTAGGGAGGAAAATTTTTGTCGGTTATACAATTTATAATGTGAAGTGATGTACATCTTGCTGTTTGTGTGTGTAATAAATGAATATGAACTTGTCATGCTTTTATGAATCTCCCACACTTTTACTACTTTTAAATCATTTCTTATCTCAACAATTTTAATTATAAAAAGGGTCAAAAGGCACATTTAATTTTAAAAAATATGGTAGTAATACCCATTATGAATAACTTGCAGAAGGAATCAATTACATTCTCTTCTAGATTTGTACCAAAAATATTTACTTTATTATCATAAATTATTCCTCCAAGCCCTCAATCTTAGAGCCTTTAAAAAAATATGTTCCATTAAGGAGAAGGCAGCAACCATGGAGTTTTATATCATTTTTATTGTTTCATAACGTTTTGTCCATCGCAAGCCTAACTTAATTTCACTTTTAAAATTTAAATTTATATCATTTTAATTTGCTGTCATGGAATTGTCTTTAAACCATTTCCTTCTTATTAAAATGAATTCTTTCATTTATCCCCCCCCCCCAGGTGAATTGAATTTTCCATGCAATTTTCTATTAATCTAAATATGCCAAGCCTCTTTACTATTGACATATTTATAACCAGCTGTTTTATTACATTTTAATATCTGCTTTCTTTTGTCTGAGATATTTATATCCTCTGACTACTCCATTATTTAAATACGCTTGCAATTTGAGCACAATATTGTTGCAAAATCAAAAAAAAAAAAAAAAAAAAAAAAAAAGCCACGAGGACCCTAAGTGGCAGATACTATAGAGGAATCTGATTCATGACTGTACAGCACACTAGGGAGATAGTGTGGTCAGTACTATGCTCCAGCCGCCTGATTTTCCCCTAGGCTGCTTCGACACCTCAAGCCATTAGCACCCAGGGTATCCATTGGTAAATTTATTAAAGGCTGGGTTGGCCTAGGGACTGCCAGTGAGGCCAAATTCAACCCAAGAACGAAGACATTAGAAGAAAAAATCGTTATTGTTTGCTCGAGATTCGATCTCAGGTGCTCCAGTTTATTAGTCCAGTGCTCTACCACTGAGCTAACCTCGACCCCTCGCCAAATCAAATTAATCCCCCATTAATTTATTTAGTATAAGTCCTTATTGAAATTCCCAAATAGCTTTAATTCATTGTTGTCTATAGCTGCAACAAAAATATCTAAATTTGTTTTTCTTAGATACCTCTATTTCCTATGACAAAAGGGCTATCCTTAAAGAAGAGCTCATAAACCTTAAGATTTGAAAGAGAAGCTTTAATATAACTGAAAATGTCAACAACAAAATGTGAAAGTTTATTTGGAACAAAAAGTTTTTAATACTTTCCTTTTGGCTCAATTAACATAAATCCTGCATCAATTACTTTTTCAATCATAGAAAAAAAAACCTTAGTTACAGATTATTACATGAAAAGGTATAGAACATAACATATTAATATTATATTTAAAAAAACAAAAACAATACAAATAAAGAATAGTTTCAGTTATACTAGATTAAAACTTATAACTAAGTAAGTATAACCTTAATTAAATGCTTCATTTTGTTGCTATTTTTTAATATATATTTATATATGGACCACACATTAACACAGGCAGTTTGGTTAGGATTTTCTTTAAAGTGGTACTACAATTACATGATTCCAGTATACTTTTTAAAATAAGGGTTAATTTATTTTCCACCCCACATTCAGTGAAAATTTGAAAAATAATTTTTTTAACTGAGCTCTCAATTTATAAACTTACTTTCTCATAATTTGAACAAGTGTCATATAATCATTCATTTTAATATATAATATAAAGTAGGAGTACCATGACATGCTGGGTAACAGGTATTTAATATGAAACATGTGTAGCATGCCACACCCGGTAACACCTATTTAATATAAAGTAGGTGTAGCATGGCACACCGGGTAACAGCTACTAATTGATATATTAAGGAAAATATATGAAGGGGACCTAATATAGATATTCATGCGGAATACCAAGATTCCGCAAAAATAAAATATTGTTTATAATTATACGTATCCTGTTTTATTAGCAAATACATTTGACTACTATAAGCAATTGCAAACACTAGGGAATATGCCAAAGAACTTGGAGTAGGAGACTCGACAGTTTCAAGACATTTGAAGGAAATCGGCAAATCCAAAACTGACATTTCATACGGTACAGCCTGATATATTTCTAACAATGAATTGTTTTTCTTATTTTAATTAATCTGTTTTATTGTCAAATACATTATCCAACTTTAAGGAATTAAAAAATAACAAGGAATAAAAACAGACAAAAAGAACCGTTCGAATAAACGAAATCAATTACTTCCAAATTTAAGAACTTATTTCTCCGATTGACATCGCTTATTCAAAACTTTCTTCAGAACCTTTTTTGTAGACCATTCAGTAAGCTTTCGAATGGTAACCTTTCGCTTCCCAAAATTTTCAACCATTTTCGAGATATTAATGAAAATATACGAAGTTACCAAAACTTTTCATTATTTCTAGCAACAGAAAATTGGCCTCATTTTACCTATCCTGTTTTACACACAAATACATTTTCCTTACAAATACAACATAAGAAATTACAAAAATAAAAAGCAATAAAAACTAAGGGAAAGAGACAAAAATTACAAAAAGAACGACAAAAACCCGTTCCTATGAACTAAACAGACGTATTTGAAGTTTTAAGCACTTATTTCTTCGATCGACATCACCTAATCAAAATTTGTTTCAGAATCTTTTTTGTAGAGAATTTAGAAAGCTTTCAAATAGTTTCTATACACTTATCAAAATTTCCCAACCGTGTTCGAGATATTAATGAAAGTATACGAAGTTCCCAAAACTTTTCATGTCTGTTCATAAAATATTTTATTCTAACCCTTCCTTAACTTCAAACGTAACCAAAAGTTTAATATGTTAGTTTTGATGAAATTCAAACATGCAAAAAATGTTTCAACTGAATCCCATGATTGTAAGTACCCAAACCAAAAACGTTATTCAGCAAATATTTTTCCAATTTTCTCGAAAATAGTTGAAGCTATCGCCTTAAAAATGGTGTCATTCGTTTTCCTAGGCCAAGAAGCCTATAAAACTAGCACTTACAAGCATATGAACTCAAAAACGTAAGCGTTACGATTTTTGTTGCGCGAATTTCGCCCCAAACACTATCTTCTAGCGGGCGGATTCTGCTGGTTAACGAAGTTGACCTTTCAAATTAGACGACAGATTTTTATACTAAATTTCGTTAAAATCGGACCATTTTTGAGCTTGCTAGAGCGCGAACAGACAAGCATATATATATATATATATATATATATATATATATATATATATATATATATATATATATATACACACATTTGGGCCACCTACATTTTCGTGATCAATAGGGTCTGAAACGTGAAAGTTTCTAGTCGGCACTTCCGGATTGCGTCATGAGGTCAACCTCATAAGCGGGTTCTCCCTATGGAGATAGGGAGTAACCGCGCTAAAAGTCTATCACGCAGGAGCTTTATAAATAAGCGAATTCCCGAAGAATTTGCTTAAAATAACACGTATTATTACAGAATGAACATAATTTGTTTTTCTATTTAACATTTTTTATTTGTCTGTTGACTAAATTATTATTTTTTAATTTAATTATGTTATGGGGTTAATACCACCTTTTTATGAACCGAAGTCTGCCGAATGTTCAAAATATGGATTTTTCTGAAAATCTGATTTTGCTCTTAGCCGAGCCCTCTTAAAAACTAACTATCAACATGCCATTGTGATATAAGTTTTGGCCTGTGCAAACCCGTATTTTCCAAGATGTTTCTATTTGTAGGCAAGGTTACAACTATATAGAAAGTGATTGAAAATAATGCGTGCCATTAAAAAGCTTTCCAATGACCTAAGTAACCTATTCACCTTTTAGCCCTTTTCGGCCGATAGTCTAAAGGGCAGATAGGTCAAGCGGTCTATGGTTGATTAACACCGTCTTCAATATCAGAATATAGATTTGCCTCTAAAGATTTATTTCCCTAATTTTAGTTGTATAGATAACCCCTTCTTTGGTAGAAATATTAGAAGCTATTAAAATATTATACACTAAAAAATATATTATAGGATTTGATGCTTTTTACATCTAAACTCATTATATTATATGTAATATGATAACGATATTTTATCATTAAATGATATCAAATAAAAAGCGAAACAAACACGGTGAAATTATATGACTGCTAAGTCCACTCCGATGTTTTGTCATTGATAACGCCAACTAATCGAAACAAAATAATTACGTGCCAATCCCACGTTGAATAAGCCGGTTCTCGTAGATTCACGTTACAGTCGGGAATTCTTTAAGCAGGGTTCTTCCCTCTCTCCGTTCGGAGGAACCCCGCTTATGAGGTTGACTTCATGACGCAATCCGGAAGTGCTTGCTTAGAAAATTCCAAGTTTCAGAGTCAATATTTCACGGAAATAACGGTCCTTCAAATATATATATATATATATATATATATATATATATATATATATATATATATATATATATATATATATATATAGTCTTGGAAGTTTATCATTCTGTTCACGGCCATATAGCCATAAAAATGTACCTGGACGCCTATTATATGTATATCAGTACGCACCCAATTTTGTACTCACTCAGGTCTTCTTGAACATAAGTCATGTGCTCTACTACTGCGTCAATGCCTCCACGTATATATATATATATATATATATATATATATATATATATATATATATTATATAAAATTCTCGTGTCACAGTGTTTGTGGCCAAACTTCAAAACGGCTTGACCGATTTTCACGAAATGTTGTGTGTGTATTCGGTAGAACTGAGAATAGGATGTTAACTATTTTTCATATGACAAGTGATAAGGGGGGTCCACCCCCCTTGTTGTTATGTTTTATTTTATTTTTTTTATGATTTGAATTAAAAAATACACTCTAGCCTAAATGTTCACCCTTGTACCACATATCCCCATTTTTTAATAGTGAAAAGATTAATATATAAAGAGAAATATACACGAGTTTCTGTTTCAATAATAAATGGACCAATGGGCCACATTTGTAGTTAGCGGGATCGGGCTCATAAGCGGGCTTGTTGTGAAAACACGCTAAATTGTGTATTTTTATTTGTTACAAAGAACAACTCTATTTTACGATTAAAACCTTTAAGTTTTATGACATCAGAGGTGGCCTTAAAGGCAGGTCTAACCTTGGAATCTTGGCTTAGCCACACCCTGTAATGTCAGGATCAAGAATCCTGAAGTTTATATACATCCTTTTACAGCAGCCTCGGAACAACTTATAATAACAAGGTCCTCCTCTGATATTAAACACGAAGGAAATCTCGAAATAATGTATTATGAAAAATAATACAAAAAAACATATTTTGCAATAGATATTAACTTGCAGAGTATTGTGGTTATTCAAAAAGTAATATATGAAAATCGTAACTACGTAAAGGAAATGAAGCATTCTAAAAACACTATTTTCATTTTATTACGGCACACTGACGACTGGCCCATTAGTGCCCAGTTAATTTTATCAAAACAAAATTACTACCATAATGCCCACGAAATTGGGATTTCCACCATGTCTAAAATGACGGGGCTGACATTTGATAACATTAAACTCAAACGGGTTGATAATGTAGTTCCTATTCTTTTTTTTTCTGTTTACCTCAGTTATTAATTGCATGGTTTTTTTTTCACTGGTTGCCATCGTTTTTTTATTTGTTGTTCTTTTTTTAATTCCATTTTTTTTAATAAGACATGGCAAGTAAATGAGAAGCGTGGCTGTATTATGTTTTGACTTATAGAGCTTGCTTTAGTATGAGAGAGAGCCAGACTGTGTAATTTCCGCTTCTGTGTATGTTGGCTACTCTCAGTTTCCTTGCCTTGCCGTCTTAATATCGCTTTTATTTGTGATGTTCCAGTGTGTGTTGACAATGTTTATCGAAATATATATATATATATATATATATATATATATATATATATATATATATATATATATTATAATATATATAAAATGTTCATTTTTATTCTAAGCTTTCCAAATGACACTAGGGGTAAGAAAGGAACCGCGCTATGATGACGCAGTTCCTGTGAGTGGGACATTTTTCAGATAACCTGTTTTCTCATGTGTCACAGCATTACAATATTACACAGGAGATACTTAGTATCTGATATAGGAGAGAGAACACTATCAATGGATTAATATTCAAATCTTTAGCTTAAAAAAAAAAAGATAATAATTAATTCAGTCTTTCTAAAATTAGTTTTAGGTGTATTTCTGAATGAGATTTGAGTGGGTTAGTTAAATAGTTTAAATACAGTTTGTATTCTTCTCGTAAAGATAGCCTATTTAATTTTGAAAAAAACGGTGGATTCACAACTGCTCTGCTGCTGTGTGCATAGTAAGACGTTCCACATGCACAAAGCATAGATACATTGTTCCAGATGGATTGCGCTCCGGCACATAGCATGAGTGCAGTTTGATGGAGCCACCGCCCAAGTTGAAAAAAATCCAATTGCAATTTTGGGAAATTTCAAAATTTTAATTATGCTAGTAATTTTTTTAGCGTGCTCTAAAAAATGCTAACTAAATCAAGCAAAAGATAAATCAATGTCCCAATATTATGAATCTAGAGGTAGATTATCTTATTATTCTACGCAACAAGATAACTAGACTTTTTCCGGCAAGAAAACTTCAATGCGACCATGTAATAGCCTGAACCTCAATTACAGAGCCTCTCAACCTTTCTCTACACTCCACTTGTTGACTCCATCAACTTTCCGGCCCATTGCACATCCGTGATTTATGGCGGTGCCATTAAAGCGAGGTTGTAACGATCCCTCTGATTGGCTGGCCTGGATCTTCACGCCTCCTGTTTTTACCTTGTGCCCTCTCGCCGGCCTTCAACCTATCCCTGGGAAAAACAATCTGGGCCAGTCCATTAAACCAAGATGGAATCAGTTTGCTTCATTCCTTCGGGGTAGTTCAACCTTATAATTGCAGAACTTATTATCAAAATTAAACAGTCTCTCTTTATGAGAAGAACACAAACTTTATATAAAGTACTATACTTGTTAACACACCCTATCTCATTTAGGAATAATTGGATTTCAAAAATATATACAATTTCTCCTTGAGTTATCTATAAGTGATTCGGCCATTTCTTGCTATGGTCAATAGCCGCCGAACGTAACGCTCAACTCAAAGAGCCTTCGTTGTTTCGCTCACGCGCGTTGTTGATCAGAGGCGCTCTCTGTTTACGTGTACATTATTACGGTAGAACTTGGATAATTCGAACCCCTAGGGATCGATAAAAAAAGTTCGAATTATCCAAAATTCGAAATTACAAAAGTTTT